>MNCI01002736.1:154610-218939 GCA_015680685.1 Gnetum montanum | reverse complement strand
CACATAAAGTCACAGAATAACCGTTCTAGCTTCTGGTAGGCAGCTTGGGAGCGGGCCCAACCTGAAGAGTAATACACATGGGTGGACGTGCATATGGACTTACAAACAAGGTATTTACCCGCAAGTGTGAGGGGTTTAGTTTTCCATTTGTCGAGTTTCTTTTGAATTTGATGAATAACTTGCTCCCAAAGGATAGATGTTGAGCCTCTAAAGCGGAAAGGGATTTCTAGAATCTTAACGATGTCTTGATCTTGAAGCTGCTTCCAATTATAGTTGGTCACATGTTTGTAATTGCCCTTAAAGCTATAAACAGAGGATTTATTCCAGTTAATTATGGAACCTGAGAGTGTGCAATATTGCTCCACCCTTGATAAGAGGCGGTGCAAATTGGTGGCTGTGTTTTGAACTAGAAAAAAGGAGTCATCGGCAAAGTGCATATTGAGAAGCTGTTGTTGAGAGGAGGAAAGGCTAACCCCAGTGAGAACTTTAGTTTTAATGTCCAGGTTAATTTGATGACAAAGAAAGTCCGATGCAATGATAAAGAGATAGGGGGCGAGAGGACAACCTTGGCGCACAGACCTATGTATTGGGAAGGGAGAGATAATGCCGAAGGTAGTGGCAATTCTTGCAGTAGCATCTGAGAATAAGCATTTCACCATATGCAAGAACTTGGGTCCAAAACCCAGTTTGGTCATAGTCTGCAAGATAAAATCCCACTTAATGTTGTCATAAGCCTTGGCATAATCTAGTTTCACTAGGAGAATATCTTGTCCATCATCCTCAGCCCACTTGAGACCTTCCCACGCCGCTACCACATTGTCTAAAATATATCTACCAGGAACGAATCCTGTTTGCTGAGGGGATATGATCTGACCGAGAATTTTTTTCAGCCGTAAGGCAAGGCACTTCGCCCAAATTTTATACACTACATTGAGAAGAGTTATGGGATGCCAATTGGAGATATCGGTTAGATCCCCAAACTTGGGGAGGAGACGAATTACCCCTTGATTTAGATTGGGCCCAAGGGAACCAGTTAAGAGAGCCTCGTTAATGACCTGCAAAAGATCCTTGCCAACCAAATCCCAATGATTTTGAAAAAATTCTACTGGAAACCCATCATAACCAGGAGCCTTTCCTCGACTTAACTTGGAACAAGCCTCCTGTAGCTCCGCTAGAGTGATATCAGCGTCAAGGCTTTGTAGCATAGTAGGATTAATAAGGCGAGGATAATCAGGGGTGGCAGCCTGGAACGAAGAGATGTCCATTGGGGTAGCAGCAAAAAGGGTTTCGTAGTGGTTCTTAAGAAAAGAGAGGATACTATTGTGGTCAGTAATGGTGGTACCCTCACATGAGATTTTGTCTATAGCATGCGAAGGGGAAGCAGCATTAAGATATTTAAAAAATTCCTTACAGTGTTCATCTTGAATATTTAACCAAGTGAGCCGACTTTTAGTTAAGGCACTTTGTGCTCGATACACTTCCCAATGTTGGAAGGCGACACGTGCTCTAGCTAGCTCCTCGTGAACTAGAGTATTGAAGGGATCTTGAGCTAGTTTGTTAGTGAGATGCTCAATAGTGAGGTGAATTTTGTTGTATTCAAGTTTGGCTTGAGCAGCCACGGTCTTACCATATGAACGAGCGAAGTTTCGCACTCGACATGAAGCACGATGCCACCAATTAATCCAACCCGTCTGATTTAGGGGCCTAGGTTCGGCATTCCAAAGGTTGGAGAGAAGAAGTTGGGCAGTGGGGGAAGAAAAACAGTTGTTGTGTAGTCTGAAAAGATGGAATTTTTGTCGGTCAGGGCTACCATGAATCTTGATAGATATGGAGATAGGAAGGTGGTCGGATAAGGTGGCATGATGATGAACTGTAGTGGCAGAGAAAGCTTGCCAAAGGGAGAGGGTGGAGAAATAGAACCTATCTAACCTGCTGTAGATGCGAGCTTGCCCTAGACGGAGATTGCTCCAAGTAAATCTATGGGGGAGAGCGTACGTGGAGTTGTCTGCCCTGTCTGAGAGGTAAAATCTTTTCTTAAATGCAAACCAGGCCTGATACTCGAGATTGGGCAATTGAAGAAATGCCCCTCCGAGCTTATCTTGAGGGAATTCTACCATATTAAAATCTCCTCCGAATATCCAAGGCATTGGGGGGAGAGAAGTTGCAAGTTCATGCCAAAGGAGAGCCTGTTCTATGGAGTCATTTGGGGCATATATCGAGCAAATGCCAAAAGGGTCATGCTGGGATGAGAAGGTGGCCCAGGAAACTCTATGCCCAGAATCAGAACCACTTTGAAGGATTTTAGTTTTCCAGTAGGGTGAGAGGAGAATGGCCGCTCCTCCTTTCCCACATGCATGGGATGTCGCTAGGAGTGAGGAGCAAGGAAGAAACCAATGGGAGGAATAGGATAAAAGGTCGGCGGAAATCTTAATTTCTTGAAGGAGAATGAAATCAAAAGTCAAATTAAGACTAGATATAAAGTTGCCTGCTCGCTTCCGTCGAAGCCTATCAGTAAGGCCTCGAACGTTCCAAGAAAGGAGATTCATGAGGAAACTGGGGGTAGGTTGGATGGGAGGACAACAAAAGGTTTGGGAGTTGAAGTATCAGTTTCCTTTGTTCCTGACAGGAGGGCAAAGGAGTTGTTGGTGGGGACAAGGGCCATAGAAGTGTCTAGTGAAGAGGAGTTGGAGGGAGAAGTAGAACGAAGAGAAGATTTGACTCGTTTTCTTCCATTGGCCACCACGAACTCATCCTCCGAGAATGAGTTCTTGACAACGTTTGAAGGGATGACCTGGGTGGAGGTGTGAGTACCTAACTGTTGTTTCTGTAGCTTGGAGCGGCTAGGTTGAGAGGAGGATTTAGGAGTTATTGGGGGAGGAGATCCGAATTTAAATGATACTGAGGATGGACCTACTGGTGGTGTGACTAGGGAACGAGTCTTCTGAGAGGCTACAGGTTGTTTTTTCCTGGCTAGGATAGGACACGCCGAGATATGATGCTCGGCCCTGTGACAATAACTACATGAGTTTGGAAGGTAAAAATAGTCCACTTTTTGGGTAAAGATTTTTCCACCAGCACCAAGGTTTAATGAGGTCTTCCGAAGGGCTATATCCAGTTCAATACAATAACGGCGAATTTGAGTTCCATTGATCGCCGTGCAATGATCGGAAATAATAGGGCCCAGGGTGCTAACAATGTCCCTCTCAACAGAGGAGAAAATGAGTGGAAGATTGGGCAGTTCTACGTAACAAGGAATTATATTAAAAGCTGGGTCATTGACATTAAAGTCAAAACTCCAGGTGCGTGCGATTAAAGTTGCATTTCTAGTTGGAAAATTTTTTTGAGAGAGAGCCTTTTCTACCTGGGAAGCATCAGATAATTCTACCAGAATAAAATGACGAGCGTAGTAACAAGCATGGGAAACCTGAATGCCATGGGGCTGAAGAAGGCTATGGACTTGAGTGTTTAAACTTGGGGACCGTGGTAAAAACCCCACAATTTGAAAAAATAGAAAACCCTGTATTTGTATTTGATGTGAATGCATGCCCATGCCTCATAATGTACATGCATTCCCCAACCATACCATAAAGTACATGTATGCCCATAGGGAATAAAGCCATATTTGCATAACACATCTTTCAAGATTTGAGCGCCATTTCTTCCATTCGTTTTCTTTGCCTGGCAGCGGTATCGGATATGCAACCCTGCTGAACCACTATCCAATATTTCATTCTTCCATAGCGCCCCAGCTATCAGAATTTTTAGCTGGAACTCTTGCAAGACATTTGCTTTGTTTTCTTGTCAATATCGTAGTAAAAGACCCCTCATGTTGCATGATATCAATGCTCTTATTTACGGCGAGGCTTTGGGCTTTTGTTATTTTTGATTACTCGCTTAGTTTAAGATGATCTAGGTATGTTTTTACATGAATGTGTAATTGTTTCTTGATTTCTTTTGCAGCTGCTGGTAAGCACCACAATGTTTGTTATACTACATACTGCATTTTCTAGCCGATACTTGTGAGAAAATCGAGTTATGTTGACAGAATTCAACCTTATTTGTTTCGGAATCCTTGGTTAGTTATATTTTCTCTAACTGAAATACATATCTACATTTGAATTTAGCATTTTGGAAATTTTTGATATATATTATAGGTGTGATATTTTCCTAAAAAAAAAGTGCTTGTGTTTTATCTTGGCAAAGAAGTAGAAATGTGTATCAACATAAAAATGGAAATATAGTATTTATGTCTATTGAATGTGATAGTGATTCTAGTTCACATTTTGATTTAAAATGGTGTAATCGTTTTAGATTTATTGGACCAACGTAAGAACAATCATAAATTATAAAACTTGTAGTCATACAGTTTTTTTAAAAGCCATATAGAAGGTTCTATTTCTATTTTTGAATTGTTTGTTAACATTGTAGGCTCTTAATTTTTGTAGCATTATTTGAATTGAGCTATATTTGCAAAACCATTACATATGTTATTATAAGTTAATTGAAGAAAAACCATGCCTTGAAATAATACTTTTAATGAATTGAAATATTTAGATGCATCATTTAGAATGATGACATCATGTTCCTTTCTTATGTGGAAAAGGGTCTCATTTGCATTTGGGTGTAGGCATTGAAGAAATTAATTTATTGATATTTTTAAAGTTGTCTTCTTGTGTTGTGTTTGATTGTTGTTAACTCATATATTTTAGTGGTAAGATTACTATTATTTTAATATTTGATCACTAATAGTGGTTTTATGCAATTTCAATATGCCTATATGCTTGTAGTGTAAATTTTTAGATGTGCTACAACATACTAGCAATTTTTATATAATTTGTTAATAATATTTTTTTAAATGCAACATAGCTTCAATAGGCTACAAAATATTGATGTATGATTCCTTACCTTCTTTTAAACATGTTGATGCTATTATAAAATTGATGTTAATTTTATTGACTATTTATTTGAAGGTGATTTTGTATGCTCTTAAGGCATAATAGAACTAAAGGGAAAGAGAAAGAATGTGTCTACAAAATGGAATGTAATTGTTGTTAAAGGTATTCCCAAACAAGAAAATGGATATGACTGTGGCATGTATACATTAATGTATATGCTTCACTTGGTATTAATCAAAAACTTGAATTTCACTCTCAATTCTATTTCAGTGTATTTGAAAATTATGATATGGGAAATCCTAAGTTCTTCAGCAATTCATCAAGTTTGAAAAAACATGTGTTTGCAGCATATGCTAAATGAGAGCTATAGTGAACATGATCCATTTTTATATTCTAATGTAACTAAAATTGATAACAAACATGGTGCATGAGGCATTCAACCGTTCTGATGCGATGAGTGGCGAGGTACGTCTACACTCAACCATACAAATACGAGTGTTACACACGCAATCCAGTCGAACTCCGCAGACAGACCAGTTGTGGCATCTAGACAATTAGCCTTAGGTCGCAGTTCGCTATCTTCCCACTTGGACTAGTATTATCTTTGTCACGTATGGTTTAGTCCAGAGTGAGGTGTATGATGTGGTTTCTAATCTAATGCTACTCCTGAAGGCAATGGAAAGTAATATTATCTAAGCTAAGAGAGAAAGGGTGAGAGAATCTGAACTAGCCTAACTGCGATGAGCATCCATTCCTTGATTATCCGTACACATCGTGGACTTCGTGCACGACCACCACTAGGATTACCAAGCGCAGATCCTAGGTACGCTACTAGGTTACCAAGTAGTCACACTTAAATGCTCGTAGTCAAGTCGAACTCATTCTACGTTTAACATGAGTTCAAGGGTGAGAAGAGATTAACTAGGAAAGCAGTAAATAACAATTAATTAAATGATTAAGCTAAGTGAATGCTATAATGATGAAGTAATCTCGATCTTTATTGCTGGTCATGTGCGTGTCCAAGTACATCACACTCGAATAAAGGATGCCGTATAGTTACATTCACCACACTGCGAGCATACACGGAGAGGAAAAGGATTGAGAGAAAGAAATGAAAACTAAAATCAAACTAACTCTAAAAATTGACTTACTTCCTCCTTATTTCTAACTCATCTTTCTACCTCTTATTTATAGATGAGGAGACAAGCCGTGATATCATGTATGCGATATCACGGTCGCCCAAATGATGACTCATCATACCCCCACGACTAAATGAAAATTCGTCCTTGAGTTACAATGATTACACAATGGATAGGTATGGGATTATTAGATAGTGAAAATGGGACTATGCCGCAGTGTGAAATGAAAACAAAAAAAGACACAACACAAAAAAATGTGCTACAACTACAAAAATTTGTGGAACTCATGTAGTTCCTGGTGGCTGTGGCTCCTCCATTGGTGCTTTCCCTTTGTCTTGTGCTCCAAGCTTTGAGACTTGATGATGTTGAAGTATGGCTTGGAGCTTCTCCTCTTTGGTCCAAGGGTCTTGTGCCATCCATGCTAATGTTCCAATATTTGACGAAGTCGGCACCTCCCACGGACAGGGTAGCTACAGAAACATTTGATTGGCCTTGACATACCAAGCTGTAAATACCCGACGTTCCTCTTCGTAGGCTCTAGCTTTATCTTTGTATTCCTAGAAATCCGCAAGCGGTCAAGCCAAATCTATGGTGTCACCTTTTTGACCTTTGTAGCTTGCCTTTACCACCTCAAGTTCAGAATTTGCGACCTCCAGTTTCTCCAACAACTTTTTGCGTTCTACAAATTCTGCTTCGTATTTAACATAGGTGGTTGCTACTTGCTGCTCGAGCTTTGTCCTCGGGTGCCCTGTTGTTAACATGGCAAGGTTGGCATACCGTAGGTTTACCAACTCCATGTATTCTGTGAGGTCTTGAATCTGCAGGTCCTGGTTCTTAACTTCCGCTTGGTGGGAAAAGGCATATGTGTCCAATATGGCCCGCCAGTCAGTGTGTTGAGCACTGATAGCATTGATGTGGGCCTTGGCCATATGGATTTCCTTCTCAAGGATCTGTTTGTACATCCCCACCTGATGTTGGACGTGCTCCTTCAGCTTTTCATACCATTTAGCCTCATTTTGCCACACGCTTATTTCAATAGCTATCTTTTGGCAAATTGCACGTACCTCCTCCATTGAGAGGGTTCTATTCTCCCTAGCTAAACAACTTATGTCTTGGTTGACCCAGATGAATTGTTCTCACAATTGATGAAAGTGTTCCTCGAGAACATTCTTTTGCTTTTCCACAGTGGTCAACCAAAGGTTGTCGGCAACAAGCTATTTATTTTCTTCCTATAAGGCGTTGAGTGCTTTGAGATGCACATGAGTTTGCGCTTGTGCAGCTAAGGCATCCCAAACAGCCTTCTCTTTTTCATCAGCCACCTTTTTATTCTCCGTGATTGACTTGGTTAGTTGCTCAGTTCTGAAATTATCTAGCTAGTCAGCGGGAACGAATTGCAAAGGGTCCCGCTGTGCTGCTTGTAGGGCCATGAGCCGCTCTTGTAATTTCTTCACTTTGGCTTTAGCATGCTCGACCCTCACTTCTGTTAAGACTAGCTTTCCCTTTATGGAAATGAGGTATGATTGAATTGCTGTAACATCCTGAGGGATGTCAAACAGGGACGTCATTACTTGCCCTATTTGGAGCAATCGATCAAGCGCATCCTCATGTTCCACAGGAGTCATTGAGGTTCTGGCCAAAACTTGAGCATCCCGTGCTCTTGTGAGATCTGTCAGTGGTACAATAGGTATATTGAATGATTCTTTGATGTGGTCTACGACCACATCTACAACTCCCGCGGCACCTTGGTATTGCATGACCACCACAGTGACCCCTTCACCAATTTCTAATTGCACTTGGAAAGATGTTGTGTTTCCCAAGATTTGTTATGACCAAACACTTCCCCCTCCTCCTGTATGAATAGATACTTCCCCCCTTGTGCGATCCAAAGAAATAGTGGGCTGAATGGCATCATCAATGACGCAGAAGAGATTTGGGTCATCACGACTCCCCCAACTGACCATCTTAGCGATGGCCCTAAGATGGCTCATCAATGATCTGTAGTCTTGCGACGACTGCTGATCCTAGCTTGTGTTGGGCCCTGCTTCCTATTGTTGACTGGGTCCTGTGCTTGGAGGTTGGCTGGGTCTTGCAAGTTGAGTTGTAGTTGGTCTAGCCATCTGTTCTTTTTCTTCTTCTAGTCCCAATGTCTCACTAGTAATTTTCCTTGTGGCTGGTGGCTTTAACAGTTCAACATAGGAAGAATTTTGGGCTTTTCGGAGGACATCATTGGTGTACCCCCTGATATTAGCACGTCAGCAAAGCTTTCTAATAAGACAAGGGAAAGGCAACGTCATCTTTCCTATCTTCCGTTCCTCGAACTTCCTTAGGATCTCCGTTAAATATAGATGGGGCAGGTTAGTGTTAACCTTTCCCATCAACACTGCACACCCTCTCACTGCATACATTGATATACTTTTTAAGCCCTTCATGGGGAAGAGGTGATATGTTCCAATTTTAAAGTAGATCCTCTCTTCCGTCATCAACTCACCAAATGTTTTATCTCTGCCATAAGCCCTTTCCAACCAATCTCGTCACACATTGGGGTCAGAATGGGTGGATAACTGAGCAACTTTTGGCCCTGTATTTGGAAGGTTTAACACTTCCAAAATGGCCTACGTGGAGAAATCAACTGTCACACCACAAATATTGACAGTGGTGCCTTGCTCCCTATTGTGCCAGAATTGGTACGTCTCCCCTAGGTACCAGGCACTGCTTTCAGAGAGGATAGGCCATAAGGGAGACCCTTTGAGGTGAACCCTAACAGCCTCAGAAGTGAACTCTGCAAAAGATTTAAAGTTTAACTCCACAATCACTGCAGCGAATGTGGACTTTTCATGGATGGCCTGAACATAATCTTGGGGCAACGTGAGATGTTGTCCCTATTCAGGCGCTGCAGCAGCTCCTCCTTCTGCCTACCCAGACTGTATGATAAGAGGGTCCTCTTGATGAATACTAAATGATTTCTCCTCCTATTCTATATGTTATCCAGCAGGGTTTTGTCTTCCACCTCTCCTGGATCGTTTACTTCCACCTTGAGTAGGACCTTCCATTTTTCCACGTTTCGGGGCCATCTACAATCACACAGGGCCAAGCATTAGTAGGATTTCTTTTTTTTTTGAAATTAAGTGATACCTTACTGCTCGCCTTAATTAACTGATTTGTTTATCTTCGTGTGATATTGCCCAAAATATTGTAATAATGAATCTGTTTCACTTAGGTGGTTTTTTTCAATTTTAATCTCCCGATGTACCTAAAGGGTTAAATGATTTTTTTGGCACATTTCATTCTTAATTACAACTAATTACACTTAATGATATCCTTTGGGCAATGATAAATTCCAAAAAAGTTAGCCACTATTTGGTAGGTGTCCCTCCCCCATGACTAAGCTGAACACTCCAGGTTCAAGCAAGTTTAGACGAAATTAAAATCGAAGTACCAGCGAGCGAGATTGAGGTTGAAAAGCAAAGGTGTCACACTCACAAGTCATAGAGGAAAATTTGAAAAACTCCCTCGCATGATGTGTGGAAAATGAGGATAAGTGTTGCTGGGGGGTCGCCTATTTATAGGTTGGCGTGACACGATATCGCGTACGCGATCTCACAACCCTAGTAATATGAGGCACAACAACAAAAATACTAAATTTTGAAGATTTTTCTGGAATTAAAAATGGAAAACCAAGACTTGTGGCAGGTGTTAAAGGGTTCTAGGGTAATTAGATGGTTTAGAAGGCATGAAAAATGATCTGTGGGCTTTATCAATAATGATCTGTGGTGGTAGAGAAAAAGGCTATGTGATGGTACATAGGAACATTAATTTGGAGGGATAGTGGTAGGGAAAGAAAATCATTTGAAAATCATGCTAAGGGTAAGAAATTGTGGGTGTGAGCTGTGTCATAAGTGAAGATTACAAAAAATTACACAAGTGGGTCCTCCCCAAAGTAGGTTCCAACCTATAATGCCCTTGTGTAACCACACTTAAAGTGTCCATGGGCACTAGAAGGGTTAAATGTAATCTGCACTAATTCCACAAAACACACACATGTAAATATCACCAGAATGAGGTAAGAATTCTATGTTACACATGATACAAGCTACAATTACGTGAATAGTGAGATGAGATGAACTAGAGAAAGGGATTATAGAGATTAGGACATGAGGTAACTGACCCAGGGCATAGTGAATCCTATGTGAAAAGCATGATTAACATGTCATTAACCCGTCATTCCAAGATCAGGACCAAGTCCATTCCTCTAAGTAGTGACATCGCATTGTTTCATCCCATGATGAGCAACTATGAAAGTACCACAACAACAAGGCGTACGATCACTTGGCATTTTATTCAAGGAAGGAGTGATTTTTGTTTTGTGGCACTTCCTCTCTTTTTTTTTCACTTTACTGAATCTAGAGAAGCCACCAAACTTCAAGCATGGATGCATGTCTTTCCAGTGGGATCCCCTAGAACAGCATTGGATTTTTGAGTGTCCTTTTGATTACTCTTACTCCCATGTTTCATTAGATCTACAAGGATCTTAGTACGACCACATTGCATGATAACTCCCACAGACGTCACCAAAGAGAATCTGCAAGGCCCCNGAAAAATGAAAAACTGGAAAACAAAAAGTTGTAGAATTAAAGAAAATAAAAAGTGGTTATTAATCTTGCTTGTTACTAGAATGGGGGATATCCCCCATAACTAAACAGTTGAGGATGGCAAGGATTAATAAATGAAAGATGAGGATCCTTACATGTTGAAAGTATTGGAACTTGGCCATACTTACCCCATCGGGGTTCACACACTTGATTATAAGAAGCATAGTGGGGTAATTTATACAATGTAGTTCCCAGATAACGAGTTGACCCACTATGATATTTGGGACCGTTAGATGGTATGCAAGGATCGGGTTGTCGCCCTCCATGCCTATGTTCATTCAGTCGTATTGTTGTTGGAGGGTGAGTTGGTGGCCCTGATGGAGTTACATGAGGCATTGGGTTCGAAGGTAAGGGTGCACCATAGGGTTGGACTTGTGCTGAGCTGGAGGGTGCAGTGGCCTCGGAATTATGTTGTCCCTTCTTAGGATCATTTCTAAAGAAAGGACACCTTTGATGTTGCTGAGGTCTCTCACTGCTGTTGGAAGTAGTAGCACAAGTAATGTTCGGAGGTTGTTGCTGTAGTGCAGACACCTTAGAAATAGTTGGTGGCGATGTATAAGGAGGGAAAGGATGAGAATGTTGAAATTGAGGAGAAGTGTAGGATACACAAGGTGGTGGTTGTGTTGAAGGCATGGGCTGATAGTATTAAGGAGAATGGTACTGTGGTGAGATAAAGTGCATTGGCCCAGTCGAGGAAACAGGATGTCGAACAAGATAAGCGTTCGGGTTCGGATGATACAAAGGGTGTCTCCAGTTTAGTGGTGGTCGCCCCCATGACTAGGATTGTTGCCACTATGATAGAACACAGTATCTCTGTACGAACTCTGGATGTAACATATTTCCCCAATGCTCATGTAAATGTAACAATATTGGGCATTGGCCCTTGGGGTGATTGTATAGGCATATGTTGCATTCATATGTATGATTGGCAGTTGATCTCTTATTTTCCTTACCCCTTCTTTCCGATTGTCTACTGTTTTGTCCTGTTTCTTGGGTTGTCAAAACTCTATCTCCAATAATGTTGATAAATTCTCCACACTTTTGATACGTCCATTCCAACATCTTATTGATCTTTGCCTCAACTTCTTCTAATGATTATTGTATGGGCAAAGATGATTCTTTCTCCTTGTGATAGGTTGATTTCTCCTTTTTATGATCATGGACCTTTGTTAAGTTGAGATTTTGGTCCCGTTGATGTTTTTCAACACTCTCCAATCTAGCCAATTCTCCTTCTTCTCTTGCTACCCGCTTAATAAGCTCCTGGACTTGATGGGTTCATAGTTCGTATAGTTGACCTTGGGCATACATTCCTAAGGTCTCTCTTGTTTCATTACGTAGCCCATCAATGATATGGTACATTAGCCTTTCCTCGAAAAACCCATGGCCTGGACAGTTGTTTAAAAGTGCATAATATCTTTCTAAGGCCATGGCCAAGGGTTCATGTTGTGCTTGTTTCCATCCTTGGATTTGTTTCCTCAAGGCTGACACTCTTCCGTAGGTTTCATATTTTTCGTTAAAGAGTTCTACCATTGTTGACCAACGTCGTATTGCATTTGGTTTTAATGATCTATACCATACTTTTGCTTGGCCAACGAGTGTCATGGGAAAGAGCTTAAGTTTTTGCCACCTATTGTCAATGTTATTCCATGTGTAGGCATTGTAGAAGGCTTGTAAATGTTGATACTGGTCTACATATTAGCCTCCTTAAAAATTGGGAAAGTTGTTTAAATCGAGCCTGGGTAGACAGCTCTCTTTATGATGCCTACAGGAGATTCAAACAGCCTCTTGTATTTGCGTTAAGCTTGTAGTGGCCAGTGGGGGTTCATCGTCATCAAGTAAGTTAGGCTTTCGTGTGTTAGGATGAGGTTGCTTTCATTCATGTTTATAAGAAACCCCCACTTCACGTTGTGTACTCCAATCTTCATCGTCATATAGTTCGTTGGTTCTCCAATGAACTTCCTCACTAGGTGTGGCATTATTATCGTCTTGTAGAAGAGGCATAGTTGTGAAATTGTGTGTGAATTTATATGACTTTTAATTATTATTATTTTTCCTAATAGATATATCATTAAGTCCTTTACGGTGACCTTGTATGATATAACTAATCTAGATAACTAGCATCGTCATCGGCAATGGTGCCAATGATGAGTGGCGAGGTACCCCCTACACTCAACCATACGAATATGAGCATTACACGTGTGATCTGGTTGAACTCCGCAAACGGACTAGTTGTGGCATCTAGACAGTTAGCCTTAGGTCGTAGTTCGCTGTCTTCCCACCTAGACTAGTATTATCTTTGTCACGTATGGTTTAGTCCAGAGTGAGGTGTATGATGTGGTTTCTAATCTAATGCTACTCCTAAAGGCAATGGAAAGTAATATTATCTAAGCTAAGAGAGAAAGGGCGAAAGAATCTAAACTAGCCTAAGTGCGATGTGCATCCGTTCCTTGATTATCCGTACATATCTTGGACTTCGTGCACAACCACCACTAGGATTACCAAGCGTAGATCCTAAGTATGCTACTAGGTTACCAAGTAGTCACACTTAAATGCTCGTAGTCAAGTCGTACTCATTCTACGTTTAACATGAGTTCAAGGGTGAGAAGAGATTAACTAGGAAAGCAGTAAATAACAATTAATTAAATGATTAAGCTAAGTGAATGCTATAATGATGAAGTAATCTCGATCTTTATTGCTGGTCATGTGCGTGTCCAAGTACGTCACACTCGAATAAAGGATGCCGTATAGTTACATTCACCACACTGCGGGCATACACGAAGAGGAAAAGGGTTGAGAGAAAGAAATGAAAACCAAAAACAAACTAACTCTAAAAACTAACTTTCTTCCTCCTTATTTCTAACTCATCTGTCTACCTCTTCTTTATACCTCTTATTTATAGATGAGGAGATATTACGTATGCGATATTGCGTACGCGATATTGTGGTCGCCCAAATGACGACTCATCATGATGCTATTGGATTGTAATGCATCTCATTTGAAATTTTGTAAATGAATATGTGATGCATTTTGGTTGTAATGAATTTATTTAGTAATTTTGTAAATGATTCTATAATATATTTTCGTATCTGTGTCACATGTTTAATATTCTATATAGATCCAATTATTACTTGAGCATCCTTATTACATCTACAATTCATATGTCTAGCTCATAGTTTTAACTTTCCAAGGGCCAATATTGTGATTGTTTTCTCCAATAACTATTTCGCCTTAATTTAAGAGAGATGGTAATTATTTAATTTGAACACATATTAGAACACCTATTTGTAGTATCTTCATAATACAAATACTACATCTATTAGAAAATTCTAAATGTTAAAATAATAATAAAGTTAATAGCATTCATATTTTATTTCCTAGAAAGTTCTATGAAAACTACTAATAATATACTTCAAACTAGCTAATCCTCATATAAAAACCTACTAATCCTTTTCAGGTAAGGTGTCTTTTTTTGTTGTAATTATGATTAATCAATACAATTACCCATAAGTAGATTATGATATCCGCAAAGAAATTGGAATATCCATAACCAAGAACATAGTATCAACACAATTTTATAATGATCCATAATAATATTTCCTTGAAACCAAATGAGCATCTTTAAGCCACAACATAATTATGTAATTTTGAAGTAATCTATCATAAACCCTAAATAAGCCAAGGTAAAGGATACTAAACTATAAAAGAAACTTGATCTAACTAATATTAAAGTAATTCATACCAAACCTTGGCAATTCAAATCACAGCTATGCATAAAGCATATTAGATTCTTCAAAATTCTTCAAGATCTTGATGAAGAATACTAATATAAGATGTAGATGCATCCAAAACTATGCTATAATGCCAAGATGATAAGAAGCTAACCCCCACCTGGCCCTTAATATATGAAAACAACACCATCCTAACCATATCTTCAAGATACAATTGAAATCAAGAAACTAAGAACATAGAAAGCTTAAAAAGTTAGGCTTAAATTATGCTCAAACAAGAAGAATTACATCTCAAAAACTAATAGGGTTTATTCCCACACTTCCAAGGACTAGAAACATACACCAATTATCGAAATCTCAACAATCAAACATACAAACAATGATTCATAATCCAAGTCACACAAGCCTCTCGATGAAACTTAATAAACATAAGGAGAAATACAACATTCTTAGTCTCTCATAACTCATCCTCACTTTGGAGTTTACAATTATCCTTCAATTGTGACTCATACCTTAAGCACACAAGAGGATACTCATAAGACAAGACTCATACTCACAAATGACCCTCTTCACCTCTCCTTAGGCTACTCTCCCTTCCTAATGCCTCCCTTTTGCCTTACTCTAAGGTATGATGTCCAAATGATCACCTAAGCCATTAATTTATACCTTATAGGTTGACCTTTCATCTCCCTGAGATGTCTTTTTGGCTTCCTTGAGTGCCTTCATTCAAATTGTAAGACATTTAGTAATTGACTGGGATGTCTTTTGAGAGGTGATCATCAATTTTAAAAAGCCATCTACTTACCCTAAAGAAATGTCTACTTTTTAGATTAGGCATCTACTCTTCTTACAAGATGTTTACTTTTCAAAATAGAAATCTATTATCTGAAAGAGTGGTCTTTGATAAATACATATCAAAATTCATCCTTTGATCTTCTCCTAGCCATGAAACACCCTAAACTCAAAGTTGAGGATAGAGTATAAGAGGCTAGGGTCATGTACTCATGGCATCCTCTATACTAATAATTAATTTTCCTCTTTTCATTTTTGAAGTATGAATTGTTTGTATTCCTACATAGAAATCCCTAAAATTAAAATTTTTTACTTTACCATATTCGTTTTATGTTTACATAGAAATTTTTTTCCTTTCAATATTGAGTTTTCAAAGTATTAATTGTAAGTTTGTATACCTACATAGGGTGGAATAATACATTTTCTTTTTGTATTTATTGTAATGGATGCAATTCTAAATTTTGCTAATTATGTGATGCACTATTAATACATCTTTACAGTGCGGTAGACTACAAACCACACTTACTCACACTATGATAGTGCAAAGACATGCATCTTGCATGTCATTATAGTCCAAAATGTAGTTGCAATACACATGTACATGCAACCTTCGCAAAGAGGATGCAATGAGATGCATCTTGGAGTACATCATACTATTTTCAAAAATGCAATGTTTTGTGTCTCACATAATCTTGTAATGAAAAATGTAATGATGCAATAATATGCTACTCACATAAACCCCACACTATTTTGAAGCTATGCTAGCAACTGCGGGTCACATGTTATTGTAGTCTAGGTTGCAACAAACTATGAGATGTAATGTCCTTACACTGATAATTAGGATTTTTTTATCAATGAAAAACCTACAAGTTACAATGAGTTAGTTAGCATTGTGATTCTCCTTCTCTATTTCAAATTGCAACCATCATGCAAGTCACAGTTGGTCTGCATTTTCATTTACTTGCAGGTTTCCAAACATTGCAGAGGCCTTCGATGGATTTTTGTGAGCACTATGAATCATAGGTTGGTTGTAGTGCCTTTCAGAAACAATAAATGCTTTTAGTGAGCTACATTTTCATTTACTTGTAGGCTTCCAAACATTATAGAGGCTTCTGGTGGGGTTTTGTGAGCATTGTAAACCATTGCAAATCGTAGTCCTCTTGCAGTGCCTTCCAAGAATGATAAATTCTTCTAGTGGTCTACATTTTCATTTACTTGCAGGCTTCCAGGTGTTGCAAAGGCTTCCGATGGATTTTTGTGAGAATTGCCTTCCAATAATGATGAATGCTTCTAGTGGTTTTCATTTTCATTTACTTGCAGATTTCTGCATATGTAGAGGCTTCTTGTGGGTTTTGTGAGTATTATAAGCCACTACAAATTGCATTATGCTCCTAGTGCCTTCCAAAAATGATAAATGCTTCTAATGGTCAACATTTTCATTTAATTTTAGGCATCCAAATGTTGCAAAGGCTTCTGGTGGATTTTTGTGAGCACTACGAGCCACTACGAATCACAATCCACTCACAATGCCTTTTAGAAATGATGAATACTTCCAGTGGTCTACATTGTTATTTACTTGCAAGCTTTCAAACATTGTAGAGGCTTCTAGTGGGTTTTTGTAAGAATTGCAATTCATTGTGAATTGTAGTCCACTTGCAGCACATTTCCAAAATGATGGTGCCACTCACATGAGCTTGTAGTGAAATTTCTTTCAACATTATGCAACCATAAACACCATGCTAAGGTTCATTTACTAGCTAATGAGAGGAAGCATCCTATTGACTTGTTGGGTTGCTTCAAATGTTTTTTAAGAGACCAATGAGATGCTAGCATACTATTCATATACAATGGTTACTTGAGATAATAAAAAAATATAGGCTTTAAATGTCAATATGCTTTTTGCTAATACAATTATAAGATAGGCTAATTGCTAATTTTTAGATAGGACAATGTCTGTAATATGTTCAATATCTGATTCCTAGATGAATATGCATTTTCATTCATTGCTAGAAATATGACAATTATGTTTGAATATTATGCAGCATCTTTCTATTTCTCTAGTTTCTATCTATCCTAAATTTTATCATCTAGTGGAACGAGTTTCATCTTTCTCAAATTCAAAAGGATAGTCTCAGGTTGCACAGTGAAAGTTCATTTATGTTTTGCAAATTAATCATGTTTTACATTTTCATTGATTGGATAACTTTAATATAAACTAACTAAATCTTAATAATGTTTTATTTGTGCAATGAGTGCTTATCTCATTTTCATTGCTGGCTTGCTTTGCTATTTCATCTGTTAGTGTTATCATGATGTACATCTATTTTTCTCCACACATGTAATGCAAAATGAACATCTTTCTAATTCCCTGGACCATAGTACAAATTCTAATCACATGTATTTCTCTTCATCCAAAAGTAAGATATGTTTCATATGTCTTGATGCATTTATTTTTATAGAAGCTACTAGATAGTGAATTAGCATTTATATTTTTTAATTCTAATGTCATGCACTTTCCATAACTTCAATGAATATAACAATAGTACTGGAAATAAATTTCATGAACTTGTACTTACTTTCTAATTCATTCTAGCAGAACTTCCTCTAGATCAAGGAAGGGGAACTAATTGAAAAATAATAGTAGAAATTACATAAGACTTGAATTCTCCATAGTGTATTGATATTAAAATTTGCATCTCCACTTTTCATGCCATGATTTCATAAAAGGCTTTAGGTTTATTGCTTTTGTCATTATAAGTGCCATCATTGTCAAATACCAAGGATAGTTCCAAGCTAATTTTCAAAAACTAATTTAGAGATTCAAACTTTGTCTTTCCTTCAACATCTGTAATCATGTCTATGGGTTTGTCAAATTGATTCATCCAGATGACATAAATTTGACATTGATTTTTTAATATTGCAACTCTAGCTTGGACCGTATGCCTATTTGGGTAGTTTGAAAGCTTGCACAAAAATCAAGCTTACTTACTTTCTAACTTGCTGTGTTTATACATTCAAATAATTTAATTGCCTTTAGTGTTTCTTTAGCTACATGCATTACTTTTGTGCAATTATCTCAATATCTATTTGATTAATTTCCTTTCAACTTCTCCAATCAAATATACTCTATTTTAAGACCACTCTTTAGTGACATTATCTTTGGATTCTATGTTTGTTTGTCTACCAAGATTTGGCATTAACATTAATAAGAGAGAGATCTTGAGGTGCCACATTATTCTTTTCTTTACCCTTAATCCTCACCATAGCTTACAAAATTGGAAAGGAGGGGCCAATTGTAGAATAGAAGTAATTGATGTCATGAAAAAATAAATTTAGTCACTATTGGATAGATTTAATGAATTTATTATTAATTGTTCCACAGGTTATCTTGTCCTATATTTAGTTCAAAAAAGTCATCATTTGTTCATTTAACATGTTCCCATTCATGTAAGAAAGATTAATGATCTATTTAAGAAATTAGTGATATCTTGTTTATCATTTATTCACTTGGCATGAGATTAGCTATCTATTAAAAGAATTCATAATCTACCTAAAGCATCAATTATTAGCAAACTTTGTTATTCAATGACATTTTGGTTATGTTATTATAACTTTGCAAACTTTGTGAGCACTACGAGCCACTACAAATCGTAGTTCTCTCGCTGTGCCTTCTAGAAATAATGAAAGCTTTCGATGATTTGCATTTTTGTTTATTTGCAGGCTTCCAAACATTACAGAGGCTTTTGGTGGATTTTTATAAGCACTACAAACCATTGTGAATCACAGTCCACTCACAATGCCTTCTAAAAATAATTAATGCTTCAAGTGGCTTGCATTTTTATTTACTTGTAGGCTTCTGGACATCAAAGAAGCTTCCAATGGGTTTTTGTGAGCACTATGAGCCACTACTATTAGCACATTTGACCATTAGATGGATCAATTTTTTAAAAAGTATAAGAAAGAACAAGTATTGGTCCTATGCTGCCAAAAGAAAATGATGCAAATTGTATCTATTAGTTGATGGCAAAATGGTAATCATTTGGAAGTGTAAATTAGCTTTGGCTATTTATTGGCCATAGGTGCCACTTAAGGGCATTTTCATTTGATATTCCAAGGTAAATTGGAAATTCTTAAAAAGAAATCTGTTAGGCACCGATGAAATTTCAATCATCACATGCCTTAGCAAGAAATCATGGAAAATTAGAAATAACACAGGACTCTAAAACTTCACCAAAATACCCAATCATCATAGTCATATTCTAAATATACAAACAAGAAATTGATATCTACCACCTAATTCTACAACTGAGAGGTTTTGGGTAGTCTAGCTATCTGATGAACAAAAGGAAGATAGAAAACTCGCATCAAAGAGGATGATTCAAATAAGGGATTTTCCTTTAAATATTAAAAGGAGAGTTGACTCAAAAAGCCAAGAATGCTGTTACCAAAATTTTTTTGTAGTTATTGATCCTCATTATTATCGCAAAAGATTTAAACATTAATAGTAATAATTGGAGGAATCAGGAAATGTCCACATTTCTTGTCCAAAAATTGAATTGTTGGGTATAACAGATCATTGTGGTAAAGATGAGTGTACAATTTATCATAATTTCCAAGAAATGCACCTACTTTAGTGTTGAGATAAATAGCATTTGTGAAATGTGCCTGCAACTCTCATCCTTCCTCTATTATCATTAGCATCTGATACGAATTGATTCCTCTCCATGAAAGAAAATTGCTATTTCAAGCCACAAACCTAAGTACAGCCCCAACTATAGTGCTAATGCAACCCCAAACTCAGCCTCATCATCAATTGCAAACAATCTTTGATGTAGTTTCTCCTAGGATTTTAACCACCATGAGGAGGCAATAATTTTGAAGGCAATAGATGCAGACGAAACAGACGATATGGTGGCAATGCGATGACATTGTTGGCATAGTTGGTAGTAGAATGTGTGCAGGGATTCTGTTGTTGCTCTATGGCAAGTGTAGAAGCAACAATGTTGCAAACAACGATGCATAATAGCAACAATGTTGCAACAACGATGTGTAATGATGGGTAGCGGCATCATCAACACTCACAGGAACTACACTAGCATTGCCATCATCATTCCCCTAAACCAAGATGACACCTAGGATGATGGAGATGATGCAACGTAGTGAATGATGAACCATCTTCCCTACAACACATGGCAGACCATAAACCTTTGTCCTTATGTTCCCACAACCGATTGGAGAGAATCGCGTTTCATTTTGAAATTTAAAATTTAGACTGGAACATAATAAAAAAAACTATATAGACTATGATGATGGGCATGAAATATAATAAAATTTTAAATAAAAAAAATGCGTACATGAGAAGCTATGATTTATAAAGGGGGGATATAGACCTTCATTTTTAATTATTATTTTATTTCCTATGAAAGGTGTATAGAACTACAACTAAACCTCCTAAATGTTTGCATTTGACATGACACTTGCCAACTATGGCATGTATCTCTCTAATTTTGGTTTCTTATGATCATTTCCAAGATATTTCTTATCAGGGAAACACTTAACAACCATAGCTCAAATTTCTAATAACTTCCTATAAAAGTTATAACTTCTAAGGTAGTTATAAGTTAATATTCCTATATATTTGTAATAACCTTAATTTCTCATAATTATTGTAACTACTTTAAAGTCACTATAAAAGGGGCTTCAAAGGTAGAATTGAAGAAGGAAGGAAGGAGAAAAATTTGAATAAGCAACTTTGAAGATTATAAAAGCATGGCTTGCTAAAGACATCAATTAGGCTACTTTTTTTTAATCCTGTGAGTTCATTTCTTCCTATTTTGTTCTAGTTACTTAGCTAATGTGATTTATGCAGCATTTTTGGTAGTATAATACGATTTTTTTTTATGAAGTTTCCTATTGAGCTAAGAGGGTTTGGACAATTTGTAGTGAGATTGAATTGGAATAGTTTTATTGCAAAGTATTTTCTCATATCAATTTATCTTGCTTAAATATTTGAGATTTTACACAAATCTACTTTCTTTTCTTTCTCTTTATAAGTCTATTGAATCTTGCTCTATTTCTAATTTTCTTGTGGAACTTTCTCTCTAGGGAAAATTAGGAGTAGATTGCTAGAATTGTACTCAAACATTTTTGCAAAATTTTATCTATTACAAGTAATGTACTATAGGAACCATATAAACTAAGTAATTGGACAAAATAGGAATCTTCAACAACTCACAGTATTTGACAAAGTTAGCTGAATTTCTTTAATGATAGCCAATTACAATTTCATACACAACCTAACCATTTCGACATTCACAACAACATACTCATGATTAGTTTGTTTCATAAATACTAAGTTTATTTGGGCCTTAGTATTGCTCGAGACTAGCAAGCACCTAAATCCTATTTGAAGAACACCTTTGATCCTATGACTTTCCAAGGTCATGAGGCCGTGAGGCTTCCAATGTTGGTAGTTCCAAATGGTTGCTGACAATTCTTTTGGCCTTAAAAGGAGGGCTGAAAATTTGTCATCTAAGTTCATAAGCCTAATAGTCCTAGCACACCAATAGCTCTTTGTTGCTAGAAGGGTGTAAAAAGTTAGATATTATTTTTAGTTCATGACCAAGCAAACTAATAGTTTGGAAGATTTCAAAGGTTCCAGAGAAATTCTTAATTATAAGACTAATTATTCATTAGAAGAAGAACAGAAAAAGGTTCTTGAGTTTGGAACAAGTACTAAAGTAAAAACCAGAAGGGTAAGGAGATAACCCCTTCTGTCTCATTTATTAGTCTATAAGAGAAGGTCAAAGAAGCATAAGAGTTCAACAATCAAAAGAAATTCTAATAGGATGGAAAATCCTTAGAAAAGAGTTACACCATTAGGATTCCAAAACTGCAACAATATTCCTAAGGTATTTTATAAATATTTTCTCGAGCCTTTTATTCTTGGAAAATATTACTTAGCTAAAGAATACATCTACATGTTTGAGTTAGCTTTAGCTCATGCAAATGTTCAACACCATGATCAAGCTTGTAGATTGTTTGTAGCAAATCTAAAGAATATGGCTCAAATTTGGTATTCAAATTTGCCAAGCAATAATATCACAAGTTGGGATGACATGAAAAATATTTTCTTAGCCCAATTTAAAAATCAATTAGATCAACAACTATACTATGGGCTAGTACAAGCTAATCAAGGAGTTAAAGAGTCAATTAGAGATTTCAGTATTAAGTTTCAATGAATTTGTGGGCTCTTTCAAAGACAATATAGACCATCAAATGAACTGCTTATGAACATCCTATCTTAAGGTTGTGAATCGCAATACATGAATTTGGTTAAGAAGAACTCCAAACTTGATAACATTAAATGACTGCTTTAGTGAAGCTATATAGTTAGAAAAATAGTTGAACTTGAGCAATGAAGAGGTTATTACAACTAAAAAAAGATAAAATGATGATTCCTATGCAATATTTTGCTCAACTTAAAACATTACTAAGGCCATCTCATGTTAAGACATAGCAAGAGTTAGAAAGCAAAGGATTTGAAAAAGAACAGTTAATGAGAGACCTGTCCAACAAAGTAGTGAAACTAGAAAAAGCTTAAGCAAAAGTTAAGAGCAATGAAGAAAAGAAAATTATAAAACATAAACATCAAGATACTAACTTAATAAAAGATGAGGATGAAAGTGATCTTGTTACATCCAAGTTTCTTGATATTGAATTAGATAATGAGTTATCTAGTGTTCATTACATAAGCAAAACTTCTAGTAATGGATCTAGTAATACTTCTTGCTTATTAAGTTTTGAAGTGGATATATCGTTAGATGAAGAGTGTAATAACAATGAAGAAAATGGGTATAATGTAAGATCAAAAGAAAGATTAACTACTTCTAGGCTTCCAAACATTATTTCTAACTCATCTAATAAGAGAAAGGTTTTTTAACCAAGTAGAAGAGAGAAAAATAAAAGTAAAGAAGATCAAGTAGAGTAGAGTACTCAAAATCAATCTTTTAATAAATGGATGAAGAAATCAAGTTTTTATGAAGATGGAAAATATAATTTGATTGAAGATCTCAAACATGTCATGGAAAATATTAGTATATATCAATTACTATAGATTAGAGATCAACAAAGAAAATCTTTAGAGTTTATTAAAGGTAAAAAGAGAGTTGGAGAGTCAGAGTTAAGCTATATGTCCAACAATGATGAGAAAAAGAAAAACTAGCTATGATTGTACTCTTAATAAAGAAGCTCCTCCTTTTCTTTTGATAATGAAGTTAAAGAACAAGTATCTTCGCAATTGTTTAATTGATTTTGGAGCTACCTCTACTATCATGTCATTATCTATATGCAAGAAACTTGGTTTGATTCTTGAAAGATCAAATAAGAAGATTGTTCAAGTGGACAAAAGTAGAGTAAAAATTGTGGGTTAGTTGCCAAATGTTCTATTATAAATCACTTTTGAACCATGTATCAAAAGTAGAGTAACTATTCAAGTGGAAGATATGCTAGATACACATAGTCTTTTGTTGAGTTGAAGTTGAAGTAAGAATTTTTCAGGTTACATATCAACGAATTACTCACATATCTAGCTACCTTGGAAAGGAAAGCCAAATCAAATATACATAAACAGTGAACCTTTGATTAGTGAAAACATTACTTTAACTCGAAAGAATAAAGTCATTAAAACAAGATCTTTTAAAATCAAAATCTACACACTTCAAGAAGTTGATAACTTGGAAAAAGGATCATCTCAAAATGAGAGCAAATGGGAACTGTACTTTGGTGGTTCTGGTAACTCCAAAGGTGCAAGAGTTGGAATAGTATTAGTAAAAGATGATTCCCCAATAATATTCAATGCAATTCATCTATCTTTCCCTTGTATGAACAACAAGGCCAAATATGAAGCTTTGTGTATTGGAATTAAGACAACAATTGGAAAGGAAATCAAGGAAATAACCATTAAGGGAGACTTAAGATTAGTTTGTGAATAGATTAAAGGTATGTGTGTCACGAAAAGTCCATTCTTATGATCTTATAAACAACTTGTTTGCAAAATGTTGGATCAATTTCATCACTACCAAATAAAACATATAGATAGGAAGGATAATTATATAGTAAAGGAATTAGCAAAAGCAACTTCAACATTAGATGTGAAAAAGATAGAAAGTTATGAAGGGGTAATAGTTGAGAAAGAACATCAGCCATCATTACCAGATAGCATAAAGCATTTCCAAGTATTTTAAGATGATGATTAATTGCTTAGATTCTTAAAAAACGAGCAAGAATTCAAAGGTCAAACCATACCCAAAACAACATCAAGTTTTAAGAGACATTCAATTTCCAAAAAGGTGATTGATTATAAATATGAATTTAGTAAAAATTTGCTTACTAGAAAAGATATACAAAATCTAGATGATCAAGATTTTGAAGTATTAAATCTTAGATCTACTAAGATACCAAAGATGTTAAATGTCACAAAGGAAAAGAATTCAGCTTTCAAGCAAAATTTATTATTACTCCTAAAAAATAATTTGAAAAATTTTGCTTGGTCATATGATGATCTTAAAACTTTCCAACCAGAGGTGATGACACATAAAATTCCTTTAATAGAAGATTTCCAAGATAGTTAAACAAAAACAAAAAAAAAAATTAATCCATCATTTAAGCCAGCTATGGAAGCTAAGATCAAGAAGTTATTACAAACCCGAATCATATATTTGGTTTGATATTCAACATGGCTTACTAACCTTGTATTAGTAAGAAAAAAGAATGGTGATATTAGGCTTTGTGTAGATTTTAGAAATTTGAATGAAGCCTTAGAAAAAGATAAATACCCACTTCCTAAAATTGATGAGATGTCAATCAAAGTATCAGGTTGTCAAGTATACTCTTTCCAAGATGGGTTTTCAAGTTATAATCAAATCATGGTAGATAAGGGTGACAGATATAAAACAACATTTATCACCAAGTGGAAAACTTTCACTTACCAAAGAATGTCATTTGGATTATCAAATGTTGGAGCTATTTGTCAAAGAGCAATGGATTTAGCCTTTAAAGGTTTAATAGGTGAGTTCGTTGTGGTTTATTTGGATGATATCACCATTTTTTCAAAAAGAAAAATAGATCATATCGATCATCTACAACATGTTTTTGACAAATGTCATGAGTATGGTATTTCATTAAACCCTACAAAATGTATCTTTGGGGTTAAATCTAGAAGTTTACTAGGCCATATGATCTATCAAGAGGGAATTGCTATAGATAACTCTCGAATTAAAGTAATACAAAATATCGAGCATCCTATAGTTATCCAAGTAGTGAAGACACTAGAATCAAAGAAAGCCATAGAAAAAATTAAAAAGCAATTCAAGAAGCACCTTACTTGGTAAAACCAAAATTGAAAGAAGAATTTTGGTTATATGCTTTTGCATCAAATGATTCAGTTGCTGCCATTCTAACTCAAAGAAATGAAGGTCAAGATGAACCAATTAGATTTTTTGGATATCAATCAAAAGGTTCAGAGCCAAATTATTCAGACTTAGAGAAACAAGAATTTGTAGTTATTAAGGGACTTCAACATTTCAAATATTATTTGGAAAGCTCATTAGTTCATATTATGCTAATTAAGCATGTAGTCAAACAATTCTTGGCTTAAAATGAAATTGAACTGAAGAGAGGGAAGTCGCTCATAAAGCTTCAAGGTTTCAAGTTTCCATTGGAAATATGCAAAATTGTTAAAGGAATGGAATTACCCAAGTTAATGGTTAAAGAAGATGAAGTATGTGCACTAAAAACTCATGAAGAAAACTATTATGATGAGATTGTAGAATTCCTTGATAGACAAAAGATTCCCAATAATCTAATTATGAGTCAAAAGAGAGCTTTCTTCAAGAGAGCAAATAAATTTGTGATTAAAGATCGAATTTTATTCAAAAGGAATTTTAGAGGGGCTTTGTCAGAATGTGTTCAAAATGATCAAATTAGTCCTATTTTAGAACAATTCCATCATCATTCCAATTTTTTCTATGAATCTTCTCAGTCTACTATGCAACATATAATGCAATGTTTAGGGTAGCTTTCATGAATGCAACATTTAAGCTAAAAATCAAGGAGAGTCTAGAAAAGATGATTCTTGGGGAGAGGCTTTAATGCCCTAAGACACTAAAGGAACTAATAATAAAGAATCTCAAAATTCAGCAGCTAAAGAGTTGGATGCAAAATAAGCAAAGACTATTGTTGAAGACAAGGATGAAGACCAAGTTGAGGCTTCAACTAAGCAAGAAAAGGAAGAAAGAGCATTTATCACTACTAAAATTACATATGAAAGGACTCTCAATATGAGAGTTCCTAAAAGAGTTACTTTAACTATTCTCTTCCCATCCATAGAATAGTTAGTCTAAGGATTTGTTTGTACAGTTTCCTAAGTTTTATTAGGAGTGAGGTTTTTATTCCATTAAACCTTAAGTTTAATGGAAGTTTTCCTCAAAAGAGATTTTTGTTTTCAATGTAAAAAGGAAAATGTTTCCAATAAATCTTTGTTTCTTAGCCAATATGCATCAGTGAATATTTTCATTTTTCCATGTGAAAACTACAAAAAAGAGGGGGAATGAAATGTTAGCACAGTTGACCATTAGATGGATCAGTTTTCTTTTAAGTGTAAGGGAGAATAAGTATTGGTCCTATGCTGCCAAAAGAAAATGATGCAAATCATATCTATTAGTTGATGGTAAAATGGTAATCATTTGGAAGTGTAAATTAGCTTTGGCTATCTATTGACCACATGTTCCACTTAAGGACATTTTCGTTTACTATTCCAAGGTAAATTGGAAATTCTTGAAAAGAAATCTATTAGGCACCAATGAAATTTCAATCATTACATGCCTTAGTAAGAAATCATGAAAAATCAAAAAAAAAATTGCAAGACTTTAAAATTTCTCACCAAAATACCCAATCATCATAGCCATATTATAAATATATACACAAGAAACCAATATCTACCACCTAATTCTATAGCTTAGAGGTTTTGGGTAGCCTAGCTATTCGATGAACAAAAGGAAGACAAAAAACTTGCATCAAAGAGGATGATTCAAACAAGGGATTTTCCTTTAAAGATTAAAAGGAGAATTGACTCAGAAAGCCAAGAATGTGGTTAATAGAATTTTTTTGTAGTTATTGATCCTCATTATCATTGCAAAAGATTTAAACATTACTAGTAGTAGGTAACATCCACATTTCTTGTCCAAGAATTGAATTGCTAGGTACAATAGAACATTGTGGTAAAGATGAGCCTACAATTTATTAGAATTTCCAAGAAATATGCCTACTTTAGGGTTGGGATAAATAACATTTGTGAAATGTGCTTGCAACTCTCATCCTTCCTATGTTATCATCTACATCTAATATGAACTGATTCCTCTCTATGAAAGAAAACTACTATTTCAAGCAACAAACCTAAGTACAGCCCCAACTGTAGCGCTAACACAACCCCAAACTCAGCCTCATCATCAATTATAGACAATATTTGATGCAATTCATCCTAGGATTCTAACTACCATGAGGAAGTAGCAATTTTGAAGGTAATTGCAGATGCAATGGACGATATGGTGGTAACATAGTAGCATCGTCGATACAATTGGTAGTAGAACACATGCATGGAGTTTGTTGTTGCCTTGTTGTAGGTGTAGTGGTAATAATGTAGCAAATAGCAATGCACAACGACAACAATTCTACAACAACAATGTTTAATGATGCGTAATGGCATCATTAACATTAACAGGAACTACACCAACATCACCATCATCATTTCCCTTAACCAAGATGGCACCCATGACAACGGAGATGGTGCAATGTGACGAATGATGAACCCTCTTCCTTGCAACACATGGCAAACCATAAACCTTTGCCCATGTATTCCCACAATCGATTGGAGAAAATTGCATTTCATTTTAAAATTTAAATTTTAAATTGGAACATAATAAAAAAACTATATAGATTATTATGATGGGCATGAAATATAATATAAGTTTGAATAAAAATTAGAAATGTGTACACGGGAAGCTATGATTTAGAAAGAGGGGATATAGACCTTTGAGGAGTGATGAGGTAACCCCACACCCAACCATACGAATCACTAAGGTGTTCACACACAATGCAATCAAATTTTGTGGACCTATAGTTCTCCACTATACTAGTTCCTCTAGGAAGTGAAATGGATGTTGAGAATGTTCATTGTCTTCCCAGCTACACTTGTGAAACTCAAGGATATGGTTTAAGAATAATTGAGGTACATGATTTTTATCATTTTATGTTTTATAAGTTTAATGGAATTCATTTATTTTGTTTTCTTTTCTCTTTTTTTTCTTGAAATGGGAACCACACCATGCAAAGACGTATGTGTTTATTTTGTCTAAGGGGTGTGCTTTGAATTCCCATCATTTTTTTGAGATGGAAACCACACCACGCAAAGACTTATTCAACTTCCTTTATTGGTCAACAAAAAATGGTAAGAAATCCATGAAAACACACATGTACCCAGGTAAATAGTGAGACATAAAGAATACCAAATCCTGTTGAAGGCACATCTTGTTCAAACCTTTAAATCCTTTCCAAATCCAGAAACTACCAAAGTCAAAAATTCATGAAAGTTTCATTAATGAAAAAGGGACTGCATGTTTCTAGAACAAGGAAAACATAGAGTTTGTGAATGGATGGATGTTATGGACTCACTGCTTGTTGCATGAACAGGAACCATGTCCTAATCATTTGTAACAAAATTCAAAGCTAGAATCTAGACACCAACAATCAAATAACAAAATAGCACATACCACCATCAAGCAATGAATTACCACTATGCCTAGCATTTATTAACAAAAAGTTAGAAAATCACACCAAAATAAAATAAAATAAAATATAAAAGAAAGTGTAAAATATCCAAGAAATAGCAAATGTACTAATGATGGTGTAAAATAAAAATTAGAAAAGATTAATAATATGAAAACAAGAAGATGTAAAAATAAAGAATGTGTAAAAAAATGTGTAAAACAAACAGATGAAAAAATGAGGAGTTGCTTATAGGGTTAGCATGGGTGGCCATCTCCCCCACAACTAAGTTGAAAGGAGAAAATCTAAAATATGAAGCATGGTTGTCCATCCGATGAGGTATTTGTTGTATTAGCTAGCTTATGCTTCTGGAAAGGTTTGATTTGTTGTATGTTGATCAACTATTTCTTGTTTGGGCTCTCAAGTTTGTAGATCATCATGGCCACAGAAGGAAAATTTTTGTAAATGATGTAAGGTTCTTCCCACAATGTTTGGAACTTAGTTCGTTGAGGTACGTGTGTGGGGTTCTAATTAAGAACCTTATCTCCTAGTTGAAATTTGATTTTTCTAATTTTAAGGTCATGGCACTTTTTGTTGTAGGCCTTGTGTAACCCATTAGATGATAGGGCCACCAATCAATTTTTGTCTAGCAAGTTGAGATTCATTAGTCTTTCTTTTTGTGCTAGACTTAAGTCAAGGTTGAGATCATAGGCTATTGAAAGTGTACATAGCTTAGATTGAATAGGAAATGTTGGTAATTTTTCATACACAAGCTCATAAGGAGAGTAGCCTATAGGAAGTTTCCATGTTCAGTGGTAGGCCCAAAGGGCATCGTTGAGTTTTGTGCTCCAGTCATTCCTATATTTGCTAACAATTCTTGTTAGAACCCTTGTGATTTCCCTATTGGTAACTGCAACTTGACCATTGGCTTGGAGATGGTAGGGTGTTGTGAGTTTATATTTAACCCCCAATCGTTGCATGAGCTTCTGAAAAGTAGTGCATGTAAAGTGAGTTCCATTATTAAAAATTAATGCACATGGCACATCAAACCTATTTACAACATTTTTTTGTACAAAACGAGTAGCAATAGAAGATGTACAGTCAATGATGGCTGCTTCTTTTATCCATTTTGTATAGTCGATGACGACTGTTGCTTCTACCCATTTTGTACAATAGTCAACAACGACTATGATGTATGGCTTTGCATTTGACATCGGCATGATGGGACCCATGAAGCCAATGCCTTAGATGTCGAAGGGTTCTAGTGGTTAAATTCATTATTGAGGTCCCTTCATTCAAGTTGTCATTCCACCATCTCGTTGGCATCATTCACAAGAGCAAATGTAATGATGAGCATCCCTAAAGATTGTTGGCCAATAGTACCTTGGCAATAGGATTTTAATGGCTATGCATCTCCTAGCATAGTCCTATGCAAGGACCTTCATGAGCATCTTGCAGAACGTGTAGTTGATCAGCATTAAGGACACACCAAAAAACCATGCCATCAATACACACCTTCTAGAGATGTCAGTTGATCTCCATGAAGTGTTTTACCTGGTGAAGAAACTATTGTTTCTTTCGATGGTTTAATCCTTGTGGCATCTATTGGGTGAGAAGATAGGTGAGAATGCCATCATACCATTTAGGCTCATTGGACAATTATTTAGTTATAGCCTCAACAAAGAGGAGTTCATTAGGAAACATATTAGATAATTTTGTTGTCCCACTACAACTGAGACAAGTGATCAATGACCACATTCTTAGTGTCCTTTTGATCTACCATCATAAGATTGAATTCCTACAAGATCACCGCCACCATATGACATGGGGGCTCACCATTGGCTTATTCATCAAGAAGCAGATGGCACTGTGATCTGTGTGCACAAACACTTTGTATCCAAGCACGTAATGCTTGAACTTTTCTAGAGCAAACACCACTGCCATCAATTCTTTTTCTGTGGTGGTGTAGTTTAGTTATGCATCCACAATGCTTCGACTAGAGTAGTGGATGTAATATAGATGTTTCTTGTCATCCATTTGCATAAGCATAGCTCCCAAGGTGTAATTTGATGCATCTATCATGACATGAAATTGTCTGAACTAGTTAAGTGCTTATAGGATTGGAGTTTCTACAAGTTTCTCTTTCAGCTGTTGGAATGCTTTTTCACATTTCATGGTCCAGATAACTGGAGCATCTTTCTTTGTTAGTTCCACCAATAGCTTTGTGATCTTAGACAAATTCTCTAGGAATTACCAGTAGTAGCTAGTATGTCCAAGGAATGATCGAACATCTTTGATAGTTTCTGGTTGACAGGTTATTCCTTGGATGACCCTTATTTTTTCAAGGTCGATCTCAATTCCTACTTGTGATATTCTATGTTCCAATGCAATGCCCTCTTGGACCATTAGATGACTCTTTTGCCAATTAAGCCTGAAGTTTGTCTCAACACATCATTTTAGTACTTACTCAAGGTGGACCAAGGCTTGCTCAAATGTAGCTCCATAAGTGGAGAAGTCATCCATGAAGACTTCGACACCACTACCAATGTGCTATTGAAAAATGCTCAGAACCAAGCATTGGAATGTAGTAGCAGCATTGCATAGACCAAAAGGCATCTTGCAATATGCAAAAGTCCCCTAGGGACTTGTGAATGTTATGTTCTCCTGATCCTCTAGTGCAATTTGAATTTGGTTATAACCACTATAACCATCTAGAAAACTGTAGTAGCAATGCCCAGATACTATGTCCAACACTTGATCAACAAATGGAAATAGAAAATGGTCCTTGAATATTGCCATATTTAGCAGTCAAAAATTGATGCACACCTGCCACTTGCCACCTTTCTTTGGCATAATCATGAGTGGACTAACCCACTCACTATCTACAATGGAATAAATAAACCCTCCCTTGAGGAGTTGTTCGATTTTCTCTTTGATGATCTACTTTAGTTTGGGGTTCAATCGCCTCTGTGGTTGTCTCTTTGGCTTCATGGCCAGATTAGTGTAGATGCGATGCTGGCATATTCTAGGATCAATCCTTATGAGTTCAAGATAGGACCAAGTAAAAGCTACTAACCATTTTCAACCACATTTAATAGCATCTTTTTTTGTTCTAGAGCAAGATTTTCATTGATTATGAATGGCTTTCCATTTTTTAAGAACACATATTTCATTCCAGTTGGTAGCATTTTTAGTTCAAGGGGCTCTTGCTTAAAATTTTCAAGAATTTCTAACTCTCCTCAATAAGTATCATCATTTGCATCATCAGAGAGTTGGTGACAAACTAGCTTTATTTCATCCATGCCTGTGACATATGCACATGTTAGGCTCTTAGTCGGCTCCAAGCAAAGTATGCTACTCTTAGGATTAGTGGTTAGCCACTAGGTGCCCTTCTATTTTGTGGTTCTTGTGTACAGACACCTTTGAATTTTTGCTTCTGGTGCACATTGCTTGCATGCAGAGATAGATGCTTGTTCCATGGCCCAACGTTTCTCACAAAATTACACCCTATATCACTATACATGATGCATGGAACATGCTTCTTCTCAATATTTCTAAATGCATTTTCTTTAGATATTTTTAGGGAAAGATCTTTGATGCCCAATCTTGCATTAATGGTGCTAAGCCATGCTCTTTACATAATGATTGGAAAATCCCCTTTGCAGTTCTCCACTTTGATCACTAGGAAATTAGCAAGATAAGACCACCCGTAGATAGTGATCACAATGTCTTCCATCGGTCCTAATGGAATAGTGATGGACTAGTCTGCCAATTCTAATATGATATTACTCTTCTTTAAAGGAGGTAGGTTTCATGCAGTATACATCTCATAAGAGATCAGGTTGACACTGAAACCTGAGTCAAGAAGAGCTTTACATGGCTCATTCCCAACAATCTGCAAATAAATTAGAGGACTTCCAAGATCTTCTAACTTCCTAAGAAGGTTTCTAGCATGAATTCAATCAGATACAACATGGGTAAGCATAATAGTATGGACCTTGGGTGATGTTTGGTTTGGAAGGGACTCAAAGGTATTTGAGATAGAGGAAGACAAAGGAATAGGATTATCAACCATAGGTGTATTTGAGGGCTTAGGTGGACTGCATGGTCAGAAAAAAGGTCTTTTCTTTGATCAAGTATCTAAACCACTTAGTTGATTAACAAGTTGTTGGTTAATGACCCTAGTAACATTGCGTTGCTGAGGTTGAGTTGGTAGTTCACCTTGCATAGATGGAGAAGGCGGTAGCTATGCAATTGGAGGAGGAAGATGTGTAGGAATAGGAGGATAAGGGTAAGAGATGGTATCCCTTCTTGCATGTGGAGAATGCATTCGATAATTATCAAGAGGGTAGTAGTAAGGTTGGAAAGTAGGAACGTGACTAGAGGAGTCACATGGAGGTAAGGACTGCTAAATGTAATACCCATATGGATTATGTTGTCTGTAAGGTATTGATGCCTTGTGGTGCCAATGCCCATGATTATGGTTTCTTCCACTATTGATACTACTCATATAGTTGCAATGGAGTTCTTCTTAGATAATATTGTTGTTGTTGATGGAACTACCTAAAATTACCTTGAGGATAAGGTAACCTTCTGGATGTTTGCCTTTGTGCTAGTTGTAGATTCAAAGCATACACCCTAGACTCTTGTAAGTGTGACACTATGGGGCAACATCCCATAGGATGTTCATACTGATGAACATCACACCGATCATCATCATCTAATTTGCTTCCCGTAACTTCTTCTATTATAGCAATATTGTCCTTACCTCTTTGATAGGCACATTCAACTTCTTTATGCCTCTTAGGCTCATGATCACTACCTTGTTCTTTGGACTCTTCAGTAATTTTTAGGATAACTTGAAATTTGCTATCTGTGGAGTCCCATAACTAATCAACCTTGGTTTTAATTTCAAATTGAAATTTTTGGAGCAGTCGGGTTTTCCTATTCACCACCTCATCAGGTGTGGATTCTTCCTCACTGTCATAGAATCGAACCTCCCTCTTTCAAATGGAAGGATCGTGGTTGTACTCTTTTGCACTTTCTCTTTTTCTTAATTCACCCTTCTTCTTAGCGACCTACATGATTAATCTTTGTATCTGATAGGTGCTTAATTCTAACAATCGCCCTTGGGCATACACACTAAGGGTTCTCCTTGTTTCTAATCAAAGCCCATCTATAATGTGACAAAGTTGATCCAATTGAGAATAACCATGGCTAGGGAATTTGTGCATTAAGGAGTAGTATCAGTCAATGGTGGCATCTAAGGATTTATGTGTTCCTTATTTCTATCCTTGGATCTACCTTCTCAAGTTGGACACTTAGGAGTACATTTGATATTTGTCATTGAACAATTCAAGCATGGTACTCTAGCATTTGATAGATTTTGGCTCTAAGGACCGATACCAGTTTTCTGCTTCTTTAATGAGTGTCCATGGGAACAACTTAAGTTTCTACCACTCATTCTCAATGTTTTACAAGGCACATGCATCTTGAAAAGCTTGGAGATGTTTCTACAGATCAGAGTTATATCCCCCTTCAAACAGAGGAATATTGTTCATGTCTAGCCTTTTAATCCAACTATCCTTTACATGCCTTGTTGGAATTCATACTGCCTTTGTGATATTGAGCATACTTGATCATGCTGCCTACAATGCTCTCTACTACCACTTTGTTCATGGTGATATGCCTCTCTTTAATGTCCATGCCCTTGTTCTTGCCTTTCTCGATGATCATTTTGATCATTTCGGTCCCATCGGTCATTTTGGTCACCTCCATCATGGTCTCGCCTCCTACGATTGTGATCAGAGCTAGAAGAAGATGATGATGATGACAACAAAGGTGAAGAGGACAGAGGACTAGCACCATCACGGTGCTTGCTACCACCTCTTCGATAATCGCAACCATGATCACGATCTTATTTCTTATCTACATCCTTGCCTTGACTTGCCTTTTTGGATCCTTCTTTGTTATTGGATCCATTCTTACTAGAACTAGGATTGTCAATCATGGACTGCAAGTTCTAGTTTTGACCTCCTTCACCAAAGTTAAAGAGAGGAATTTCATTGAATGGAAAACCCCCAGAGAAGGATTCCCCACCATCATTTTGGTACAGTAGGAATGGGGAATCATTAAATCCTTTTCTTTTTGCACATTCATGATGTTTCTCTAACTAGTGATCCTAGAGACATTGTGCCTCAATGGGATGATAATCCCTGACATCACTATATTGCACAACATACTCAGCATGATGTTCTTGAAGACCCAGATGGATAAGCGTTTGGTGAAGCATTGTAGGAACAGATCGATTAGGTGGCAACACAATGTTGCCCTTCATGTCATGCCACCGTAGCTGTTCATCCTGATGTAAGATGAAGGAGAAATTGGGTACATACTCATCAGGATGAGCATATACCATTCAATATTACTGAGGTACTAGTTGATGAGATCCATCAAACTTGGGTGGAGAAGCACTCTTGTGAGAAGAAGACATTTTCAATTAGATGATAAAAATATAGTGTGCTTTTAAATTTTTGTTGTAGTAATTGTAAAATATGATATGACTCTAAGGTTTGTTCCAATGATTTTGAATGATTTCCATTAAATCCTAGATAGTGCATGAAACAATTAAAAGGTCCCCGACAACGACACTAATGATGAGCAACGAGGTACCCCTACATCCAACCATACGAATCACTAAGGCGTTCACACATGATCTGGTCAAATTCCGTGGACCTGTAGTTCTCTAGTGCACTAGTTCCTCTAGGAAGTGATATGGACGTTGAGAATGTTCGTTGTCTTCCCAACTACACTTGTGAAGCTCAAGGATATGGTTTAAGTGTAATTGAGGTACATGATTTTTATCATTTTATATTTTATAAGTTTAATCACCTACAACAAGAATGAAAGATGGAGTAATTTAAGATCTAATTCATTTACTACCTAGCTAGCCTAACACAAGTACCCGTCCCACTTTCCTAAACAAATCATGAACACATATAGCATTGCCAGGCTACCAAACATTAAGCATTTCTAAATTACCAAGCACTATATGTATGCTCGAAATAGTTGTGCTTATGTTCATTAACAGTTGGAAATTAATTGCTTAATTAAAGTGCATTAAAGAAAACATTAATCTATTCCTAGTGCTACAAGGCTTGTCAAAAGAGTTCATTTTTATTCCCATCACACTATCGTGCTTAGGTACATTAGTGTTCGAACAAAGATCCGTACACACTTAAACTCCTACTGTGAGCACTCAAAAAATATTCTATCTTTGGAGAAAACAAACTGCAAAAGCTTCGCTACTATGACAAAAATTAATAAAAAACTAATGCCAAATTGTAAGCCCAAGTGCTATATTTATAGGCCAATGTATATCCCATGACATTGGATATCCAACATCGCATCTTGGCAATGTCAAAGCAGATGAAAAACATGATTCATCAACCTTTATTTTTAATTATTATTTTATTTCCTATGAAAGTTGTATAGAAGTATAACTAAACGTCCTAAATGATTGCATTTGACATGACACTCACCAACTATGGCATGTATCTTTCTAATTTTTGCAACTTCTTATGGTAACTTCCAAGATATTTCTTATCAGGGAAACACTTGGCAACCATAGCTCAAATTTCTACTAACTTCCTATAGAAATTATAACTTCTAAGGTAGTTATAAATTAATATTCCTAAATATTTTTTATATCCTTAACTTCTCATGATTATTGTATGTACCTTAAGGTCTCTATAAAAGGGGCTTCTAAGGTAGAATTGAAGAAGGAAGGAAGGAAATTTTTTTTTCTTTTTGAAAAAGCAACTTTGAAGATTGTAAAAGCATGGCTTGCTAAAGACATTAATTCAGCTACTTTGTTTTAATTTTGTGAGTTCATTTCTTTCTATTTTGTTTCAGTTACTTAGCTAATTGTTTAGGTAGTATTGTGCTTAGCATTTAATTTTGGGATTTTTTCTAGGTTGCTTTTATAGCTATGTTTTTGTGTCATAGAAGAGCTTATGTTGTTGAAAAGCCTCAAGAACAATTTAATAATAATTTTTAACAAAATTGCCTATTTTGAGCATTCTAGGATGTAGGAAAATCTTTGATACTTTGATGAGACTGAAATAACTTCTTTATTTTTTTTAAGTGTATTGTCTTGGTAATTCAATCTTGAAATTGTTGAATTTCATTGAAGGCTCTATTGAATGCAATTCTTGACAACTATTAACTAGCCAAAATAGAGACTCGTACTTTGTGGTTTATGTAGCATTTTTGGTAGTATAAGAAGATTGTCTTTTACGAAGTTGCTTGTTGAGCTAAGAGGGTTTGGACAATTTGTAGTGAGATTGAATTGGAATAGCTTTATTGCAAATTGTTTCCTTGTATCAATTTATCTTGCTTAAATATTTAAAATTTCACACAAATATACTTTCTTTTCTTTCTCTTATTAGTCCATTGAATCTTGCTCTATTTTTAGTTTTCTTGTGGAACTTTTTCTTTGGGGAAAATTAAGAGTAGATCGCCAGAATTGTGCTCAAACGTTTTTGCAAGATTTTATTTATTACAAATAACGTACTATAAGGACCATATAGACTAAGTGATTGGACAAAATAGGAATCTTCAACAACTCACAATATTTGACAAAGTTAGCTGAATTTCTTTTATGATAGCTAATTATAGTTTCATACACAACCCAACCATTTTAACATTTACAATAGCAAACACATACTCACGATTAGTTCATTTCATAACTATTGAGTCTATTTGGAGGTATTTGGACCATGGTGTTGCCAGAGACTAGTAAGCACCTAAACCTTGTTTGAAGAACACCTTCAATCCCGTGACTTCACAAGGTCACAAAATCGTGAGGCTCTTAATGTTGGCAATCCCAAATGGTTGCTAACAACTATGAATTGCAATCCTCTTGTAGTGCCTTTTGGAAATGATAAATGCTTTTGATGGTTTGGATTTTTGTTTATTTGTAGGCTTTTGAAGATTGCAGAGGCTTCTGATGGGTTTTTGTGAGCATTGCAAGCCACTGCGAATTGTAGTATGCTCACAGTGCCTTCCAAAATGATGAATGTTTTTGGTGGTTTGCATTTTCATTTACTTGTATGCTTCAAGATGTTGCAAAGGCTTTTAATAGGTTTTTGTGAGTAATGCGAACCATTGCAAATTGCAATCCTCTTGCACTGCCTTTTGGAAATGATAAATGCTTTAGGTGGTTTGCATTTTCATTTACTTGTAGGCTTTTAAACGTTGCAGAGACTTTCGGTGAATTTTTGTGAGCATTATGAGCCACTGCAAATCATAGTCTTCGTAGTGCCTTTTGGAAATGATGAACATTTCCGATGGTTTGCATTTTCGTTTATTTGGAAGTTTTTGGGCATTGCAGAGGCTTCTTGTTGGTTTTTGTGAGCATTGCGAACCATTGCAATTCGTAGTCAGTGCCTTATAGAAATAATAAATGCTTGAAGTGGTTTGCATTTTCGTTTACTTGCGAGCTTCTAGATGCTGCTGTAGAGGCTTTTGGTGGGTTTTTGTGAGCATTGCAAGCCATTGTGAATAGTAGTCCTCTCGTAGGGCCTTCTAGAAATGATGAATGCTTCAGGTGGTTTGCATTTTTGTTTACTTGTAGTCTTCTGAACATTGCAAAGGCTTCTGTTGATTGTGCACAATGGCTTTCGAAAATGATGGTGCCACTCGCATGAGATCATAGTGAAATTTTTTTTAACATTCTACAACCATAAACACCATGCTAACATGTACATCATGCTTGCATATTTTCATTTAGCATCTCCATAAACATGCACCTACCAAACCATAAACATGTACATCATGCTTGCATATTTTCATTTAGCATCTCCTTAAGCATGCACCTACCAAAACATAAACATGTACATCTACCAAAACATAAACATGTACATCATGCTTGCATATTTTCATTTAGCATCTCCTTAAGCATGCACCTACCAAAACATAAACATGTACATCTACCAAAACATAAACATGTACATCATGCTTGCATATTTTCATTTAGCATCTCCTTAAGCATGCACCTACCAAAACATAAACATGTACATCTACCAAAACATAAACATGTACATCATGCTTGCATATTTTCATTTAGCATCTCCTTAAGCATGCACCTACCAAAACATAAACATGTACATCTACCAAAACATAAACATGTACATCATGCTTGCATATTTTCATTTAGCATCTCCTTAAGCATGCACCTACCAAAACATAAACATGTACATCTACCAAAACATAAACATGTACATCATGCTTGCATATTTTCATTTAGCATCTCCTTAAGCATGCACCTACCAAAACATAAACATGTACATCTACCAAAACATAAACATGTACATCATGCTTGCATATTTTCATTTAGCATCTCCTTAAGCATGCACCTACCAAAACATAAACATGTACATCTACCAAAACATAAACATGTACATCATGCTTGCATATTTTCATTTAGCATCTCCTTAAGCATGCACCTACCAAAACATAAACATGTACATCTACCAAAACATAAACATGTACATCATGCTTGCATATTTTCATTTAGCATCTCCATAAGCATGCATCTACCAAAACATAATCATTATAGGCTAAAGTGGACAAACACAACATTGTCCCTCATTGCACATGCCAACCACAAATAGAATATTTATTGAAAATATAAAAAAAAATTATAAACCATACAAAAGAAATTCCACAAGTTCTCCCCAACCAGTAAATCAAGATTCCCTGTCGTCGTTGCAGACTCTCAGATTTGTTTTTCAAATCCGATTATTTTGTGATTTTGTAAAACGAAACTCGTGTGTACTGTTACGTTGTTGGGTATCTTAAGATTCATTCCTGCGGCGTTTCTTGGCCAAGCATCCACAGGTACGACATAGCATAGCAGAATCGGCCAATTTTTTACAGCCAGTAAATCAGAGTCTTTAATCATGGGCGTCACGAAGGAGAGCGTGGAGGCTGCCCTCTCTGCTGAATTGCAGCCCACTCATCTGGTACGAAATTCTCTTATAAATTTCATGATTAGCGTTTTCGGTTGTCGTTTCTGAGTTGCTTTTGTGTTCTTATTGCTAACAAGAGATTAATGTAATTGAAATCTGTGCTGATATTGCTTCGCTTCATATATTGAATTTGTTAAAAAAAAGAAAAATTAAACTTTGAATATAGCTCCGGCCGTTTGTACATTTTTGTTCCTATATTAGTTGTGCGCGGGACTTCTCTTTTCAAGGAAATATTTTTTTGCAGGATCTGCCATGAAGTTTTATTATCAGATTATTCCCCCTGTTTGTTGTTTTTGATTGTCTTGTTATAGTATAACAGGAAATGTTATATTTCTTCAGTAATTTAGGTTTTTGATATTATCAGTTTGCTATAGAGGCCTGTTTTCTGGTAACTAATCATCTATCATAGTAGTGCCTGCATCCAATCTACATTGGCTGATCATTAAGGCAGGCAAAGGATTTAATCATGATTTTTTATGGCTAGATGTATACCTGATACCATAGCCTGAAAATAAATTTATTTGTTTGTTCTGTTTTGCACCATGTCCTAGGTTAGCAAGTGTTTCAGCATATCTTGAATATATATACATTTATGTATGTATTTTTACCATGCGTCCAGGATGACATGTATCTCAGCATATCCCTTGGAATTGAACTCATCATGCTGTATCAATATTTTATCATTACAAAGATTTTTTAACATGGTAGAATATGCATATTCTGGTAAGAGTAAAGATTTGGGGTACAAATATATTTGTTGTTTTGATATTGATTTTATTATAGTACTGTAACAAATAATGCTTGTATAGGCAGTGTTTTGTCATGGCTGACCAGAGATAACAACGTATGTAAGCAGAAGCAAAATAACAGCAAAGAAAGCAACCCTAAATTGGAATCCATTGTGACACAAAAATGACAGCAAAGGCATTTGACAAAGAAAATACAATTGAATGTTGTTCTTGAATCCCTGCCAAACCAGAGAAAATGCTTAGACAGTCAGTTCCATTATCCTTCATCACAGTTTATACATGGGTTTGCATGCACATCAAGGAAGTTAATTCTAAATTTGTTGCACCTAGTCATGGTTTCAATTGCAGCCAGAAAATTCTAGAACTTGTATAAACTTCCTTTAATATTTGTGATTATTATTACCATTAGATATGTTAATGTTGCTATTTAATCTTATGTTGACATTGCTCTCTATTTTTTAACAATCACTCCTCAATGCCAACATAAGGTTTAAACTTAGAAATATGCTAACTTCAAGCAACACCATCTCAACATGTGTACGTTCAATTTCATGCCATACGTCAATATTATATCCATGTAGTCCATTTATACATTCCAAGAGACAAATATAGCAATATAACCCTAAACAATAACATCATTGTAACAAAAGTCGTGTAAATAAATCAACAATGTACTGCTGGTTCTTCAGCGCCTAGTGGATAGTGTACAATACAACAGCCACACAATCTTCTGCTTCACTTATATGCTAGGTGTTCAGGCAAGTTGAAAAGGCATTAAGGAGATTCAAATCTAACCTGATCAAAATGCAACCTTTACACTAAGCACTACAAGTATTGTAACCATTGTAAAAAGCTCTACAAAACATGGCTATTTGTACAGAAATTTTGAAATTGGGCTCCTTGGTTCAAGCTTATGTATCCTTGCTGCATACAACTCCTTTTATATACTAGCATTTCATTATTCTTCACTTATGCCAGTTGTTGCCATGGTGCTCAATTTCACAAAAACAGCAGAAAATCTTAAGTCTGCAAATTAACAATATTACTTTTATACAGTCCTTGTCTTTGCCTTGGAAATCCAGTAGAGAACTTTTCAACTATAGATTCAGTGATTAACAAAATACTCCTTTTGCAAGGATAACTCCACCTTGTGACTAGCAGTCCCTAAGAAATTCCATCCTGTCAAAACAAATTGCAAGAACACCCCATTTAAGAAAATCTGATCGGAAATATGCAATAACATCCATGTTATAAGGAAAATGTAAAATACGGAAAGTGCAAAATGTAGATTGTGTGTGATTGTCGTAAAACCTTGATAAAAAGGGTTAACAAGATGTAGCAAATGGGTATGAGATTATGTGTAAAGACATAACTATTCCTTGTGGTGATCCTTCATGGTAGTCATGAGGGTTAAAAGAGATTTGGAATAGCTAGGAGGATAATGACATGGAATCATTGAGAAAGTGGGACAATGTGTTGTGGTGGATAGTAAAACTTACATTATTAGCCACTAGAAAATTTTTTTTGGAAGTTTCTAGATGAATGGAGAATATATCCAGATTCAATAAACCTTGGGCTATCTTGGAAGTAACTACATGTATAAATTGAGATGAAGAATAATGAATTGATTGCTTGGGTATTTCCTTTGATTTGGTGGGGGCTTGGCACTTACATTTAGGGTGTTGGAACCTGAAACAAATTGACTATAAGTATATCCTAGGTTCAATAGACCTTGGGCTAGCTTGTAAGCAATTACATGTATAAATTGAGATGAAGAATAATGGAATTGATTGCTTGAGTATTTGTTCTAGATTGGTAGGGGCTTGGCACTTACTTTTATGGTGTTGGAACTTGAAACAAATTGACTATAAGTACACCCCAAGACCTATACCCAACATGATACTTATAGATGAGTTATAGAGGAATATAGCAGTGCATCACATGTGACTTGAACTGCAACCTCTTGCCTACACATCCTTGTCAGACAATGAACTAATTGCATAAGCTACCTCTCATTGGCTTACTTTGAGCTTGTTGCCTTTTCATTAGGGTGTCAAATGCATGGTTGGTTTTGTTTTCATTACACTAATCCATTTTGCTAATATTTGTTTCCAATTATAGAATTTGTCATTGTTAATGGACCTTAAGAGTGGCATTAGAGCTTGGAAAAGTTGGATTCAATTAGGTGGGTGTTTTCTGTGGTGTTATGTAGTGTTGCTCAAGAAATTTGATGTCAAGTATAAGGTTCTGAAGGTGTAAGGCTTTTTTACATGTTTTGCTGAATGAGGGTTTCACTAGTTTGTGGATATCTAATTTTTATCAATTGTGTAGTTGGATATGTAGCAACTTAAGTTTAACATCCAATGTAGGTTTTGTTATGGCTGTGAAACAACAAGTTTGGCATTTAGTGTAGTGTTAATCATATAGGTTTGTCCTTATTTTTGCAAGATGGATTGTTCTTGTAGGTTAGTTGCTAGTTTTATAGGATAAGTTGCTCTTACAAACATAACTATATGCATGACAGGCCGATCATGTGGATTCATTATTCATTTTTTGCAAAAAAAGGTTTTCTCTTGTGAGCTTGTTTCTTGTGGAAGATGGATTGTTTGTGCGATCTTGTTGTTAGGATGTATTCCTTTGATTGTAGAATTGATTTTCATACAATTGTGCATGTATTTCTCACATGTGATATGAAATTGAACAGTGCACATTTTTTTTGGGGTGTTTGGTGCAAAGGCGTATCTTGTACTTGATAATGAGGGGGTGATATTAAGATTCATTGATATTAGTGTTAATATTAATGATGAGTAGTAGGTATCCCCTATGCCTAACCATACGAATCACAAGTGTGCACTAGTGATCTAGTTGAATTCCATGGACTTTAGTTCCTAACTTTGCCCATAGTCTTAAATTGTGAGGCAAGAGTTACATGATCGTTGTCTTCCTAACTCACACTTGTGTCATCAATACGTATGGTTAAATATGAGTTAAGGCTTATGATGTTTATTTTTATTTGTATTTTTATATATTTTTTATCCTAACGGTTAGATGAGTAAATGAAGATTTAAGAATTAACTATTTAACTACTTAGCTAATCTAGTGGCTAACTATCCTAACATAAGTAGCTGTTCCCACTTATTGTACATATCCCGAACTTGTATCAACACTGTTGGGTTACTAAGTGAACACTACTGGGCGTATCAAATATCCACTATTGGGATACCAAGTGCAATATGTTATGCTCAAAGTGGTCATACTTATGTATTTATGATTAAGTATATCAACTAATTAAAATCATGAAAAGTAAAGTGCATCAAAAGTAAAGTGAAATGGAAAAGATTAAACTATTTCAAGTGCTACTATGAATATAAAAGAGCTCAACTTTATTGGCATTCACGCCAATGCATTTAGGTACATGGTGTTCGAATAAAGCTATGTACAATCTCTTTAATTCACACTGCGGGCACTCAAAGGGAAAATATTCTAACTTTGGAGAAACTAAATTGTAAGAGCTTCACTATGTTACTAACTTTAGATGTCATAAGTGCGGGTGGTGGTTGCATTTATATAAGATTTGCATCCATTAGCGTTGACCATCTGTGTTGATGCATGTAACCATGCATCGACGGGGATATGTTGACAAGGTTATGTCAATGCAACTTGTCTATTCATGACTCATCATACCCTCACAATTGATTGAAAACCCATCATTGAGTGAACAAAATTAAGATCAAGCTTCTTTCAAAATTTGGGGAAGTATGAAATTTGTTGACTACCAAACAAATAAACATACTAAATAACTGACTTTACTAACTTTGAGTGCTGAATTGTATGGGATTACAAAGATTGTGTCAATTGCAACAAAATTGGACATTTTATAAAAATTTCAGTAGGTGTTGCAAAGTTGCCAAAGACGGGGCGAATTCTCAAATAGTGCCTTGAGGTGGAGGCTCTTGTGGCGCTGGAGGCCCTTCGCAATGTTTTGGTGCTAGTGGCGGTGGAGGTTGATGTTGACTTGTAGCAGCAGCTACTGTCGATGGAAGCTTGAAAGCATCTAGTACTGCTTTCATCTTTTCTTCCTTGCTACATGAGTCATAGGTAGTTCATGCAGCTTCTTCGATGTGGGCTAGAGCAAGAATGTTCCACAGGCACGACATCGAAGGAAACAACTCCTTTGTGTTGACAAACTATGCTGTGAATTGTTTATGTTTGATGTTGAATTTCTTTACCAAGTTCTGTAGCTCATGGTTGTCATTCATTCACCTGGCCATGTTTTCAGCAATAGATCGTTGATCAGTGAATCTACTCCTGAGAACTTCAAGCTCTACGTTGGCTATTTTCAATTGTTGCTTGGTTTCCTTGTGATGCTTGAATTCTACCTCATATAATAGGTAGGAATTGGCCACTTGTTTTTCCAACTCGGTCCTTGGTCTCCGTGCTATTAGCATAGCTAGGTTTGCATAGCGGACGTTGGCAAGCTTCATGCATTCTGTCATCTCCTCAATTTGCAACTCCTTTAGGTGGATTTCTACCTTATTGTATGTGTTTAGTCCATCAAAGATAGGTTGCCACACGTCGACTCTTTGTTGGAGTTGTTGGAGGGTCTCGTTCATTTTCATCTTTGCCAATTGGATCTCCTTCTCCTTAACCTCTTTGAGGAGTCCAACCTGGTCCATGTAATGATTCGTTACTCATTTGAATTTTAGAGCCTCATTTTTCTAGGTGGCTACCTTAATGGTTATTTTTTGATGAAGTGTGTGGACTTCCTCCATTGAGAGATTTCTATTTTTTGCTGCCAACCTTCTCAAATCGAGGCTTTCCTTGGCTAGCTACTCATGCTGTTGGTGAATGAATTCGACCATCTAGTCCTTCTATTGCTGAACATTCCGTAGGCAATGATTGTCTTTGATTAGGACCAATTTTTTTTTGTGGACATGTGACAGATCCTTATTGGGGTTGAAGGCTATGGCCTTTGACAAGGACATGTCAAAGATTGCTGCCTATTTTGCATTCTCAGCCTTTCGTAATTTGTGCCAAAGCTGTTGGAAAGCTTCATCTTTCTTGAGTTTTGTGCTAAGAATAGTGGGGTTGGAGAGATGGGCCCTCAATTTCACAACCTTAGTAGCCAACCATTGGTTCTCAATGGTGGTTGCCTTCAATTGGGTGTTGCCAATGAGGAGTTTGCCCTTCGTCTCTAGCAACTACGACTGGGTTGCAGTAATTTCATCCAAGAGATTGAAGATCTTCAGAAGTGGTTGCTCGGCTCCCACTAGTCATTCCAACACTTCTTTGTGTTGGGTAGTGCTTAGCTAACCACTCCCTGCTCCTGCATATGTTTGGATATTTGCCATTGTAGCAATGTTTGGCATTGTCACCATAGGAGCATTCAGGGCTTTAGCTACCTTGTCAGTCACCACTTTTGCCGCTATCTCCTATCCTTGGTGCTGCATCACCAAAATAGTCAGCCCCTCACATTCCTCCAATTAGGCCAAGAAAGTTGCAACATTCCCTGAAATCGTAGGGAATGTCTATCTAGGGATGGACATTGTAACTTTTCAAGTGCTTGGATTTGTCCTTGTAGGTGTCTAGTCTCTTTGTGTTGAGAACAACGGGGTAGTTTCTTGGTCCAGCCAACTAATGGTCCTTGTGACCTCATTAAGATGGCTTAAGGTTGGACAGTAAACTGATGGTTCCCCACCACCTATTGAGCCTTGTTGTTGCTATAGTTGTTGCTCACGGAGTTTTCAGACCCTTTCTGTAGTTGCAAGTGTTGCCAGTATGGTTTCTCCTATAGGTGGTGGTGGTGGTGGCCTCTCCTCTTTCTACAGCTTGGTTGTTGCCTTATCCTTCATCATCTCGTGCTATGATGTGGTAGGAGCTTGACGAACCACATCATTGGCATAGCATGCTATGCTTTCCCTCTTGCATAGTTTTTTGCTCATGGAAAGGGGAGCATCTTCCTTCCCTTCTTGTTCTCCTTAAAATGCTTCTCTATCTCTAGATAGATTAGTTGGGGAAGCTTAATAGGGAATTTTCTACTTAGAGTGGCACACGCACGGGTAGAGAAGACAGTTACCTTGCTTGGCCTCACCGTTGGATTCAAGTGGTAGGCCGCAATCTTAAAATATGCTCGTCTTGCTTTGGTGAGTGCACCATACTTCTTATGGCCCACCCCATAGCAGTGCTAGACCCATTCCTTTTTGGCTTTAGGGTTCGCTTTGGTTAAAATCTCTGCCAACTTTGCCCTGGTGTTAGGCAAATCAAGGACCTCCGTGATGGCCTCAACCGAGTAGGAGACTGTGATATCCTTAATCTTTATAGATGCATCTCTTTGTTAGTTGTTCTAGAAGAGATAAGTCTCCCCCATGTACCATTCTCCACTGGTTGAGAGAATGGGCCACATGGGAGACCCCTACAATTGGGTGTGGACATCTTCGGGTGCCAACTTCAAGAAGGGTCCAAAGTTCAGTTTTTGGAGAATGGAACTTTGAGCCTCTTTGGACCTTATCTTTTTTAGGCAAGCCTCTGTAAGGATGACTTCAAGTTTAGGCTTTGGCCTAGGAACTTCATCTTGCCTAGATTGACTAGTCTTTGCGGTGGGAATTTGTTGAACATATTTCACTTTGGGCTCTTCTTGAAGGGATCTTGTTGCATGTGTTGCTTCGACCGGTTGCTCTTGGGGTTGTTGTGGTTGTTGTTGTTGTCCCCTTCTTCCTCATGGTCGCTTCTCCTTGGGTTGGGAAGGCCCTACTGCTTGCGGTCCTCTCTTTAGTGCTATTTGCGATCACAACATTACCTAGGATTAGCTTTTTACTTTATAATCCCTAGTTCTTTTGATACCTTTTTTATTAGATTGGGTTATAGTTAGGCTTGTTTGTGATCTTAGTAAGGAATATTATTTTAATTATTGGCTACTAGAGTTCGTTTATCAAGGTTGACCCACTTAGGATGAATAATTTAATATTATTTTAATTATGGGCTACTAGAGTTTGTTTATCAAGGTCAACCCACTTAGGATGAGTAATTTAATATTATTTTAATGGGCAAACCTTTGGGGAGTTAGAAAAATTTCAAAAAATTTTCTTAAAAAGACCAAAGGTTTATGGCCCCCACAATGTAAAGCTTATCTTCAGTAGCTAAAGGATTGAAGAATGAGGTGAATTAGGTAAGTGGTGCAAGAGTTATGGTGCTTGAAAGGTCACTTGGGCTTTGAAAAATGCAAAAACTCATTTGGCATTTGGAAGCAAATGATGAAAAATTGGCTAAGTGTTGTGGCTATTTATAGAAGTTTTATGCCACATTAATAGGGATGTGTCAATGGGGCTGTGTTGATGAATCCCACTATGTCGACATAGCTATTCGAGCTAATTTTTCACATTATAAAATTGAGGAATTTTGGAAAAGTTTGGGAACAAACGAGAGCCCATAAAAGCATAGAAGGATGACAAAAACATGGAAGAGAGTTTCAAGTTCATTGGTAGAGGAGTTTGAATTGGATTTGGATGAGCAAGTCATGCCAAAAAAAAAAACATAACTGGATGTTTAGAAGGTGAAGTGATAAGATTGATCATGAAAATGATCAAGGGATAGCAAGTGGGTTTTCCCCAAAGTAGGCTCATGCCATTAATGCCCTTGCATGCTCTCATCCCAAGGAGTTCGTAGACACCAAGGATAATCAATGGTCTTTGGAAGTTAAAAATCGAATCCATGTGAGAGATCATTAGAGGATTATGACACATTCCATAACAGACACATCAATTGACCATGATAGGAGGCAGCGAGGTGGTCGGTGATGAGGTTAGAATGATGGAAGCGAGAGAGAGGTAAGAAATTCTCTCATCTGGGTCACATGAAATCCTTGTGGAACTTGTGATTAAGATGATACGATACCATCCTATCCTAAGTTAGGATCGAGTCCATCCACGTTTAGTGATTTCGCGTTGTCATATCTGGACCCTTTGACCATCGAGAATTCATGACAATCTCCAAAGGACAACTACCACTTCAAAAAAAGAAGAAGAAGAAGCAAAAAGATAGGAAGGGCCTTAGTTAGAGGGGTGCCTTTGGGTATGGGCAACATGTCTTTCCAACCCCATAACCAATGCTTGTAGCTTGTTATTTTGTCTAAGGGGTGTGCTTTGAATTCCCTTTTTTTTTTTCAGAAATCTCATGAGAACCACACTATGCAAGGACATTCTTCTTGTTATAGTTGATGGTTGGAGTGGTGAGAGACTAATGGAGAAAGTTATAAAACTCCAGAGAGAAGTTAGGAACAAAAGATGATAAATTCCCTTGAAGTTACACCAATGTCCATTCCCACTTGGTCCATTCCAAGTCTGTTAAGTAACAAGATAATTAATTCTTTTTAAGTTTTACTTACAGAAGGACCTCATGCTTCCATGATGAAGAGCCTCATAGAGTTGGGTGGAATGGGTGGATGTTGTGGACTCATTGCTTGATATCTTCAAAAAATTAATAATTTGTTAATTGGGGGCATAATCCCAAGATGAAATCTAGTCATTTAACAATCAATCAAAACATTAAATACTATATTAATGAACTTCTAGGAATAGTAGTAGCAATGGCAAAAACTCAAGCTTCATGATGAATGAAACAACATGAAAGAAAACAACACATGAGAGAATATAAATAAGGTAAAATATATAAAAGAAGTTGTAAAACATTCAAGAAAATTGAAAACATATAAACAACAGTGTAAAACAAAAAGTTGAAAAATTGGATAGCTATGACAAAATGTTAACATGGGTGGCCATCTCCCACACGATTTTGTTGAAAGGAGGAGATCCGAAAAATAGAATTTGCTAGTCCATCTATAGAGGTGTTCACATCACTAGTTATCCTTGGTTCCAAGAACAATTTCATGTGTTGGATGTTGACTAATAGTCATTTGTCTGGGCTTGAAGCATGGTAAATTGTCATGGCTCCAATAGGAAAAGTTGTATGAATGATATAAGGTCCTTTCCATATCATTTGAAATTTTGTCTATTGTGGTATGTGCATGGGGTTCTAGTAAAGAACGTTATCTTTTGGTTAACTTTCCTTATGCACAAGTCATGGCATTGTTTGACATGTGCCTTGTGCACTTCATTCATGGATAGGGCTACCTGTCAGTTTTTGTCTAGCACATTTAATGTCATCAAATGTTCCTTTTGTGCTAGGCTCAAATTAAGGTCAAGTTCACACATCGTTGAAACTGTAAGGAGTTCTTCTTGGATTGGAAAGGTTGATAATTTTCTGTATACTAACTCATATGGAGAATAATCAATAGGAAATTTTTGGATGGATCGATAAGCCCATAGAACATCATTGAGTTTTGTGCTACAGTCTTTCCTATATTTACTAATAGCACATGTTAGTATTTTGGTTATTTCCCTATTAGTGAATTCGGCTTAACTGTTAGCATGGCAGTGATAAGTAGTTATTAATTTATATTCTATCCCTAAGCGTTGCATTAATTTCCGAAAGGTAGCACCTGTGAAATGAGTTTCATTGTTAGAAATAAGTGCCCTTGGCACGTCAAACATATTTACCACACTTTGCTAAACAAACTGTGTTGCCATAGAGGATGAACACTCGGTGACGGTTGCAGCTTCGGCCCACTTGATGTATTAGTTAACAGCTACAATGATGTATGCTTTTCCATTGGACATGGGATTGATGGGCCCCATGAAGTCAATGCCCCAAAGATCTAAAGGGTCCAATGGTTGGATCCATTGTTGGGGCCCTTCCATCCTTATTGTCATCCCTCCATCTCATTGGCAGTGCTTGTACGAACGGAAGAAATGGTGGGTGTCCTTGAAAATTGTTGGCCAATAGTATCCTGCCATGAAGATTTTTATGGTTGTTCTTCTTCCTGTGTAGTGGCCCCCACAAGGACCCTCATGAGCCTTTTAGAGGATCTGTAGTTGATCAACATTGGGTAGATACCATCATATCTAGCCATCAGTGCAAACCTTGTAAAGGTTGCCCCTAATTTCTATGTAATGCTTGGCTTGGTGAAGAAATTGTTGTTTCTTCCTATTATCCCATTCTTGAGGTGTCTCCATCTTTTGGATTTTACACTTCAATAGCTTTTGTGAAGAGGAGTTCATTTGGAAACTGATTAGATAAAGGTCCTTCGTCCTCTTCGTTATCCCATTGTAATTAAGACAAGTGGTTGGCGACCACATTCTTGGTTTCCTTTTTGTTCATCATTGTGAGATCGAGCTCCTATAGAATTACTAACCATTGTATGACACAGGGGCTTATTGTTGGTTTGTTCACGAGGAACTTGATAGCCCTATGGCTAGTGTGGACAAAAATTTAATATCCAAGCACATAGTGCCTGAATTTCTCTAACGTGTACACCATTGTCATGAGCTCCTTCTTTGTGGTGGTGTAATTCAATTGTGCCCCCACAATGCTTCTACTTACACAATGGATGTAGTAAAGACATTTTTGATTATCCAATTGTGTAAGCATGGCTCCCAAAGCATAACTGGATGCATTTGTCATGATATGGAAGGATTTGGACCAATCAAAAGCACGTAGAATGGGAGTCTTTATGAGTTTTTGTTTTAACTCTTGGAATGCTAACTTGCATTCCTTGGTCCAGTTGAGTGCTGCATCCTTCTTTGTGAGGTCAACCAATGGCTTAGCAATTTTCAAGAAGTTCTTGATGAAGCGTTGGTAATAACAAGCGTGTCCAAGGAGTGACCTTACATTTTTTACCTTTTTAAGTTTCTAGGTGATTCCTTAGATGACTTGTACTTTTTCTGAAATTATATGCCCCAACACGATACCTTTTTGGACCATTAGATGACTTTTCTACCAATTGAGCTTCAAGTTAGTCTCCACACATTGTTGAAGCAATTGCTCAAGATGGTCTAACTCTTTGTGTGATCAGGGATATCCAACTCTCCCGAATCCATTTCACTTTGTGTGTGGGAGAGTTGACTATGGAGCTGCTCTATTTTATCCATGTTTTCAATGTAATCTCTCATGAGGCTTTCCAATGGTTCCATGCACATTGTGGATTTAGCTTAATGATTGGTTGTTAGCCACTAAGCACCTTTTTGTTTTGTAGCTGCTGCTTACAAGTACTTTTGAATAACTGTTGTTTTGGCACACTAATTGCATGCTTGGATTGATGTACCCTTTATTGTCCATATTCTTTGCACGCAATGGCATCTTGTGTCGTTGTATGCAATACACGGAACCCTCTTCTTCTCTATTTTGCCAAATTCATTTTCTTTAGAGATTTTCAAGGAAAGGTCTCGAATCTCCATTTTGGCATCTATAGTACTCAGCCATGCCCTTCCCATAATGATAGGGAAGTCCCCCATACAATTCTTCCCATGAATCATAAGGAAATTCGTAGGGTAGGACCACTCACAAACGGTGGTCACAATGTCATCTACTATTCCTAAAGGAATAGTGATGGACTGATCTGCCAACTCAAGTCTGATATTACTCTTCTTAAGAGGAGGCAGGTTCCAAGTCTTATACATTTCTTGGGAGATTAAGTTCACCCTGGAACCTAGGTCCAATAGAGCTTTACATGGGTCATTCTTTGCAATTTGTAAATAAATGAGGGGACTCCTAGGATTATATCATTTCTTAGGAAGGTGACTAGCCTTTATCCAATTTGTGACTACGTGGGTCAACATAACAACAGGGACATTAGAGATTCTTTGGTTTGAAGGCAGCTTGAGGGTAATTTCAAAGGTAGATGAGATAGGGTTAACAACCATGGGTGTCTATGAGGGTTTTGTAGGGTTGTTTGTTCTGAAAAATGGTTTCTTGCAAGGCTTTGGTCCAAAACTACTTGGATGAATATCTAGCTGTATGTGTACTACCCTCATGGCGTTTCATTGTTGTGGCTATGGTGGAGTTTCCTCCTACATAGGTGGGCTTGGGGGTAAGTGTGTGGTAGTTGGTGGTGCCAGAGTTGTTGAGGGATATGAAGGATGAAAAGGAAAAAGAGATTTCCTTCTTGGAGAAGGTGCTCTAATATTTTGGAGGTAGTAGTGGTTAGGGAAGGAGGCATGGGTGGATGAGTCATGAAGGGATATAGGCTATAGAACATAGTATCCATAAGGGTTTGGCTGCCTGTAAGGATTTTGTTGCTGCAGTGGTGGCACCCCCCATGACTATGGGTGTTTCCACTGTTGGTATCGTTCTTGAGGCTGAGGAGGTGCTCCACTTAGATAATACATTGGTTGGTGGAATTGCTACTTGGAGTTGCCTTGTGGGTAAGACAACCACCTAGGTGTTTGCCATTTTGCAAATTTGGGATTAAATGCATATACCCCAAACTCCTGCAGATGTGACAACACTAGGCAACATATTTTAGGATGTTCATATTGGCAGATTTCACACCTGTCATCATCTGTTTTAGAATTTGCAACCTCTTCAACCACTGCAGTTTTACCTTTTTTCTTAATGTACCCTTTTTCTATATCATTTTTTATCCTTATGTTTTGATTACTACTCCCTTGGTCCGCTCTTTCCTTTGCAATTTTCAGAGCTATTTAGTACTTCTCATCTAAGGAGTCCCACATTTTATCTACCTTAGCTGATATCTCAGTAATAGATTTTTATATTGGCAAGGTCTTCCTTTGCACTACTTCATCAAGTGGTGCCTCCCACTTTGAGTCACAAAAATGCACCTCCCTTTTGCGAATGGAGGGGTCCCTATTATACTTCTCTACACTTTCACATTTTTTTAGCTCCCCTTCTTCTTTGGCCAACTGGTCAATTAGCCTTTATATTTGATGAGCCCACATTTTAGAAAGTCTCCCTTGGGCATAGACCCCAAGGATTTCCCTTGTCTTGTTTCGGAGTCCATTTACAATATAGCAGAGTTGTTCCCTTTGGGAGTATCCATGGCCTAGGCATTGATGCAATAAAGAGTAGTACCTTCCCAGGGTTGCATTCAAAGACTTATGATTTCCTTGTTTCCATCCTTGGATCTACCTTTGCAAGTTAGACACTTTAGAGTATGTTTGGTATTTGTCATTGAAAAGTTCGAACATGGCACTCCATCAACAAATTGATTCTAGTTCTAAGGACTGGTACCAACTTTCTTCTTCTTTGGTGAGTGTCCTTGGGAACAATTTTAGCTTTTACTATTTATTCTCTATGTTCTACAAGGTACAGGCATCATGAAAGGCTTGAAGATGATTCTAAAGATCTGCATTATATTCCCCTTCAAATTTGGGAATATTGTTCATATCCAACCTTTTCATTTTGCTATCTTTTTGATGCCTTGTAGGAATTCTTATTGCCTCTAAAATATTGAGCATGCTTTTGGTAGCTAGCAGAGGTTCATCATAGCCATGTCGTTTGCGACAGCCTCTTTTATGACCACGATGCCTATGATGAGTTCTACTATGCCTTTGCTCTTGATGATGCTCCTCTTCCCCTTGTGGTTGTCTATGCCTTTGGTCTTGATCTTCCTAGCAGGATTTTTGTTCATCTCTTTCCCACCATTCATCTCCATCCAGATCTCGACTGCTTCTCCTCTTGTCTTGGCCTCGGCTCCTCTTATCAGAGTTTCAAGATGAAGAGGATGTTGAGGGTGAAGAAGGAGAACCAGAAGAACAATTCCTGCTAGTCCTCCTTCGGTCCCTATCCTAATTTGTTTGCTTTTCTTTGTCCTTTTGCTTATCGTTCTTCTTGCCCTTAGATGAATGGCTAGGATTTCTGTCCTTCGAGCCCCTTGGTCTTGAGATCCTATCTTGCCATCACCAAGGTTGTCCAAAGTTGATTGTAACCGTTATTGAAGGGTCTCCTCATTGAAGAAAGGAAGAGAATCTATGTATTGGAATTGGCCCGAAAAGAAATCCTTGCCCTTTTTGTGTTGCTACAAGGATACTTGCGTCGGGATCCTCTTACCCGTAGAGGCCTCATAACATGCTTCCAAATCCTGATCTATCTTCCATTGGGCATCTATAGGGTGATAGTCCTTATAAGTATGGTCCTAGACCTCATATTATGAATTGAGTGCAGCGATGCCCAGTCTAATGAGATTGGTCATTAGCATGGCAAGAACAGATCAGTTGGGAGGCAACACAATGTTGTCTTTCATGTCTTTGCAACACATCTATTTATCTTGATGCAAGATGAAAGTGAAATCTGGATTGTAAGGATCCAAATGGGAATAGACAATTTTGAGTTGTTGGGGCCTCTTTGGTCCACCCGTTGTTGATTAGATTCTCCGATGTGTGCTGGAGATTACGAGAAGAAGCCATATTAGTTATATGTAAAAATAGTGTCTTTCGATATCTCATCTCTTTAATTGTTTCCCTTATTGGATGATAGTGGTCATTGTTGTGTTATCTTTACAACGTCTTTATGTAATTTCACAGTCCACTACTAATTAGTGCACTTAGCTAACTAAAATCCCCAACAATAGTGCCAATGATGAGTAGCGGGTATCCCTTATGCCCAACCATATGAATCACAAGCATGTGCTAGCGATCCAGTTGCATTCTGTGGACTTTAATTCTTAAGTTTGCCCATAGTCTTAAATTGTGCAGCAAGGGGTTATATGATCGTTGTCTTCTTAACTCACACTTGTATCATCAATAAGTATGGTTAAATGTGAGTTAAGGTTTATGATGTTTATTTTTATTTGTATTTTTATATATTTTTTATCCTAATGGCTAGATGAGTAAATGAAGATTTAATAATTAACTATTTTATTACTTAGCTAATCTAGTGATTAACTATCTTAACATAAGTAGCTGTTCCCACTCATCCAGAACTTGTATCAACACTATTGGGTTACTAGGTGGACATTACTAAGTGTACCAAATATCCACTATTGGGATATCAAGTGCAATATGTTATGGTCAAAGTGGTTATACTTGTGTATTTATCATTAAGTATATCAATTAATTAAAACCATGAAAAGTAAAGTGCAAATAGGAAAGATTAAACTATTCCAATTGCCATAATGAATGTTAGAAATCTCGACTTTATTGCCGTTCACGCTAGTGCGTTCATGTACATGGCATTTGAATAAAGCTTTGTATAATTTCTTTAATTCACACTATGGGCTTTGCTATGCTATTAACTTCGAATGTTATAAATGTTGATGGCAGCCATATTTATATAAGCTTTGCTTGCATCAACGTCGATACTGAAGAATCTAAAGAGCCTTGGATCTATGATCTAAGCTAAAAGGAAATAAAGAACTTAGTTAAAACAAGTACACTCTTGTGAAACTCTCTTAAATTCTCTTACTAATAAATACGTGCTTCTACAATTATATAGGCCTTGATCTCCCAAGAATAGATTTGAAAGGATAAGCATGAATCTAGGAAATCATGGGGATGATCCTTATCATCTTTTTTAAGGATCTTAATAAGGGATGAACTAATCATTGGATTAGATAGGAATTATATGAATAGGATCTCATTTTATTTAATATAGATTTATAGATAAGATCTATCTAATTCTTTTATGAAATATCTAGTCATCATATTCCACAAACCCATCCATGATGGTAAGAGGTTCTACTCCAAGGAAGTCTTGGAAAGATTCAAACTTCTCACAGATCATAATCTTGGTAAAAATATTTGTCATTTGCGCTTCAGTTCCATAATGTTCCATGCTGAGTATGTTATCTTGGATTAAGTTTTTGAGATGATGATGCTTGATATTTATGTGTTTAGAATGCCCATGATGAACAGGATTGTGTGTCATTGCGATAGCACTTGTGCTATTATAGTATATACAAATGGGAGGTTTAAGTGTATATCTCATTTTAGTGAAAATGGAGCAGATCCATATGGCTTGAGTAGCAGTGTTAGATGCAGCTATGTATTTTGCTTTAGCTGTTGAGAGGGCAACTATAGTTTGCTTTTTTGATCCCTATGAGATAAGTGATGGATCAAAGAAAAACCAAAAACCAGAAGTTGATTTACAATCTTCAATGCCGCCTCCCCAATTCGCATCAATGTATACCCATATCTTGTAATTTTTATGTTAATGAAATGTGATCTCAAAATTTGTTGTAGTTTTTAGGTATCACAAAACTTGCTTTGCAACTTTCCAATGTGATTCATGTGGATCTTGCATGAACCAAGAGAGGTAACTTACACCAAATTGGATGTTTGGACGGGTATTTAAAAGATACATGAGACTACCAACAAGGGAATGGTATAATGAAGGATTGAAGGATGGGGATGTGTCATCCTTGGTAAGTTTTGTATTAAGGAAGAGTGGTGTATATGAGGGGTTACAATTAATCATGCCAAATTTCCCAATTAAGGATTGGGCAAATTTCATTTGGCATATGGAAATTGATTTTGGTCTTTGGATAACTTGAAAACCCAAAAAATATGACATCTTCCCTAGATGAGATATTTCAAATTCATTTTTCATGGCATTAAGAAAATTATTTCCTAATGCAGTTGTAGATGAAAAATAGATTAAGCCATCTACATATAAACAAACAAAAATTGTAATCATCACAAGATACCTTTTTGTATATAGTTGTTTGGGATTGAAGATTGGTGAAGCCTTCTTGCATGAAAAATGCATAAATACGTGTTTACTATGCACGTCGAGGTTGCTTAAGCCCATATAATGCTTTATGAAGTTTGTAGACATAGTTTTTCTTTTCTTCATCAATGAAACTCAATGGTTGCTCCACGTAAACTTCTTCATTAAGAAATCCATTGATAAATGTAGATGCCATGTTCAGTTGATAAATCACATGGTCAGCTTGTGCGGCAATAGTAAGAAAGATTGTCACGGATTCCATCCGTGAAACAGGAGCAAAGTTATCATCAAAATTTCTATCTTGCTGTTGGAGATATCCTTTGGCAACTAGGCGAGCTTTGAATATTTCCATTGCACCATGTTGATTTCTTTTAATTTTTAAGATCCATTTTAATCCAATAATTGGTTTACCAGATGGACAAGGAACAAGGCTCCAAGTGTTATTTTTGTGAATTTGTTTCAGCTCTTTCTTCATGGTAGCAGTCCAATGTTCATCCTGCGTTGCTTCAACAATAGAAGATGGTTCCATAAGACTATCATCACTCCCCCCCATCGACATGAGCAGTGCAAAAAATTCATCATCCATTGCAATGAAGAGAACATTTGCAATAGGTTTCACATCCTAGGTTGGCTGAACATTGCTCCCTTGAAAGTGACTGTGGGTCATGTGCCGATGAAAATTCTTATCCAGCATTTGGGAAGCTAGGTGATAGGTAGTTAGCTGGGAAGAGGATGGAATCTGTAGTGGAGTAGAGACGAAAGACATCATGGAGGGAGTAATGGAACCTGGGGTAAGAATGGGTGATGAACAGCCACTATGGTGAGAAAAGGGCAGCATATTATTCAGAGAACTGGCAGGAGTTATTGTCCACCTTGGAGCATTGGTGGAAAGAGAAACGGTTGGCATTGATCCCAGAAAATGAGAAGGAAAAGGATGGCCAGCAGCTACATGATCTACCTCCCAATTCTAGCATTACCCTAGATGCTAAAATTATTGTGGCAGGGTACATGGGATCCCCATATTCAATGGCATAGGATAATTGGTTGAGTTATTAAAGGATGGTGCAGGATGCCAACTGGGATGTGGTAAGACCGATGGAGAGTCTACCTGAAAAAATGGTGGCAGTTGTATTTGGTTGGTAATGTGACGATGTATTTCTGCTGGCACATCTTTGGGTGCCATAGGTGGCTGAAGAGAAGATTGGATGGTTGGGCAAGATGGTTTTGTAGCGGCAACCGTGTTGCTAGCAGTGGAATGGGAAAGGACAGCAAGATGTGTAGCAAACAGGCCGGGAATTTTTGTAGTTAAACTATTTGTATCAGTTATGGCAAATAAGATGGGAGAGAAAATGTCTTGAGTGCCATACTAGTCTTGCAAAAATACTGTATTATTACCTAATCCGAAACGGTGGGATGTTTGATGCAGTGTAGCATCTGTTTCTTTAGTGAAGGAAGTATAGAAATTATTTACAGTAGTTCCATGCAAAGATTGAGTTGCAGATGAAGTTGGTTGTGATGCCTTTGATGACTGCAGCTGCAAAAGAGATTGGATGGATCTAGTTATGGCTTTCCCGTGGCCTTTAAATATTCTGCTAGTTTTGGTAGGACCCTCCATTGACTTGTGTTGGCCTTCAAATCCGTTGTGAAAATTGGCAACAGATTTTCCAATATGTTGTAACATTTTCTCCATGAAATTCACGTCACGTGAATCAACCACCCTTTTATTTTTACATCATAACATCTATATGCTTTGGATTTATGTGCATATTCAAGAAAAATACAAGGTTTGGCTTTAATGTCCAATTTATGTTTGTTTGCTGCAGGAACATGAAGATAGCAAATAGAGCCAAATATTTTTAAATGAGTAATATTTGGTGGATGGCCATATTGGAACTCATAGGGTGTTTTATCTTGAATTGACCTTGATGGCACCCTGTTTAAAAGATAAATTGTTGTTTCATAGGCTTTTGCCCAAAACTTATTATCCAAGCTTGACATTTGAAGGAGACACCTTGCCATTTCTACCACTGTTCTATTCTTCCTCTTAGCAATGCCATTTTGTTGGGGTGTAAATGATGTGGTGGTTTGATGAATAATCCTATTTTTCTTACAAAATTCATCAAATTCATTTGATAAAAATTCACCACCATGATCTGTCCGGATCTTTTTTATTGTATTGCCACTTTGTTTTTCTACTTCCACCTTGAACTCTTTAAAAAATCCCAATGTTTGATCTTTTAATTTCATAAAATAACTCCAAGCAAATCTTGAAAAGTCATCCACTATGATCAACATATGTTGGCGTTTTCCTAGCCTCAATGTTTGCATGGGACCCCACAAATCCATATGAACGAGATCTAATTTTGATTGAGATCTATGTTCTTTTTTTTGAAAAAATGTTTGGGATTAAATTATTGAAAATAGAGTACAAGATATTACAAAATGTGGGTCAACAACATTGGCCCACGTTGGAGGTGTCTAAACCTCAAACCATTGTGCCTAGTTGTGCATCAGCCCAACCGTGCATTAGCCATTGACGTCAAAATGCTCTAACCCATACAAGACAGGGGGGTGTAGAAAACCACAGATCGGCTACGGGCTCGACGGCAACCTATGACAGGCGCAGTGTGGCCGTTCCAGAGTATGGAGAATGTCCAACGTGTTACGATGGAGCTCTGTGTCCACAAAGCTGGTGGCCTGTTGGATTCTTTGCATGGTTGATTCACGTTGATTTCGATCCTCCATCGATGTTTCCCCATCTGGATGGAAACACGTCGAGGTTCGACAGATGTGGTGCCTGAGATCCCCCATGTGCAATCACAATTGATGCCTAGGATGAGGTATGGACATCGTCCGACCCTAAGCCATTGGCGCACACTTTGTTCGTGTGCCCAGTCTAGTTAGTTCTGTCTCTGTGCCTCTTCCTTTTGCTCGCTCGTGCTGGGCTCTTTCAGCCGCCTTACGCTCTCTTTGGGTGGTTTCCTCTTGCAGCAACTTGTCTCTCACTTGGGCCCGAATCTTGTCCACTAGACGAGCCTGGGTTGCATCCGCCAGAAGGGTTTGTTGCCTAATTTTCTCCTATTCCCTTTTGCGGAAATCGGTTTCTATCTTGGCCCGTGCTTGCGTGAGGGCTTCCTCCCACTTTGCTTCCCATTCTCGACGCTCAACGTTGCGTGCCGCATGCTGTAATGCCTCGTCCCTGCTTTCGTTGCACCTTGAGGTTTCAGGCGGCGATGCCTCGTATACGTAACCGTTGGCTGGGTCCACAGACTCTCCTGGCTGGCCAGGAATGATGGGTCAGATGGGGGGCCTCCCCGCAGGGGGGCACTCTATGGCCCCGACGGGTTTTGCCCCCCATTGCCCCCTGCCACAAGGCCAAGATGAGCCCGGAGTGGCAGCCTCGCCTCTGCTGTTGCAGGGTCGCCAGAAAAAATTGGGGCAGGTTAACCCTAAGTCCCAACTTAAGGCATCTGAGGAAGATGAAGTGGAGGCCTTGGAGTTTAGACCCATTGCTAGATTGGACAAAAAATTTGTCCACAAGATCCGTCGCTTGGGCCCCGATCCAGGGCAGGGAGGATCTAGAAACTTGTATGCTCTGTGTGCGTGGCACCGGCCCATTGAAGAAAATTTCTGCATCTTGTAGCCTGCGTGCGGATGGCAGAATGACTTTGCCATTAGCCTGGGCCCCCAGAGACATTTGGCAATTGAAGATTCAGTGATGATGATCTCTATACCTCGAAAGTGGGTTCGATCGTTGTGCCAATTAGTGAAAAAGGCGTCATCTGGAAGGTTCGGGTCATTGACTAGCCGTTGCAAGGCGCCGTTCCAGCCACACGGTTCCACCATTTGCCACAGCTCCTCATCTACTTGGAACGCGGCGCAGTCAGGCTCTACGTCGGCGTGACTCCCATCGTCGCCTCAATCTCTTTCCACACGTAGTCGGTGTTGTTGGAAGATTGTGTGATTTTTCGTCTTCCACGCTACCCATAAAAGTAGCATGGCCCGAGAGTTGCTTGTGAGGCACATGTAGGTGCATTCGGAAATGAAGTGTTGCACGGTCTTGGGCACGACACCGCACAGAGAACAGGTGTCATCTAAAATGAGGCCTCATCTGCGTAGGAGCGCTCGAACAGGCAGTGCGTCATTCGGAATTAACCACAGGAACACTTTAATTTTCTCAGGCAGCTGCCCCTTCCAAATCTGTTGCCAACCTGCTACCAGTGGGTACCTGGCCGCCATCAGGCGACATGGCTCAAGAGCCAACCACCCTTACGCCTGCATTGTGCATGTGTGGCCGTAGAGCGTCTACCAGGGCTTCGAGTCTTGTGCCCCCGCCTCCCATTGTTTGTATTTTGCATTCATTACTCGAATCCATTGGGTCGACTTCCCAAGCTAGCTCATGAACTGGAGTAATAGGCATTGTTGTCCCATCGTCAACTCATCTTCAAACTTGGAAATGCCCAGCCCCCCTGCGTTACGGGGGCATGTGACCCGGTCCCAACTCACAAAGTGGATTTTGGGCCCCCCCCTCTAGCCCTCGACCAGACAAACCGTCGGATTTGCATGTTGAGTTTGTTGATAATGGTGTTCGAAGGGGTGGTGACTACGGCCACAAACCAGGTTATTGCAGTGAGTATTCCCGATGCCACCACCAATCGCCCCTTTCTAGTTAGGAAACGATTGGCCCAGTGTCCCATCCGTCTCTCAACCTTTTCCAACAGTGTTCCCCAAGACATGCTCCGCCCCCACTGAAAAAGTGGGATACCCAGGTAGGTGTCTCTGACTGTCCTAGGTGGAATGTTCAGGACTTGTACGACTCAATTCTTAATCTGTGTGTCCACATTGATAAAATGAGTTGTTGACTTAGCCCTGTTAATCTCTAGTCCTAGCTCGTCCGCTAATCATGAAAGTGCCACATTGATGCACCGCGCTTGTGGGACCCCTACACGACTAAGCAACCTTGTGTCATCTGCATAATGTTCAACCTGATATTCCACCCCTGCAATTTCTAGGCCATCAACCCCCGACATCCTACAATAATGTTGCATCAGATCCATAGCAATAATGACGAGTAGGGGCGATAGGGGGTTCCCCTGCTACAACCCCCTCCCAAGTGAGGAGAGACCCCACAGCCACCCCCCCATGTCAAAGGAGAAACCTGCAAATGATTGCATGTGGATGCAAAGCTAGATAAAACCTAGGTCAAAACCTTTTTGTTGCATGATGGTGGTCAGGGCTTCCCAGCTGAGCATATTGTATGCCTTAGTGATGTCGAGCTTGAGATAGAGCCCTGGGAAACTCATAATTTGAAGAGAATGAAATGTCTTTTGCATGAGAAGCACTTGGTCCTGTAGGGTCCTACCTTGTACAAAACCTATTTGGTTCACTCCCACTCGCTTGGGCATTAGCGGTGCTAGCCTATGAACAATCATCTTGGAGAATACCTGAATCAACATGTTGCAAACCCTAATAGGGCGAAAGTGTTCTGGGCGGTGTGCCTTCGCTTGCTTGGGGATGCACACTATTCGAGAACAGTTGAGCTCCCTTCGGACCTATCTCTTGGTCAGCATAAGGCTGAATGCATCTAAAATGTTGGGTCCCACAATATCCAGGAAGGTCCTAAAAAATTCAAGACTCCAACTATCTAGCCCAGGCGCCTTCCTGCCTAGCATGTCACTGATGGTTGCTACGAGTTCTTGCCATGAGAACAAAGTCAACAATCAAGTGTTATCCCCTTCGTTTAGCACCTGCGTAATTTGGACCGATATGGGCTTGGTGGGTTGCTTGGCCCAGATCTTCCCCCAATATTGTGTCAACTCCCTAGCAACGCTCTGTGGCTCATCAATTATCCCCCCCTCCATGGTGTGCAAACAATGTGGTTGGCTCCATCCATGTGTCTTGGCAATGGCGAAGAAAAAGTTCGTTTGCCTATCCCCCTCCTGGAGCCATCTAACTCATGATCTTTGTTTCCAGTATGTCTCCTCCTCTAAGTTAAGGCCCTGAAGTTGCCGCAAAATGTTCTGCTCCTCTTCATGTAGGTCCTCCCCAGCCTCCTGTCTAGTCTAGATTTGAGTTAGCTTATCCCGAAGCATCGTGTGATCCATCCTGAACAAGAACTTGTCCTCCACCGGCAAGGCCCGGATAGCCCATTTTAGACGAAGCAAGCCATCTTTGAGGAAGTTCCTAGGGTCTCCCTAGCTCAGTCGGTAGTCTGCCCAGATGTCCTCAACTAATGGCCTCAACCACGGCTTGGACAACTAAGTTACCTCAAAAAAAAATGGTCGTGGGGTCCGGTACCTTTCAAGTCCAAGCAAACAAACCAAGGATCGATGATCTGATGCCACCCGTTCCTGTCTCGTAACCCGTGCAGCCAATCGGAGGAGGAGGTCAGAACTGATGCAGATCCGATCAATTCTATAAAGGACATGGTCAGGGCCTTTCCGCGTATTGCTTCNTCTTGTAACCTCTGCTCCCATATTTGCGCCCCATAGAAGTTGGTCAGCCAAATCCCCTGGGAGGGGATATGGACTGTCATGGTCCATTGTGAGGAGTCAACCAACGTCATGTCATAGCAGGCTAGAATAGCAAGACCCCTTGCCTGACCCACACAAGGGTGCACGTGGACTTTCCAACCATCCCAGAAGAGATGGTGTAATTCTGTTGCCTGCAACTTGGTGTCTTGGAGGCATACGATATCACACTCTTCATCACGAACAATTCTTCTTAGGGTATTTCTTTTATAGGGTGTACCCTATCCCCTACAATTCCAGCTGAGGATCTTCATGTATGCTCAGATGAGTAGCGTTGGTAGACCTCTCGAAGGGTCTTCAGTAATCCCAAATCAATATTCCGTTGAGCTTGTTTGGCCCTAGAGAGACTCTCACATGGGCGTTCGGGGCAGCTCTCCCCCTTCTGCACAACCGGGCTACATCCTGAGTCTTTGGATGCAGGCTCCTTCTCCGGGAGTTGACGGGACGTGGTGCTCCCCCTAACCACATTAACCCATTC
>MNCI01002736.1:119979-150597 GCA_015680685.1 Gnetum montanum | reverse complement strand
GGGGGGGGGGGGGGGGGGGGGGGGGGGGGTGATGGGACGGTTGATCTGGTGGTGGGTTCGGTCGGCCCTTACGTCTCACCATAACCTAGTCCCCACCCTCAACCAGCCACTGGACCTGGTCCTACGCTCGCGTTGGCCGAACCCTCCAAAATTGATAGTCAGCCTCATGGTGACCGGGTTTCCCACAGCATGCACAACCTCCTCCCCTGTCTTCTGGGGCCTATAGTCCCCGTTCCATGTCTAGCTCTACCTCCAGGTTTTCAAACTCAACCTGAAGGTGTTCCTCCTCTCCAGGGAGCTCCAACACTATTTCCTGGGTGAGGTCCTTGGCAAATAGATTTTGCCACACGCAGAAACAGGCGAATCCCATCCGTGCCATTGATTGCATAACTCCCTGAAAAACCCTGCCATATGTTCCAGGAATTCCAGGTTTAACATCTCCCATGGAATCTCAGACACCCTCATCCACACCGGAGCCCGAGCAAATAGGTCCATCTCACGGTGTGCCCCCAGTCGCCAAGGGGTTAAAGCTAGCCCTCGAGCACCATAGAACTATGGTCCCCCCAGCAACACCGTGTCCTTAGCTTGCTGAGTCAGAAAAATGAACAATAGCAACTCCTCAGATAGGCTACAGACCTCCACTTGTCCAATCTTCCAGGTTTCTTGTACCCACCTGCAGATTAACTCCATCTGCGGGCGAGCGCCTAGGGACACGAAACGGCCAATGAGGCTCCGTTGCATAGTTTGGACTCCCTCCATCAGGGGTCCGCTGACCCAGAGGCACATGGTGTTGTCTGTATGGGATTGTGCCTCAATCTCCCCATTTGGTGCTTGGTCTGCATCCCCCCCGTGGTCCTGTTTGGCCCTGACCAGGTCCTTCCCGCTTTCCTTCTGTTCACCGCCACCTGTGTGTCCCATGGCGAGCCTCGGGTTTGTGGGTCCTGCTCTAGTGTTAGCCGGTTTACCCGTGTTCGCCCCTTTGCTTGCTTGAGTCGCCGCTCCTGCGCTTGTCAGATTTGCCACTCCTGCTCTCGCCTGATCCTCCGCTCCTGTGCTCGCCATCGCCTAAAACAGCTCTCTATCCTAATCGATCTATGTTCTTTCTTAGGAAATGGCAACTTTGTAAATTTTCCTCGTTGACATATGTTAGAATCATGATTATCTCGCAAAGAAAATTTTGGCTTACCTCTTACAATTTCTCCCTTTTGCATGCAGTCCATTGAGCCAAAGTTGACATGTCCTAATCGAGCATGCCATAACCATGTTGTGTCTTCTGTGATAGTGAGACAATGAACATTGTCTTGCATCTGCAACTTTTACATCTGATTCTTGTTAATAGGGATAATGGTGATACCTTTATCATCATTAGCCTTAGAGATTTTACAAACATCTTTTTCAAATTCAACATGATACCCATTGCAACATAATTGCCCCACACTTAATAAATTCTTTGAAAGATTTAGAACAAAATAGATTTGGGAAATAACATATTTGTTACCTTAAGTTGTTGTGAAGGTAAACAATCCAATCTTGGTAATGGTTAGCTTCTTTCCATTATCTGTAGTTTCCTTTTCATCATATTTTTCTAAACTTGTGAACTATTTCTTATTCCCTGTCATGTAATTGCTGCACCTAGTATCAACATACCAAATATTATTGTTGCACCCAGTAGCAACATACCAAATATTATTGTTGTTGCCAGCATCTACTACCTTTGTAGAGATTAGGAGTTGATCTTCCTCCTTTTCAATATAAAATGATTGCTTAGTTTTTTGTTGATCCTTTTGCCGATCTTCATGTTCTACAATTTTTGCTTTACCTTTCTTTTCATACTTCTTTCTAGACCAACATTCTAGAGTATTGTGAGTGTTGGTACCACAAAAATCACAATGCGTACTTTTCTTTAATTGATTTGATCTTCCACGACAACAACCTCCAAATTTGCCACCACCACGTTTGCATCCTTTGAATGAGGATCCACCTAAGGATCTTTGATGTTGATTTTGATTTTGATTGGAAGTCCTCTGAAATTATGCTTGAAATGCATTTGCTGTTGAATCCTCACGATCAGCAATCCATTGCTCATATGTCCTCAAGCTTTCTATAAGCTCAACCATGGTAATCTTATTTAGATCTCTTGCTTCTTTAACAGCCATGATGATGGGATCATATTGTTTAGTTACACTTCGAAGGATCTTTTCAACAACATGCCTTTCCTCAAACATTTCTCCACAAGCTTCAAGTCCATTTCGAACTTGTTGAAATCGGCAAATGTATTGATCAATATTCTTTGAATCTAGCATGCATAGAGATTCAAAATCTTTCCTTAATACTTGTAACTTGACAACACGAACTTTTGATAATCCCTTGTATGCAATCTCCAATGCATCCCATGCAACTTTGCTAGTTCAATGCATGACAATTTTGGGAAAGATTGTCACATCTAACCCAGGTTAATGATGATGAATAATGCTTTTGCATTTTCTTATGAAGCATTTTGACTTCATTCTTTTGTTCTTCCTTCAAGGCTTGAAATGTTACTTGATCAACATCTTTGAATCCATTTTCAACAAAATCCCATAGATCTTATGAAATAAAAAATGTCTGCATCTTGATTGCCCAATACTCATAATTCTCTCCATTGAAGGTAGGAAGTTGGAGAGATACGAATCTGTGATTTTGGGCCATTCTGGAGAGATCTGTTGTCAAGAATTTGAACTAACCAGCTTCGATACCAAATGAAGAATTTAGAGGGTCCTAGATCTATGATCTAAGCTAAAAGGAAATAAAGAACTTAGTTAGAACAAACACACTCATGTAAAACTCTTTTAAATTCTCTTACTAATGAATATGTGTTGCTACAATTATAGAGGCCTTGATCTCCCAAAAATAGATTTGGAGGGATAAGCATGAATCTTAGAAATCATGGGGATGATCGTTATCATCTCATTTAAGGATCTTCTTAAAAAGGGATGAACTAATCATGGGATTAGATAGGAATTATATGAATAAGATATCATCTTATTTAATATAGATTTATGAATGAGATCTATCTAATTCCTTTATGAACATCTAGTCATCATATTCCATAGATGCATCTACGTTGACGCATGCCCGTCGACGCAACTTGTCTATTTATGACTCATCAATTAATAAATAGAAGGAATTAACAGTAGTTATTTGGATGGATCTATGCATGAATGCAGAATTGATTTGGAGATAACCATTGAAAGTTTGAGTTTATCTTTAGATAGCTTGCTTCATGCACAAGCAATCACATGTATTTATAGTGATGAGGATTAATTGAATTGCCTTTTCGATAGTTTTCTCCAATCTTACAAGGGCTTGGGAGTCACCTTTTTTATTTTCTTTTTTTGTTATGTCAGTGAGACATTTCTTAGTTGGTTAGAGCATGTTGCTTGTGGTTTGTAAATCATATGTTTGCTCCTAATGAGCATGTTGATATGATATACTGTTATGCTTTCCATAAGTTCTACAAAATCATATTGTTGGCTATTTGTCCTGGGGGTACATATAGTCATCTAGTTTTGGTTTTGACACCTCACATTCATTTTTGTTATCTTTCATCACAATGGCATCTACCTATACACCTGCAAAAAATTAGATATGCATAAGGCAGTGGAACTCTTGTCCAGCAAAACATTTGAAAAAGCCTAACATCTTCATAGCCTTGTGCTAGACTTCATATTTCTTGGGTAACACCTACCAAGTTGCATCTAACTTGTCTTCTAACTCTGCTAAGATCCAATACTACTCTTAGGCTTGATTGAAGTTGAAACAGAATTTTTACTCACGTCCACTAAGACGCTTCTTGAATCTATTGGAATATACTAGTTTCAAAATTCCTTTTATGGAATCTTTTTTTTTTCAGAACTCAGCATTGCCCATTGGAATTGAACTTGTGACCTAGGTTTGCTATGTCAAAACTCTTACCGTTAAACTAACACTTCATTAAAAATATCAAATTCTGCAATTGGAAACAAATATGTACACCATGGTTTGGTGCAACAAAAACAAAATAAACCATACATTTGAAGCCATAATGAAAAAGCAAGGAACTAAAAATATGTCTTGAGCCTTTAGCATTATCACAATAAATACATGTGGTTCTTTAAGCAAACTATCTTAAGATCAACTTGAACTTTTCATGGTTATTTCCAAAACAATTTCACATGCACTCTACATGCATTTCCCATCCATTTAGTTGACTATTTTATTTTTTTATATTAATAATATTAGCACTATGCGATATTAACTCAATACTACTTTGATTTGTCATATTATAACACTAGTTGATGTTGACATGTTATTTCTAGCTAAACAATGAGATGTTGGCCTAGTAGTAACGCTCTTGATTAGGAAGCTCCATGTTATGGGTTCGATTTTAGTGGGTAATGTTGAGTTATAACATTCTAATTGGACTATATATTTTGGGGTTAACTATACATATATTTAAAAGTTTTAGGTTCCAACACCCTCCACCATGCTATTCCTAATACTAGCAACCCCATTTTGTTAGGACAATGCTAGGATGATGATCATGATAAGTTGATGTTAACATGTTATTCTTAACAATGAGGTGTTAGCCTAGTGGTAAGGGTCTTACCCTAGTAACCCCAGGTCATAGGTTCAATTCTACTAGGTAACATTGAGTTATAAATTAATAAAAAATTTGTAATAGGAATTCTAAAACTGGTCCGATAGATCCAATAGGTCTTAGTGGATGTAAGTGAAAAATTTCGATTTCATTTCATTTTCACAATCACCCCCTCAATGTTAACTTTAGGTTAATACCCCTTGAACTCAACACCACCTCAACGTGTGCTCTATTTCACTATTTAATTTCATCTCACAGGTGAGAATTACATGCACAACAACATTAAAGTCCATTCTATAATAAAATGAATACATCTCAAGAACAAAACTATGCGAAGCATCAATCCTACAAAATTAACAAACCCATGAAAAAACCCATCTTGCAGCCCAAGCAAAAAAAAAAAGAAAAAAAAGAAAGAAACAACCATTAAAGAATCCAAAATAACAAAAACCCATATTGCAAAGAACTTTAAAGAATCCATGTGTCATGGATATAGTGACAAATTTGCAGGAACAACTCATATAAAACTAGCAACTAACTAGAAAGAACAATTTATATGTAATGACCCATCTTTCTTAAGTTTTCATCTTAATGTTTGTGGCAATGTTTGCAAGTTTGTATTGTTATGATTATGTATGTGAATAGTGTTGATTTGTAGAATTATCTTATGGTAGATTTAGAATGTTGCTAATGTGCTTGTATTACTAATTGGCTAAATGACTAGTTATTTTTTTTTGTGATTGATCTAAGTTGTGCTAATGTGTGTTGTGTGTATTACTAGATGCAAAGTTCTAAGTACGTACTACCCATTGATTTAGCATATATTAATGGAATGAACAAAATGAATCTTGAGTAAAAACAAATTTGAAATGTTATATTATTTATGAGGTTGTTACTATGCTTTTTTTTAATGTATTGCATGACCTATGTGCATTGAAATGATTTCTTAAATTGATTAGAATGTTTCTGTGTAAAGTGTGTGTATACATATATCAGTGTGGGTATCTCATGTACTTGCTTTAGTGTGCATTCATATATGTTTTGGATATCTTATCTCTGAGAGTTACTGTGTAAATTCTAATCATTCACCAGTAGTTTTGGAGAAAAAAGAAGAAACAAAGATTCTTTATGTTATGCTTAAAGGATTGAATGAGGTATGTTTCACTTAGTATGAGTGATTCTTTTAAATATACATACATATGCACTTCTTGTTGTGGAACTTGACCTATGAATCAAGTAGAACAAACTTGACCTACGAATCAGGAATATTATGTATATCATACTTGTATTATTTTAAATAATGAACATGTGAAATGTTGTGTATGTTGTTGATGCATTATTCTTTCAAATGTAAGTAACCCATCCATGGTTTTAGAAAGGTCGTGTGATCACCTTTCAAGGCATCATAAGATAATGTGATAATAAATTATGAACATGAAATGGAAACTCTTGCCTTGCTGATGGCCTAAAAGAAAAGGTATTTTACTTTGTTTTATGTTTTGGACTTGCACTTTTTTATATTCCCATTTTGAAATCTCTTCCATTGCACTTTATGATTTGATTTCTAAGAAGAAATGTTACTGAAAATGAAGCACAACTACATATGTATTGCTAATAAATTTAGAGGTGACATGTGTTGAAGAAAAAAGAAACAGAGATGGATATTATGCTTGAATATTTTATGCTAGTCAATTTTCTGTTATGTGAGATCAAAAGGAATTAAACTTGAGACTTGGTAAAATTAGAATTTCAAAATTTTGAAAGTTGCAACTAAGGAAATTAAACTTGCAACCTGTTAGAATATACTTTTATTAATTTTTAAGGGTGATCATAGAAAGAATCAAACTCCTGATTAGGTGGTGCAGAAAAAGGTTTTATTTCTTAAAAAAACAAGGAGAAGTAGAACAGTTTTCAATTAAGAATCAGTTACAAGAAACAAGCAATTATAAAGAGAAGAGAGGGGAGAGGAAAATGGTAAAAAAAAAAAAAATAGAAAAGGGAAGAGAGTGTGTGCATATTAAAAAAAGAATGAGAGCTCAATCACATGGTAGGTGTCTGGAAATGAACAACAACAAAAGGAGACTGTTGCTAGAACAACAAAAGATGATGGTCGCTGAACAAGAAGATGAACAACAACAATAGAATATTGTAGTTGAAGCAACAAATCAACAACAACAAGACTATGGCTGGAAGAGAAAAAGAATAACAACAAAAGAAGATTGTGGTTGAAACAAATGAACACCAACATAAGAAGGTTGTGGCTGAAAAGAAAAAGAATAGCAATAAGGGAAGATTATGGCTGCTATAGAAGACAACAAATTAAAGGGAAATTTTTGCTGAGCAATAGTCTAATATTGTCATTAATTGTTCTTGGTAAATAAGAAATCTAAGAACGTAAGATAAATACTTCTATTGCTATGTGTGATGGAAAACATTGGCTGATAATCTCAATATCTCAGCTTTTTTCTTTCTTTCCCTTGAATATCATTTTATGTTAGAATCAACTTTGACAAGATTTGTTATTGAGATCTTGGATTGTTGAATGGTTTATTTTGTTTATGGATCTCTTCGCCTGTCTTCTGCACTTCCAGGCCTAAATGACTTAGATGAGAGTTGCTTCTGTAATGATTTAGAAATACCCATAATGATTTAGGGCATATTGGGATAATGATTTGCCAATAGGAGCTAAGGATCCCTTATATGAGGATTAGTACTGCCAGCAGAAAGTGAGAGTATCCCTAGGCCCATGTCTATTTTGTGATTTTCTGAAATTTACAAAATTATTGAATTCTTGGATTTTGGTTGAGAAATTGGCTTGATGATCCCCTTAAATGCTTAATCCTTAGATTGAATTTTTATTCCTTTTTGTGTATCTTCTCAAGTCTGATTTTGTTATCTTTCTATGAGTTTACTGAAGTAGGGGAAATCTTGGATGTTAATCTATGGTCATTAAATGTTAGTGATATGAATTATGGCTATTAAATGTAGATGCTTTCTCTATTTTCTATTATGGTAAATTACATAGTTCGATTAAATGTTAGTGGTGTGCAATTTATTATCATAATTTGATTAAATGTTAGTGTTGGGCAATTTATTATTTCAGGTTAAAAAGTTACTGAGATGATTTTTATTGTGAGGGTTGCTGAGAGAAAATAAAATAGATTTATTGTGTAATTAAATGGATTGATATTATTGATTTATACATTTTTTGTCGCCAATTGTTGGGTTGGACAAGTCTGTTGATGTACAACATCTGATATATTATTATGGTATGAGAAAAATCAGAATTCGATCAGTAAATAAACAAAATAAGATCTGTACATTGTATCAAAGGAAATTTTCATGGTTGTTTTTAATTCTTTTATTAAGAGTTTTGATAATTTGATTGGTTTATAAGATTTGTGTGCTTGTTGTCCAGTTATCTATGTGAACAAGTTTATTAATGTGTATAATCTAATTTCTGATTTTTCTTAGTTGTTGAACCATAAGTATTGTGTCAATGGCAATGATATTATGAATAAATGTAGAGATTGTTGTATTATTTTGTATTTCAATTTGCAATTTTCTAGGTACATGAATAGTATGTTTTCTTGAGTTTGACTTCCTTATGGCTTATTACATTTTGGTTGTGCATAATTTAAGACTACTAAGTGAAAGGATTGAATTAATTGACTTTTTGCTAAGCTAGATGGCTATGGATATGGTTTTAAACTTTAGATGTTTTTGCTTTTGTACTACACCCTAAATGCATAGTCTATTAAGAGATGTTAGTCATCATATTGGCATTCTCTTCTTGCTACTCGAGTCATTCCTTGCATCATATAATTTTCCATGTTATGCTTTATTTTAAATTATAGTTGTCTATACCGGTCTATATGCAAGTTGAATTTCTAACAATTAATCTACTATTCAAAAAAAAAAAACAAAAACAAAAAAAGTTTGCTCTTGCATTTTCAACCAGCTTGTTGAGAGCTTCAGGTGTTAGCTCTTGCTTCCTACAGATGGGTGTTACACTATGCGACTAAAACAATGATAAAATTGCAAGAGTAATCTGTCTTTAACATTGTACTAAATGCCAAACTCGTTGGTGCATACTTGTAGCAAATTCTATATTGGATGTTAAACTTAAGTTGCTACACATCTATCTACACACAAAAAACAAGATACCCATAAACTAGTAAAATCTTCATTCACCAAAACATGTGAAAAACTTTGCACCTTTGTAATGCTAGACACCAAATTTCTCGAGCAACACCACATCACACAACACACCTACAAAGTTGCATCCAACTTGTCATTCTACTTTGCCAGGGTCTCATACCACTCTAAGGGTGTAGCAATAACATAATTTCTGGTTGAAAACAAATATTAATTGGTGAAATTAGCACAATGAAAACAAAACCAAACACATATTGAAAACCTTAATGAGAAGTTGAGGAAGTGAAAGTAAGTCTTGAGCCTCTACCAAACCAGAGCAAATGCTAAGGCAAACAATAGCATTATCTTTCATTTCAATTTTTTCATGTGATTGCTTGTATGCTAACCAACAGTTCTTTGAGCCTAGATATATTCTCCAATTGCATAGAAACTTCTTAAAAAGGTCTACTGGGTAGTAATGTTGGCATTGTTATCTACTCTAGTGCAAGAAGGGTTTGAACATGCCTTTAGTCTAAGATAGATATTGCCTAACTATAGGGTATTTTGCCGAGTGCTTCCAAACATCTGTCATTGGCATCTTGGAGCCAAAGGAAGGAGTTCCCTTTGGTTTTCAAATTTTCCCTCATTTAATAAAATTTCTTCTTGGTTTTCTCTTTTGTTTATTTAGTTATTTAATTTTGGCTGCAAATGCTGCTATTTGTGTTTCTAAAAGTAATGTTCCAATTCTAAATTCTAATGAATGTAATTTGGACATCACACAGCTACAAACATTATACACAACCTCAAACTAAGAGAAAAAATTACCACAAACTTAGTAGCATGCACTAGACTGAATACCAAAGTTATCTTTCCTAATATCCAACTGCACACCCTCTGCTAAATGCAAGAATTCTACATTGCTACATCTTCTAGCACTGCAAATAGATCCTTATGGAAATCTTAACTCAACATCAGCTATAAGAAATTTTCACACTCAATGATAAACAGCAAAAGAGTATAAAGGCAAGTTTCTTTAGAGGTCATTTTGAATTACCCCAACACAATATTTCGCCCCATCAAAACAAAAATAGGAAACTACGTATTACAGGAAACAGAAATTCTTAATAGGAAAGTGAATACCCATGACTTTTCACAACTGATAGCATCACAACAATCTATGAAACCGTAACTCCAGTTTTTCTATAAAAACCCTTACTGTAACTATTGCCTCCAATGTAATTAGCTATCAATTGACTGTATGTAATTGGCAATCACCTGTCACATAATTTTGCTTCTTCCTGTGATCTATTGATTTTTTTGCAGCACGTTCTATCTCCTCTATAGCTGTTTGGCGGTGCTATTGAACTAATTCTATTCAAGCCATGCAAATGGACTTCGGTAATCTCATCCAAATTGAAGCATTGACATCACTTAATTGCATGGATTTTGCATTCAACTGAACCATGTGTTTGATCAACTGAAAACACCTAATGTGTGAACAATTTTTTTCCATTTTGGGTGAACGACTTGCGTTACCACAAGACTTTGCAGCATTCCAGTCTTTCCACTTGCTTTATTGCAAAAAATTTCAGTATGCCAAATAACTGCTAGCTTTGCAACACAGCTTTCTATAGCATCTTGGCTGAACTGCCAGCATTACCATAGGATTTTGTAACGTCCGTGCTGACCAACCTACCTTATTGAGAGAATTTTGCAGCATCGTGGCGGAATCACCTGTAGAGATAAGAGAAAGGAAACAAATTCAGAATTATATGTAGTACACAATCATGAATCATCTTGATTTTGCCATCAAAGATTTTGCTGGATTTACCATAAAAGCAAAGCCTTGAATCTCGGCTTTGATCCCAATTCTTATGGGCAATCAAAGATAATCATGAATGCAAGTCAAAGCAAACTAATAGAAAGAAACCAACCACATGCCAAAAGTCAATGTGAGAAAGAAAAGACAATTGAAAGTAGCTTCTCAGCCCCTTGAAAACCAGGGTAATTGCCAAGGCAATTAATTCTGTTATCCCTAATCACAATTCATACAGATGCTTGCTTGCACGTCAAGCAAGCTAACCCTACATTTATTGGACCTAGTTGTTATTTCTCAATTTCATCCAAAAACTTCTAGAACTTGTATGATTTTTTCTAGTGATTTGCATGACCAGTAAATATGTTGGTGTTGCTATTTAATCTTGACATTGCTATCTATTTCTAACGTGTTTAAATGTGGTTAAAATAATTGCCTATCTTTTAGAGATCATGATTGTCTAATTTTTGTGGTTCAGGAATATACCATTGGATTATTTTTCTTTTGTATATTAGGAAGCTTATTCTTTTCGAGAGAGAAATTCAGAGTTTAGGTGTTCAACTTGATGCACTACTGATGCCTTTTTCTGTTGTTTTGGTTTTCTTTTTATTTTTGGGGTACGCATGCAGAATGTGGTTGACACGTCTGGAGGGTAATTTTCTTGACCTTAGACTCTGATTCTTCTTGATATCTTGTTGATAACGAAAAGTGATGGTAGTTTTGTATTTTTGTAAACATTTGACATAGTTGTTAATGAAAATGTTATAAAGATTGTTGCTGAAATCTAAAGTAGCCCAAAAAAAAAGGTCAAACGGTTTCATATTGTAGAAGTAGAAATCTTCAGGCCAAATGGTTCAAACTATATGGAGAATAAGATTGTGATTTCTACAGTTTTTTAGAGATATAGTTTTTTCTGCACAAATATATAATACTAATTACTTTTAAAAAAAAAACATATCAGATGTGGAGCAAGCTTTCAGGTTGAGATAGCTTCGGCCAAATTTGAAGGCAAGAGATTGCTGGAGCGCCATCGTATGGTGAATTCAGCTCTAACAAATGAACTAAAAGAGATTCATGCATTATCCATAAAGAAGGCATGCACTCCAGAACAATGGCTAGCACAACAGGCTCAATAAGCGTTACCATGTTTGTCACATGATCAGGGTTAGCAAGCATTTGCTGAACATAAACTAGATCCCAATATCACGGGACAAAGCTTTTCCCTATTCACAAGCATATTGAATTTTCTGTTTGGAAAATTGTGGAATATGCATGAGAAAAATTGAATTTTCTTTTGATTTAAGATTTAATCGTGAAGTTTTATTTGTTAGGTTTTGTTAATGTTATGCTTTATAACTAGTTTAGATATATATTTATGATATAGATATGTATTATTTGGCTGAGAGAATTTTTTATATTTTTCAAATTAAAAAATCTCAAACTGAGAATTGATTTCCTAAGCACAAAGTACAGCTTACAAAGTAGTTAGATTTTTGCAAATAATAATTCCCATCAAAAAGTTTCTCTTGTCCTAGCATTATAACAATAATTATTTATTTACTATGGTAAAGTCCCAACATAAAAAAACATGATCAAGAGAGTTTTCCCTCACCATTCCCTTACAATGATAAAATTATATTTACCATAATAGAAAAGGACTCTCTTGGATAAGGTTGCTCATTGACCAAAATGAAAAGGTTTCTCTATTTATTTGTTTTTTATCAATTAATTTAGTTCCAAATGCAAACAATTTTGTTCCCTTCACTGCTTTCTACACTTTGTGACAACATTCTACATCCATATCCAGTAGTGGTCTATGCTAGGAAATTTTATGTTAATTTTGGTCTTTTAAAAGTGTAACTTTTGCACTTTGATGCTTCCTTGTTCATTGGATACTTTTCTTTCACCACCTAACTCCACAAACTTGTGTTATTTTCTTAACAATTGTCTAGTGTGATCTCTTCAATGTGCAAGTTTTGCTCTTTGATGCATGAGCGTTCATTGGATGTTTTTATTTTGAAGGAATTTGTTGGCTTTTTTGCTCCATTCAGGACATTTTTGAGATGCTTCTTCCTAGATTTATTTATTTATTTTTGAAAGAATACTTGATTGTGTTAGGTATGCTTGGAATATGCCTCCAAGCTAGCATTCATGGCGTTGATGTTTCTAGGATCCAAACTAGTACCTCCAAGACGTTTACCTTTATTGTTTGTCTTTTTATTTAGCATTTTAAAGCTTTCCATATTATGTGAATATCAAGAAAGCCCTTTAAAAAATGTCAATTGACATCAATTTCAAAATTCTTCTGAATTCCTTGTTATATCATTCATCCAAGATTTAGTGTTGCCCATTGGAAGGATTCTTTTTCATGCTTTTGTATAGAATTCATTCACAACTCAATGTCACCTACTAAAGGAATTGAACTTGAACATCATTTGAATGTGTTTTATTATTATTATGTTTTACGTTCATTTCATTGGATAATTTTTGAAATATAGTTAGAATTTAGGTCCTTTGGGGTTGATGTTTTTCAACTTGATTGCTTTAGGCATATGGATTTATCATGGATTGTATGAGGGCTTTGGATTGATCATCATTTAATATACTCTATGGAAGGAAATAGGATGGAGTTATATTGGATGCAAATTATTTTTAGGTTGAAAGCTTTGAAGAAGTGTAGGATTGAATTGTATTTGATTGTTGATTAATGATTCCAAATTGAGTTTAGAGAGTATTCATCAAAGAGATATGTTCTAATTCTACTACTTGTAATTTAGTTATATTGGTATTTGATAAAATGTTAAAAGCATATAAAGGGTCTAGAGTTGAAAAATAAAAGTTAAGAATGGTTCTAGATTGGGAACACATTTCATTAGGATATACGTTAAGTATATATCCTAGTTGATGTAAAAACCTTAAGTTATTGTCACGAATGGTTAAACTTTCTCAATTAAGTGAAGTTGGTAGGGGTGGGGTGGGGTGGTGGGCGTGCATTAGTAAACTTATCAAATTGTGTCATGAATTTATTTTTAAGGTTTAACCAATGGAAGCATTTGGAGCAGAAGAAACATTAAGTTGCCTTGCCACAAAGGCTTTACATGCAACATCTACCAACTACCAACCTCATCCAAGGGAGTCTTCTTTGATTATGGTAAACTAATTTAATAATTTTATTTTCATAACTAGGGTTAGTAAATGTATCAAATTGTCATGAACTTATTTTTAAAATTTGACCAATAGAGGCATTTCTAGCACAAGAAACTTTGTGTTACCTTGCCACAAAGGCTTTACATGCAACATTGTTATTGATGACATAATTTTAGTTGAGGCCAACTACCAACCTTGTCCAAGAGAGTCCTCTTCAATCATGGTAAACTAATTTAATACTTTTATTTTCATAATGATGAGGGCATATGTAAATAAATAGTTATTGTCATTTTTATTTTGGTTGAGATAATACACATTGATTTTGATTTTTGTTTTCAATGTGAAAATCAAATTTAAGTGAAACAATTTGAGATTTTATTAATTTGAAAAATATAAAAGATTCTAAGCCAAATAAGAGATATATATATCATAAACATATAACTAAACTAGTTCGTAAAGGAGTTTGAAAACATTCAAGATGTTGATGTGCATCTTGACGTGGCCTCAAAGAAAAGATATATACTTTGTAAAAGTTTAGCAATAATGTAATAATTTGCAAACTTAAAGGGATTATTAATCGAAAAGTGTAGGGTAGGTTGGTTGCCATTTTGGTTCTAGTTCTCTTTAGAAGAAAGCTATAGGGACTTCCCTCACTCAAAAAATAAGCAAAACATAAAATGTGAAATATTGGTGAAACTTTAAATTAGGTTTTCTATAAAATAAAAGGAAACCAAGTATATAATAAAGCAATTTAAACTTTAGGTAAAGCAAATAGAAAGTAAATTAACATGATAATGAAATTAAAACAAACCACTTTACCAAACTTAATACTAAGGTAATGACTGCTAAGTAAAGGAATTTAATCAAGAAATGACTCTCCTTCTAATGTTAGGAAAAAGGTGTTGATGTATAAAAATTAGTCACACATGAACACCCTTAGCAAATTGTTTTAAGAGGGTGTTTACTTAGTTCAAAATGTATGGAAGCAAAAAGAAAATACCTATAAAGGAAATTAATCATTTCCATTTTTATTAAAATTATTTCTAAGTTAAAAAAAGTAAGTTACCAAGGCCCCATGTGTTATATAGGAGGTATTGTAGTCAACATGTATTACATCATGCTAATTTTTTTCTGAAAGAGGACTTCTATTAATAGAAAAAGATCATCAAGTTCTACAAGGAAAAATATTCTATCCATGGATTAAAGAAGACCAGAGATTACAAGCAATCTTAAACCAATCATGATCCTCTCCTTCATAATATTGTAATTGAAGTTGAAGAGAAGAAACCAAATTAAACCTCAACCTCAAATCAAACATTTCGACAAATTGTTATTGGAAAGCATCAATATTTCTTAGTTTCCATAGGTCAAAGAATAATATGGATGTGGTTGCATTCCATGAGAGTTGAATTCTTTTGAGCCATCATAATTAATTCCTATGAATACAATCTCTTTGAATATTAAAGCTATATCAAAATATATTTTTAACCAAACCCATCTATTAACATTAGTTGGACACTCCTTAAAAACATGAAGGAATATCTCATCCAAGCGTAGTGTGGGCGTATTAGCTAAGGAGCACTAATAGCTACTAATCTCTTTCCTAAAGAGGACCTTGAAATCTAATGAAATCCAAATTCTAGAACAAATTTTGGACTATGAAGACTCTAAAAGATTTCTATTCCATTTAAGATTAAGAGTGTGGATAATAGCAATTTCTTGTAGCATGGTGTGGTAGACTATGTGATATAATTTTTGAACTCATGCTTTCCTAACGACTAATTATAGAGAATGTCACTATCTAAAGAACTAGAGCAATTTTTTGCAAGGAATTCAAGGGTTTGATTATGACTTGATTTAAGCTAACCTAGTAAGAAAAAGATATCTCAAGTCTTTGGCCAAGAGGGAGGAGTGTTGATAGGAGGTTACGCAACTTTTAATTGGTTAAGGTCAAACCTATAGAAGGTAAGAGTAGTTCAAGAATTTAAATCTAACAAGGAGCCACCAATTTTGGACCACCAAAGTGAAGCTTTATTGTACCATTTATCTTCTATTAGCATTAGATACTCTTGAAGTTGGACCCAAGGTCTCCATATTACAAATAGGAATGAAGAAGCCCTTATCTAAAATTTTAGAGAATTTAGTAAGACTTCAAAACATCAAAGTGCATTCCAATTCTTCCAACCCTTAAAATGGCTAGTAGAAATAACATTTTTGACCAAATTCCATGACTCTTAAACTCATATGTTCAAATAATCTACTTTTGCTACAATTTTTCTTCCTTGAAACATGATATTCACATGACCTAATTGTCCAAGATGCCTAGGTCATGTACAAAATCTCTAAGCAACCCACGTGAATAAAGAATGCTCACTTCGAGAAGATCATAGAAAATCTCTGAGAAGTTTCTCTATCATTCCATAAGCTAGGCAGGAAGAATAAAAATTAGAAGATGAAGCCAAAATCTCTCTACAAACAAAAAATTTTCCTACTAAAGTTAATTATTTAGAAGTTTAAATCTTAATTTTTCTTTTGATTCTCTAGATCATCCATTCCCAAAGTTTGTTGTCTAGATATTTTTCTTTAGGGGTGTTAGAAGTTAAATTATTTGAGGAAGTGTTGAATCAAAACTAGATGACTATATATGTACTTCTAGGACATTTAGCTAGCCTGAAACTAGATGACTATATTACCATGGGAAAAGTAGAAGTTGTGGGGAAAGGTTGTGGAGGGGTTGAAATTGGTTGTGGGATAAAGACCAAGCAAAAATAAATAGATGCAAGATTACAAAACTATGGGATGAGGTAAGATAAAGAAATGAAGTAAAACTTGAGGCTAGCAAGGATGAAAAATGTTATGAGCAAATTAAGAGAACATGGACATTTGGTCCAAAGATAAGTTGGCTAATAGTCTAAGTCTTAGGAAGAAGGATATATAGTGGGGGTAGGGTAATCAAAGGAGACATAACTTGGGATATAGATGACATAAAAGACACATATTGGAGCATTGAAAAAGGTGGCACACTAGCTTGGTGGAGTAATGCATTCATTGGATAATAGGACTTAGAGCATGCATGTTATGCTACGACATAGCCCTTGTTACCAAAGGTACATGCTACTCTCCTTAATCATCATTGTGAATACTAACTCCATCCACACCACGTTGATCATTGACTGGTCCAACTCCTCTAGTTGCATTGTTGTGGGGTGGTTCATTGAAAAGTCTAATGTCACTATTTCATTATGACAAGAATGAGTCATAACTTGAACCTCTTCCAAAGCATCAACATACTTGGCTAAAATTTTACACTCAATCTTTGCAAGCTCTATAGGATTATTTATATTGGGAAAGAATGCCTCAAGCACAATTTTAGTTTTAAATTTTCCCATGCACCTTAATTCTAGCTTTGAGAGAGGTACATTTAGTTCATACTTGATACAAGCAATGTTGTAGTCCTTTTATGTCATAGGCTTAATATGTGCTTGGATTTTTCTTAGCTTCTTTAGCCTCCAGGTCTTCAAGCTTTAAGAGGAGTTAGATTCCTATCTTATCATGACGATCTATGGGCTATCTTGGAAACTTGTCTCTAGTATTTAAAAATGAATTTAGTCAAGATAGAAGCAAGGCACAACAAGAATTGTAATTCCTGAGTTAAAGTAATAGTTTTGTTAAATGTAGGTAATGATGATGGTGATGTCATTCATCATGATAAATTAACATTAAGTGGTAAAAGGGTTGGATCATTGATGCTAATTATACTTCTAGGTTGAAACTAGCCCTAACACCAAGAGACAAAGGGAGAATCAAAGATAAGTGAAGGAGAAGGAAAAAATTGGAAAGAACCTATTAGTTGTAGCATGAAGATGACCCACTAGAAAGCTAAAAGGGCCTTCGTTCTAGTATAAAAAAATGTTTTTGTGGAATTATTGCATAAAAACTTACACATAACACCTATGCTCACTAGGAAGATATGCTTAACTCATGGTTTTAAAAACTAATATCTTAATGTGACAAGATTGCATAAAAAACAAAGAGACTTACTTTACCAAATGAATACAAACTTAGTGTACCATCCAAAATAAGAAAACAACAAGGATAAAGAGATGATGATAGTTATATAAGCAATGAATACTAATAAAATAATAACCTATTAATATTAAAATATGATTGAGATCGTAAAAAATGGAAGGGATTTGATGCCTTCTTTCTTCAATAAACAAATAAATATGATGTTCAAGTTTTTTTCAAAAGAATTCCATAGAGAGGGAAAATGACTTGGAAACTAAACTTTAAGAGTAATAGTAAATGATAATTGATGAAACCTAATATGTTGGTTAGCTAAGTTGTGGGGATATGATGAAGCATCATTTTGTCAAGTGTATCAATTGGCTAAGATATTGTAGATGTTATATCGCAGATGCTACATCACATCTGCTATATTATAGGTGTTGTATTACATCTACTACAACTTAGCTACATAGATGCATCCTTGTCGATGCATCCCCATCAACATAACTAAATAAGTTAATGCATCCCTATCAACACAATGTCTATATTTGACTATAAATATGCAAGCACCTGCAGCATATTTGACATCATTTGATCAATAGTGTAGTCAAACTCTTGCAGTTTTTTCCCATAATTTTAGTAAATAGTCAGTGACTGCCTACAACATGGATTTGAGTCAATTATATGACATCTTATTTGAGTGGCAGTATACCTAAACACATTCCATGAATAGTAATAAGATTGAGATTGATTCATTTTCATTGTAGCACTTTGACTTAGAATAGATTTACTTTCAATACAATTTACTTTCTATATACTTAGTTAATATTTACATTTCCATGCACGTTAATCAATTAATGGAATGAGCATGACTAGTTTCGAGCATAAACATGTATTTATTTGGTAATCCCAATAGTGGGTATGTGAGTTTAGGATGTGTATGGCAAGCTAGGAATGGACACTCGTCACCCTTATGATAGTTTTAGATTTAATTTTATTATTAATTAGATTAAATAATTAATTTCTATCTTATTATTCAGTTATTTTAAGTCCCGAACAATCTCAATAATCATATGCCTCACTTTGGACTAAACCATACATGGTAAAGATACCACTAGTCCAAGTGAGAAGATAGTGACTTGTGATTAATGCTTAACAATCTAGATGCCACACTAGTTCCATCCACAAAATTCAATTGAATTACATGTGAATGCTTATGATTTATATGGTTGGATAAAGGGAATACCTACTGCTCATCATTGGCACCATTATTAGGTATGGTGTGCGTTGTAAACCATTAACGATTTATCTTTTAAGAAATATTAATATTTTATTTTAAGTCACACACATTATTAACCAGAAACATGTCTCCTTCACATAAGGCCAATAATCCATCATATGATAGGAAAACTAGTACGAGAAATAATAGTTTATATATTGAAGAAAATTGGAGTGAACCATTGTAAGCAAGGATCTCATATGCTCATTTAGTTTCTTACTACATTCTAAGACTACATTCAACTGTCATGGATAACCCTGGAGGGGATGGAACAAGTCCTAGAATAAGGAGGGGCCTCAAGGCCTAGGACCTCCTCAGAACCTAGAAGAGATGAATCAAGGAACCATAGGAGGAGATATAGGAGTCATGGCAATTCTCCCAGTTCACAATCTTCCTTTTCATTTTAAACATCTAGTTCTAATGAAGATGAATGTAGGTACAAAGATAGAGCTTTACTAAGGGGTCAAGATAGTGATAGAAATAGGGATTAAGAACAAGATACAAGTTACCAAAGTGAGCAAAGACAAGACCATCAATGTCAAACAAATTGATGGTGATTCCTTGTTGGCTACTAGAACTATGATACAAATCAAGGAGGTAGTTAGAATACCCCATAGGCATCAAAGGGAAAGTTGCATCAAATGGCTTGATATGAATAATATTAATAAATTTTAGGAAGGCTACAATTCTAAATAACATCATTTAAAAGCCTTTCATGATGCCTGTGCCTTGCAAAATATTTAAAATAAATGACAAAAGCTTAATCTCTTTCCTAGGATGCTAATAAAAGAAGTTGAAAATTGCTATAGTTCATTGGAACTAGATTCAATCCATTGGTGGTCCATAATGCTTGAGTTCTTTAATGAAAAATACCAAACCTATTCAAGATTGTCTAATCTAAGAAAACAAAGCTAAGAGGGGAAGTAAGAAAACCATGAGTTCCTTGATGTAGCCTTAGGTAGATAATATTCTTCATTACATAGATGCCAAAGCCATGGATTTTCTCAAAAAGAGTAGCTTCATCAAATCATAGATGGGTTTCATAACAAAATGAGAAAGACCCTTGGAATTTATGCCTAAGAAAATTTACCAAAGTTGAGAGCCCATCAAATATAAAGGCTAATTGAATAGGCAGAAAAAGAAGAAGGAGAGTTGTGTAAAAGGAAGAGTATAGAGGAATAGAACTAGGATCCAACTTTTCACAAAAAGGAGATCCATACTTATGATCAGGAAGAAGAGGTAACTCTTGATGAGTTGATTTCACACAAAACTGAGGATCAAGAACTTAGAAAGGAGGCTTGAATAAGTTCCCCAATTAAAATTGTACCAACCACAAGAACACACCAAATTTTACATGGTTCCCCAACTTGGGTACATCCACACTTGGAGGGTAGAGTTTGTGCACACCTCCAAACTTTGTTTCTTCAAAAATGTGGTTTGAAGGACACCACTCCATGTACAGCTTTGAGCTCTACTCTAGAGTGTTTCATCACTACGAAATCACTCAACCCCACAAGGTTCTAACGAGCTCAAAATGTGGTTTAGAGGATCCGACAACCTTTACAAAATTGAGCTCTAAACTAGATTTTTTTTAACACTACAAAATCAATCAATCCTACAAGAACTTGAAAAGCTCAATAAGAATGTCTTTTCGCAAGAAGCACATCAACCTCGTAGGGCTACAATAAAGAAAGAAAAAGAACAAGGAAAGAATGTAACTAAATTTATAGCTCCTTGTACTTGAAGCTTAGTACAATTACAATGAAGAGAAAAAGTAGAATTGATTAGAGTTAGATAATGAAGTGCTTTGGTGTGATCAATACTTGCAAAATTTTCAAGATTTTGACATCATCTTATAGCCTCGGAGTTTTTGAAAAATCCTCAAAATTTGTGCAATAGCTACCAAACAGCTAGTGTAGATGTCTACTTTGAAGTTGAGACATCTAATTGAGATTGTCCTCAATGCAAAAGAGACATCTACCTAGAAACTAAAATGTCTAAAGTGAGACATCTACTATTGGGAATAGACGTCTACTATTTTTTCAAAACATCTACTCAACTTTTGAACTTTGAATTCTGAGGCTTTCTCTTATAAATTTTTCTTCTTGCTAGTGGTTAGAGCATCTTTATTTAACTTATAGACTTTGTTTTCATCCATGTTCTCATCTTGCCCATGTAGTCTCCATTTTGACATCTTGATGTAGATATTGTGTCCTTGAGTTCTCATATCTCTTTGTGGAGTTCTTGTTCATGTTTTGTAAAATCATCATCTACCACATACAATCTATATTCTCCATTTTCCTCAAGGTTTTGACATACCAAAATGTCAACAATCTCCCCCTTTTTGGTTGTGTCCAAAAATTAGGAAAATGGGTTAGTATGGTCCATAAATTCATTAAAAAATAATAGTAATCTTCCCTTTTTGGAAATAAACAAAAAGGGCTACAAAACTCCCCCTAAATATATGTAAGGAAAAATATTATTACTTTTTTATGTTTTTAGATTGAAAAGTAGCTATGTTTTATTGAAAATTAAGAAAAAAACTTAGTTGATAGGACAAGGTCTTATCCCCATGTCTTTACATAGATTAGTGACTTGTTGTTCATCAAGAGGCTTGGTGAAAGCATTGGTAAGTTGATTTTCTATTCCAATGAATTCTAGCTTTACATGTCCAAGTTCAGTATGTTCACATATAAAATGGTGATGAATTTCGATGTGTTTTGTACAAGAATGTTGGATAGGATTCTTTGTCATATTGATGGTGCTGTTGTTGTCACAATAAATTGGTGTAGATTGTAGTTTGAATCCTAAAACTTTAAGCATTTCTTTCATCCACAAAATTTATGCACAACTTCCAGCTAAAATGTACCCAGCTTCAACTATAAAGAATGTTGAGGATGTTTGCTTTTTTATTGTCTAAGAGACAAGACTTTTTTCTAGGAAGAAGCAATTTCCACTAGTGCTTCAACAATCATCTAAATAACTTGTCCAATCTACATCATAATATCCAGCAAGATCAAGTGGGGAATCCTTTGGATACCAAAGTCCCCAATTAGTAGTACCTTTTAAATAGTGAAAAATATGTCTAACAACCTTTACATGAGATTCTTTTAGATTATCCTCATATCTTGCTCAAATTCCTACACTTAATGTTATATCTAGTCTTCTAGCAATTAAATAAAGGAGGCTACCTATCATACCTCTATAAAGCTTGAGATTAATAGGTTTTTCTTGATCATCTTTGATGAGCTTGAAGTTCACTACCATATGAGTATTTTTTTACCTTTACTTCTACCAAGTTGAATTTTAATAGATCTTTGATATAATTAGTTTGACAAATAAAGGTTTTATCTTTTTTCTAATTAATTTGAAATCCAAGAAATTGTTGATCTCTCCCATCATATTCATTTCAAATTTTTATTGCATAAGATCTAAAAATTTCTTGCATATCATTAGTAGCACCAAAAATAATATCATCAACATAAATTTGAACAATAACTAAATCATTACCTTCTTGCTTGAGAAATAAAGTGACATCAGCCCTACCTCTTTCAAAACCATTAGATGTAAGGTGTTGAAAAAGTCTTTTATACCAAGCTCTAGGAGCTTGTTTGAGCCCATAGAGAGCCTTCTTGAGCTAGAAAACATGATCAGGATTAATGGGATCTACAAATCCTTTGAGTTTTCACCATATACCTATTCTTGAATGGTCCTCTTAAGAAAGGTACTTTTCACATCCATTTATTATAGCTTGATGTTCTTAATGCTAGCATATGCCAAAATAAGTCCAATAGATTTAAGTCTTGTAACAAGAGCAAAACTTTCATCAAAATCAATTCTTTCTTGTTGATTATATCCTTTTGCAACCAGTCTAGCTTTGTTTTTAATGATACTCCCATTTTTGTCTACTTTATTCCTTAAAACCCATTTTGTGCTAATAATTAGTTTATGATTTGGTTTAGGTGTCAATTCCCATACATCATTTCTAGTAAATTGATTTAGTTCATCTTGCATAGTGGAAATCCACCCTTCTTCTATTTGAACTTCTTTGAAACTTTTGGGTTCTAGTTGTGAAAGATATGCAGCATAGGCACAAATTTCCTTAGTTTGGCTCCTAGTAATAATTCCATCTTGTACTTGTCCAATTACATCATTGAGAGAATGTGTTCTACTAAGTCTAGAAATTTTAGATAGAATTGGTGATATCTCATCATGTTCATCCTCATGCTCTTCCTCATGTTCACTATCTACTTCTGAATTTTTGTCAATTTGAACTTAGGAGGTACTAGATAATTTTTGAATGGGAAATACTTCATCATTAAGTTGTGGAGAAGTAATGCCACTATCATTAATTTTAATTTTTAAACTTTCTTCTACAATGTATATTCTTTTGTTGAAGACTCTATATGTTCTACTAATGGAAGAGTATCCTAAGAAAATCCCTTCATTCATTTTAGGATTAAATTTTCTTAAGACATCTTTATCATTACGAATATAGCATTTATAACCAAAAACATAAAAATAACCAACCAAAGGTTTTATAAATTTCCATAATTCATAGGGATTTTTAGTGGTGAATCTTCTTACCAAAACTCTATTGGAGACATAACATGTAGTGTTAATCGCTTTAGCCTAAAATTTGTAAGGAAGATTTTTTTTCATTTAATATAGTTCTCCCCATTTCATTCAAGATCTTATTCTTTCTTTTGGCTACACCATTTTTTTGAGGACTCCTTGTAGTAGAGAATTGAATAATGTCATTATTTTGATAATATTTGCTCAAATTTAGCATTCTTGAATTCTCCTCCATTGTTGCTCTTAATGACTTTGACACCGTATCCTTTTTCTTTCTAAATTTGATTACATATTCTTTAGAAGTGATCAAATACTTCATCCTTGTGATGTAAAAAGGAAACCCATGTAAAACGAAAGTAGTCATAAAAAATGATTAGAAAATACATTTTCTTTTCCAAACTAAGTGTCTGAGAAGTACCAACCAAATCCATGTGAAGTAAGTCTAAGGGAAGAGAGGTAGAGATGCAATTCTTCTTATCAAAGCTTACCCTTGTTTGCTTTCCTTTTTGGCATGCTTCATAGGTGTTCAAATTGAAGTCTTTAAGTTTGGACAATCCATGCACCATTTCCTTTGTCACCAAAGTTTGAAGAATTTCCTTGTTTATGTGGCCCAATTTTCTATACGACATACAAGCATCATCTGTATTATTGATCAAGCACTTGGATTCAAGGTTAGGATTGTCTCCAAATACAGTGGTGTAAACATTTGTCTTTCTATTTCCTTCTATAACAATGTTTTCAAAGGTTAAATCTTTTATTCTACAAGTTTCTTTTTAAAAAGTAACATTAAATTTTGAATCACAAAGTTGACTAACACTAAGAAGATTATGCTTTAGTTCCTTAAGAAAGAAAAATTTATTTACAATAGGTTGACCCTTACCTTTTCCTCCTATGGTACCAATACTTGTTATAGGAGCTTCCATGTAAGGTGACGATTCCACAATTTTGTTCTAAAAAGTGTATGAATTGGAATTTATATCCTATCATATGTCTTGAACAACTGCTATCGATATACCATGTGCTTTTTTTGATGGTAGAGAGAGAAACTTGAGCCATCATGTTTTGTTCAAGTCTCCTCTCTTTTTGCTTCCAAATTTTTTTCCCTAAAAAGCACCTTGTCTAGGTTGTTTTTGAAAAGACCAAGTGTAATGTTTCATCCAAAGATAGCAACAAGCCTGAACATGTCCAAATTTTCCATAATAAAAGTAGTTCAAGATCATAAATCTTGTTATATTACCAAACTTGGAATGACTTTCTTTTGAGTAGCTTGAAGAAGCTTTAATGTGAACATCCCTTTGCTCTTGGTCTTTGAGCTTTTTCTTCTAAATATTTCTTATTAGTTTGCCCAAGAACATTAGTTAGTCTTTGAATCTTAGCCATTAGATCAAGTTTTTTCTCTTAAGATAAGAACATTCATCATTAGGAGTTGCAATCTTTATCTCTCTGTTATGTGAAATTTCTTTCATTTTAAAGCATAGACTTTGAAAAGAAATAATTTCATTGTAAAGAAACTCATACCTTTTTTCAAAGGAGTTTTCATCTCCTTTATGATGGAATCTATGATCCTTTAGACTTCTTTTCTTATCCAAATTGTTATAGATGTTACCGGACCTGCAGTTATCATCTCTTTTGGAGGCTATATGGCCTCTTCCATTACATATCCAACTAAATGTAAAAGAGGGAATAAAAAGTTTACCTTTACTAATGAAGTAAAGGAATTGAATGTAGCTCTTCAAGAGAAATTTGATGAAGCATATTAGTCTATTTACCTAATTGAATCTGATAGCTACTAGTGATTTGATATTAGCTGCCCCTTCCATGTTTGCATTGAGTTATCTATGTGAGATTACCGGACTTTGATACCACTTAAGGATCAAGAACTTAGAAGGGGGGCTTGAATAAGTTCCTGAATTAAAATTGTACTAGCCACAAGAACATACCAAATTTTACATGGTTTCCCAACTTGGCTACATCCACACTCGGAGGGTAGAGTCCATGCACAACTCCAAACTTTGTTTTTCAAAAAATGTGATTTGAAGGACACCACTCCCTATACAAGCTTTGAGCTCTACTCCAAATTTTTTCATCACTATGAAGTCACTCAACCCCACAAGGTCCTAACAAGCTCAAAATTTGGTTTAGAGGATCCGACAACCTCTACAAAATTAAACTCTACTCCAAAGTGTTGATGCTGCAAAACCACTTAATTCCATAGGATCTCAACAAGCTCAACAAGGATGTCTTCTCACAAGAAGCACATAAACCCTACATGACTACAAGAAAGAAAGAAAAAGAACAAAGAAAAATGTAACTAAATTTACATATACTTGTACTTGAAGCTCAGTACAATTACAATGAAGAGCAAGAATAGAATTGCTTAGAATAGACATTGAAGTGCTTTGGTGTGATGAATACTTGCACAATAGCCTTGGAGTTTGCAAAAATTCCATAGAATTCATGCAATGACTACCAAATAGCTAGTTTAGACATCTACTTTAAAGTTTATATGTCTAATTAAGATGACCCTCAATGCAGGAGAGATGTCTACCTTTAAAGCGGGACATCTACAATGAGATGTCTACTGCTGGGAATAGATGCTACTATTTTTTCAAGATGCCTACTCAACTTTAAACTTTGAGTTCTAAGGCTTTCTCTTGTCAATTTTTCTTCTTGGTAGTCCTTGGAGCATCTTCATTTGACTTGTAGACTTCGTTGTCATCCATGCTCTCATCTTGTCCATGTAGTCTCCATTTAGATATCTTGACGTAGATCTTGTTTCCTTGAGTTCTCAGATCTTTTTATGAAGTTCTTATTCATGTCCTACAAAATCATCATCTACCACATACCTTCTATATTCTCAATTTTCCTAAATGTTTTGACATATGATGAGTAGTGAGGTACCCCTACACTCAACCATATGAATCACAAACATTCACGTACAATCCAATTGAATTCTGTGGATGGGACTAGTTGTGGGATATAGATCATTATGCTTTGATCATAGTTCGTTGTCTTCCCACTTGGACTAGTGGTAGCTTTTTCATGTATGGTTTAGTCCAAAGTGTGGCTTATGATGTTTCCTAATTCTATGCTACTCCTAGTGACGAAAAGAGATAAATTAATTAACTAATGAATAATGAAAAATAAAACCTAAGTTAGCCTATGGCGATGGTATCCACTCTTAATCATTCATACATGTATTGGACTTCATGGAGCTACTTCTGGGATTACCAAGTGTATGTCACTAGTTGTGCCAAATGATACACCTCTGGGCAACCAAGTATTTACACTTAAACACTCATGATTAAGGTGTACACATTTTGCTTAACAACAGGAAGAGTAAATAACAATAAATGGAAATGTTTATCTAAAAAAACATTAGATAAATAAAAAAATAATATTAATCTAAGTGGATGCTGTGATGATGGAAGTAACCTCGATCTTTATTGCTAGTCATGTAACGTGTCCAAGTACGTCATACTTGAACAAAGGTGCCATACAATTACAAACATCACACTGTGGGCATGCACTAGGAATAACAGACTTAAAAGAAAAGAAACTTAGAACTAACTATTTCTAAGATATAAGCTAAAAACTATCTCATCCAGAAGCCCAAGTGCAGTATTTATAGGTGAGGTCCATATGAGGTGACGTTGGGTATCTGATGTCGTTTATTAGCCCCGACGTCAGGTACACAACGTTGAGACTTCAACGTCACATATCTGATGTCAGGGCCCATCAAATCACATCTCATCATATCCCCATGACTGAATAAAAATTCATCCTCGGTTTTAAAAAATAAGGAACAAGTCCTTTACAAAATATTGGGCAGGTTTGGGATTATTAACTAACTCCAACAATGCACAAAATAACTAACTCTTTGCATGCTGCAGTGGTGCAATATAAAAATGGAATACATTATTGCAAAATGAGACAAGACAAAACAAGACTAGAAGGCTCATGTAGTGCCTGAAGGTGGTGGCTCTTCCATTGATCGCTTCCCTTTATTGTCAAGTTGTTGGAATTTGTAATAGTTGAGCAAGGCTTGCAATTTTTCTTCCTCCGTCCTTGGGTCGTGCACCATCTAGGCCATTGTGCCAATGTGTCCTGGTTTGATACCTCCCAAGAACATGGAAATTGCAGAAAAATTTGATTTGCCTTGATGTACCATGTCGCAAACTATCGTCATTCCTCCTCGAAGGCATTAGCTTTATCCCTTAGCTCATGATAGTCTATCAATATTTGAGCAAGGTTTGAGGCTACATCTTTCTATCCCTGGTAGCTAGCTTTGACCACCTCTAATTCTAAGTTTGCCACTTGTAACTTTTGCAAAGCATCCTTTCGATCTACAAACTCCTTCTCATATAGTACATAGGTGGTCACCACTTGCTTCTCCAACTTTCTTCAAGGATGACCTATTATTAACATGGCAAGGTTGGCATACCTGAGGTTAGCCAATGCCATGTATTCCTTCAAATCTTCTATCTGCAGATCCTTATTTTTAACTTCTGCTTGTTCGACCATGGCATAACTATCCAAAATGGCCTACCATTCAGAATTTTGTGTTGCCAAGGAGTTAATGTGGGCCTTGGCCATCTTGATTTCCTTCTCATTAATTTCCTTATACATGTCAACCTAGTCCTAGAAGTGTTCTTTTAACTTCTCATGTTTCTTGGCCTCATTCTACCACTTGTTGATCTCAATTGTTGTCTTTTGACAAATAGTGTGTACCTCTTCCATAGAGAGGGTTCTATTTTCTCAAGCCAATCGACTCATATCCTAGTTGACCCTCATCAATTGTTGCATCAATTGGTGGACACTCTCTTCCAAGATGTTCTTTTACTTTTCCACTATGATCAATTGGGCATTCTCTTTAGCAAGCTGCTTGTTTTCTTTGTGAATAGCGATTAATGCCTTTTTATGCACATGAGTTTATGCATTTGTAGTAGAGGCATTCTAGATCACCATCTCCTTTTCTTGCCCTATAGTTGTTCTCTCCTTTTCCAGCTTAGTAAGCTCCTCCATCCAAAACTTCTCTAGTTGGTTTGGTGTGATGAAACAGGTAGGATTTTGTCGTTCCACATGTAGGGTAGCCGACTCTTCATGCAATATTTACACCTTAGATTCTGCATGCTTTGACCTAACCTCATCCATTATCAACTTTCCTTTGGTATTGATGAGGTTCAATTTTGCCATAGTGACATCGCTAGGGATGTCAAATAGAGTGGTCATCACTTGACCTATTTGCAGTAAATGATCAAGTACATCTTCATGCACTGCAGGAGTCATTGAGATTTGGGCTAGCATTTGTGCATCTTTTGTCCCTACCAAATTAGTCAGAGGCACAACAAGAACATTGAATGATTCCTTGATGTAATTAGTAATCACCTCTATTGCACCTGCTGCATCCTCGTGTTGTAGCACCATGACTGTGGTGCCTTCTCTAGTCTCCAAAGTGACTTGAAAGGATGCAGCATTTCTAAAAATCTAGTGTGATCATTGGGATCACCCTCCTCTTGACTAAATCAAGATCTCCCCCCTTGTTGGATTAGTTGATATGGTGGATTGTATGACATCATCCATAACCCAAAAGAGATTAGCCTCATCCCTGCTCCCCTATTTGATGGTCTCAGCGATTATTTGTAGGTGGCTCATTGATGATCGATTATCTTCTGGTAGTAGTGACGTAGCTTGTGCTTGTAGGCACTACTTAAGCTCTTGTTGCATTTCTTTTCTTGGTTCTACCTCCTTTTTAGCTTCTTACTCCTCCCTAGAATCTTTTCTTAGTGCTACGGTTTTAAGGAGCTCTGCAAAGGAGGCGTGCTGAGCCTTTCAAAGGATATCATTGGTATATCCTATGATTCCCGCCCACTTGCACATCTTTCTGATCACATAGGAAAATGGAAGTTGTGGTCTCCCTGATTTTGTTTCTTCAAACTGCTGTTGGATTTTTGTGACATAGTATTGAGGAAGGTTAATTGAAAATTTTTGCATTAAAATGGCACTTCCCCTAGCCACATAAGTGGAGATGTGATTGAGCCCTTTGGTGGAAAATAGGTGGTATGTCTTGATCTTGAAGTAAGTTCTCTCTTCTAAGGTCAGCTCATGGTATGATTTATCTTCTTTGTCGTATGCCTGCTTCAGCCACAGTCTCTTTGTTTCAAGGTCAAATCTAGTGGATAGGTGAGCAACCTTGGCCCCTTCATTAGGTAGGTTGAGAGCTATAGTTATATCTTTGACTATGTAAGAGACATTCACCCCACAGATATTCACAGTGGTACCCTCATCTTTATTGTGCTAGAATTGATAGACTTCCCCCATGTACCATTCACCACTACCAGATAGGATCGACCACAGTGGAGACACTTCGAGTTGCATCCACACCACTTTAGAAGTGAATTCCACGAACAGATTGAAGTTCATTTCCATAATGATCAAGGCCAATGTGGACTTTTTCAAAATGGGACTAAGGTAGTCACGGGGCAACATGAGATGTTGTCCCTATTTAGGAGCTGGTACTTCTACCACCTCACCTTGGGCCAATTACCCAATAACAAGGGCCTCTTGATGGATATTGAAAGATTGGGCTTCCTGTTTAGCATGTCCCGCTTGTTCTCCTTGCTAGTTGTGGCCACCACATGGATGCTTAGTGGCTCTTTGTGAGGGTTCACCATGAGCACCTCTTTTTGGGACCATCTGTAATCAAATGAAAACCATGTGTTACCAAGGTTATGTTTATTATCCTTAATCAATTCATACCTTGCTCATAACCTTAATTCATTAAGCTCATAATGCATATGATTGCAAGGTTAGGAAATTTTTCAAGAAAAATCCCCCAAAAAGTGTCTATCTCTTCTACGACCCATTGCAACTAGTTCCTTTTTCATTACTTGTGGCTTAAAATAATGGGCATGGCCCCATGGGCTACAAAAATTGGACATCTAGCATTATCGTTAGTGATTTTGCATTATAATCCCTAAGGTTTTTAACATCCTTACCCTTATGATACCTTCTAGGCAATAGCAAATTTTAACAAAT
>MNCI01002736.1:77460-119899 GCA_015680685.1 Gnetum montanum | reverse complement strand
CTAAGTTGAACACTTTGAGTTTAGATAGATTTAAATGGTATGGCAATTGGAGCATTAGAGAGCTAGATATCGCAAGTGGAAGATGGAGGCGTAGAGCTCTAGGTCACAAGAAAAAAGTTCAACAACTTCCCTAGTAATAAATAAGAGAAATAAAGTTCATGTTACGTGGGGGTCTACTATATATACTTTTTTTTAGACCCAACATTAGGTATGAGACATTGTGTACGCAATGTCGGGTACACAACGTCAAGGTCCAAAAATTCTAAGTCTTATGGGGCCAAAGGGTATGCAAACTAAAGATCCAACATTGCATACACAACATCGAGGTCCAAAAATTCTAAGTTTTATGGAGCCAAAGGGTATGCAAACTAAAGCTCTAGCTTTGATTGGAAAGTTGAAAGTTAAATTTTGCAGTTTAGGTAAGTGGGAAAATTAATTGGAGGTACTAAAGATAGGATAGGGTAAAGTCTTCAATGGTAAAAGTACAAGAACAAGCAAGAAAAAAGGCATTGAGAGCTAGATTGTGGGACAGAGTATGTTCATGATAAGGGAAACAATAAAATATAACAATTGGAGTGCATGGAAGGTGAAAAATGATGTAGTCATGTTAAACAAGTACAAGTCACAAAAGGTACACAAGTAGGTCCTCCCCAAAGAAAACTCTAGCCTATGATGCCCTTGCATAATCACACCTAAAATGTCTGTAGGCACTAGAGGAGTTGAATGTAATGCATACTTGTGAAACAAAACACACATGTTAAAACTACCAAATTAAGATGATTACTTCATGTTACACAAAACCACAAGGTATGAACATTTGAACAATGAGATGGAATAGACCGAAGAAGGGATCACAGAAATCGAGACATGAGGTGTTGTACCATGGTCATAATGAAACCTTGTGTGTTATTAATGATTAGATAACCATATTTCCTTCCTTCCAAGATTCAAAACAAGTCCATACCACATTCAGTGACACTGCATTATTTCGTCCCATCGACAAACAACCATAGGACTATCAAATTTGCGAGTAACATCACTTGGCATTTTGTCCAAGGGAGGAGCATTATTATGGCACAATTACTATGTTTTTTTTATGGTTCTAAGAAGTTGCCAACCTTTAGGCATGAGTACATATCTTTCCAGTGGGACTCATACAAGTTTATTCAGTGCCAGTTAAAGTTGCTCTTACTTCCATTTTTCGTTAGATCTACAAGGATATGGTTACAACCTCATCAACATGATAAAACATACAAAGGTAGCCAAAGAGAATCCACAAATCCCCTTGATGTCACACCCTTTACATTCCATCTTGGTTCTACACTCTTCCATCCAGACATAATGATTATGAAGTTATTTAGAGTTTGGATGATGAAAAAGATTACAATTATGACTAGAGCAAGAACCTCTTATTAATGAAATGGGTGAATGGATGTTGTAGTCTCAATTTTTGAATAATCAGTCCCTTATGATTCAACAACATAGAGAAAAAACCTCACCTCCGTGGGCAACATGATCAATAGCGAGATTACATACAAGGAAAATTAAAACAACAACTAGAAAATGTAGAAAAAGTAGCAAGAATAGGAAAATGATAAAAAAATGTAAAACAAAAAGATAAAAAGTACTTAAAAATCCTAAAGATTAGAATGGGGGGTAACCCCCACAACTGAACATTTGGTCATGGCTAGGATTAATAAGTGGATGAAAAGGATCCATGCATGTATGAAATGTTGGGAACCCTTCATGCCCTAGCCACTGGGTGCTTGTTGGAGGTGTGGTGCCTGGGTAGAAAATTTGTTGATCATACACCTTATTGTTATATGTATGGTGGGTCAGGATGTGAGGCATCTTAAGATTTTGGATGATTGGCCCACTATTTCACCCTTGAGTATGAGATGGTATGCATGGACTCATTTGTCTTCCCATGTTTGTAGATCCATTGGTTGGATGTGAGGTTGAAGTACGAATAGACGGTAGCCCTTGTGTATGGTTGAATAATGTTGGTTTAGACAAGGAAGGTTGTGCACTAGGTTGGCCTTGTGCTAGCTTAGATGATGTGGTGGGTCCATGCGTAGTTTGCCTCAACTTATGGTCTTTCCTCCAGAAAGGACATTTTCGGAATTGCAGTTGGGACCCACTGGTGTCAACATGTCTTTGCACATTTGCAGCACAAGTAGCATTCCTTTGTTGATATTGAGGTGCTAAACCTTCCTAAGTTGTTGGTGATGGCGTATAAGGAGGCGGATGATGAGAATATCAAGGGTAAGTTGAATGGTAAGAAGTGCGAGGTGGTGACCCTTTAGGGGATGCCATGTATTGATGATATTCAGGAGAGTGGTAGTGGCAATTTGAAGTGGAGGATGCCAAACTAGTTGGAGAAATAGGATGTTGAACATAATATCTATGAGGTTTCAATGAGTGTGGCTAATTTGGTGGTGGCCTCCCCCACAACTATGGTTGTTACCACTATGGTTGAGGATCTTGAGGTTGGTAATAAATCCTGCTAGGATGGTACAATCAATTGTGGGACTATCTATAATTAACTTGTGGGAGAGGAAGTCTCCTAGGCATGTGTTATTGCACAAAGTTTGGATTTAAGGCACTAGCCAAATACTCCTATAGATGCAACAAGACTGGGCAATGATCCTTCAAATGATCAAATATGCAAATGTTGCATCCATTATCTTCATCTATGGTGGAGTGTTTAGCCTCACTTTTATCAGCCACTTTTCTTGTCTACCAAAAAACATTCCTAACTGTTTCTTGGTTCTGTGTCCTCTATTGATTGTGATCGCCTGACATGTATTGCATGATCTTCTCCATGACCATCTCAATAAGAGTTGTGACATTCTCATCCATCCATTTAGACATCCTATTGAATTTTGCTTCTAGATCATCAATAGACTCCTCTGTCAGTAAATTTTGTTGTGAAATCACCTTATCAAGAGTGGTTTCATTTTCCTTATCATAAATTTGGACCTCCTTCGATTGAAGAGTTGGGTCCCATTGAGATTTCTCGACATTCTACCATTTGCACATCTCTCCTTCTTCTTTTTCCATATGCTCTATTATCTCTTTGATCTAATGGACTTGAAGCTTGTATAACTGCCCTGGGGCATACATCCCAAGGATCATCCTTATTTCATTGTGAAGCCCATCTATGATGTGGTAAAGCTACTCTTCTTCAGATAAACCGTGGCCTAGGCATCTATTTAGTAAGACATAATATCTATCTAAGGCCATGTCCAAGGGTTTGTGTTGATCTTGTTTCCACTCTTGGATTTGTCTCCTTAGATTGGACACTCTTTTATAGGTTTGGTATCTCTTATTGAAAAGTTCCAACATTGTGAACCATTGTCGAATTGAATTTGGTCTCAACGATCTATATCACACTTCAGCTCTATCAATTAGTGTCCTAGGAAAGAGCTTAAGCTTTTTTCATCCACTTTCAATGTTGTAGAAAGCACATGCATCATGGAAGGATTGTAAATGATGTTATGGATCTGAATCATAGCCTCCTGCAAATTTTAGAATATTATTCATGTCCAATTTGGGTAAATGACTCTTTTTGCGATGCCTGTAAGATATCTTAACAGCCTATGTGACATGCATTAGGCTCTTAATGACCAACAAGGGTTCATCATCATCAAAAAAATCGTAAGGAAAATGTCTATCTCTATTCGTTTGATCGTGATGATGTTGTCTTTGACCTTTCCCATGGGTTTGATTTTGATTTTTAGTCTAACCCTTTAATGGAGTTCTATCTCTATACCTACATTCATCTTCATCAGAACTAGATGTTGAAGGAAACGAGGAAGATGAGGAATTGGAAGAGTTACCATGACTTCTATAGTATTCCCTAGGGTCCCTTAATTTATCATTTCTTAGTTTTGAGGAGGTCTTAGGCCTTGAGGCCTTCCCTAGTCTAGGACCTACATCATCTTCTCCAAGATTGTCTCCCTTAGGTGAATGTAGTCTTTGAGTGTTGTTAGGGTGGTCATAATCATAAGAAACCCCTACATAAGGTTGATCACTCCAATCTTCTTCATCATATATTACATTATTTCTCCAATGAATGTGTTCACTATACATCGCATAGTCACTTCCATGTGAGAGAGACATTGTTCTTGATTTATGGTCTATGTGAGTGACTAGCTTTTGAAAGATATATCGTTAATACCTTTTACAATGATCATGTATAATATAACTAATCTAGATAACTAGCACCATCCCTAGCAATAGCACAATGATGAAAGGTGAGGTAGAAAGGTGAGGTACCCCTACACTCAACCATATGAATCACAAGTATTCATGCACGATTTGGTCGAATTCTATGGATGGGACTGGTTGTGGCATCTAGATTGTTATGCTTTGATCGCAGTTTGCTGTCTTTCCACTTGGACTAGTGGTAGCTTTGTCATGTATGATTTAGTCCAAAGTAAGGTGTATGATGTTTCCTAATTCTATGCTACTCCTAGTGATGAAAAGAGATAAATTGATTAACTAATAAATAATGAAAAATAAAGTTTGAGTTAGCCTATGGTGATGGTATCTGCTCTTAATCATTCGTACATGTCTTGGACTTCGTGGAGCTACTTCTGGGATTACCAAGTGTATGTCACTAGTTGTGCCAAACGATACACCTCTTCGCAACCAAGTATTTACACTTAAACGCTCATGATTAAGGCACACACATTCTGCTTAACAATAGGAAGAGTAAATAACAATAAATGGAAATTTTTAACTAAAGAAAGAATTCAATAATTAAAACAACAATATTAATCTAAATGGATGCTACAATGATGGAGGTAATCTCGATCTTTATTTCCAATCATGTAACATGTCCAAGTACGTCACACTCAAACAAAGGTGTCATACGATTACAAACATCAAACTGCAGGCATGCATTGGGAATAACAGACTTAAAAGAAAAGAAACTGAGAACTAACTATTTCTAAGATATAAGCTAAAAACTCTCTCATCTAGAAGCCCAAGTGCAGTATTTATAAGCAAGGTCCAGATGAGGCAATGTTGGGTATTTGACGTTGCTTATTAGTCCCAACGTTGGGTACACAACATTGAGACTCTGACATCACGTATCTAATGTAGAGGCTCATCAAATCACATCTCATAAACATATCAAAAGGTTAACAAAAATCTTGCTAATACAAAATTTTATCACTAAGATTGAAGGTAGATAAGTGGGAGCTAATGGATGAAAAAGTTACAATCAACTTAAAATTCATAGAAAAGAAGGTAAAGTAAATAGGATCAAGTGATCAAAACAAGAAGAGGAAGAAGAATAAGAAAATAGGTGAGGGCACTTATCGACAAAAAGGAAAATTAGCTATACTAGAAAAGGCTACAGACTCATATTCTGAGGAAAAAGATAGATGTGGCATCTATCAATATGAAAATCCAAAGGACTATTGCCCAATTATGTTACATCTACAAGAGTCTAGGTCTTTTGCTTTCAATCCCATGTTTGTCAAAAAGTAAAAGCCTAGGAGATTACATTATCCACAAGGTAATTATAGACAGTCCTACAACCAATAGTACTATCCAAGTAGGACTCCTCCTCAACCTAAAGACTACTATCAACAATAGTGGAAAAACTTGCAGTTGTGGGGATTTCCATCATCAAACTAGCAATATTCATACTACCAGTTGGACCATTACAGATACTATGTTCAACAACCTATTTATTTGAATAGTTCTATTGCCCATGACTCAATGTGCTATTAGTATCCTTTTGAATACCATCAACCTATAACATCTCCTATGGGATCACCATCCCATGCCTCTTATTGTCCATCACATTCTTAATACTCTCATAACTTCCCTCCAACATATGCCACAATCAACAACATAGGAAGAATTAGCATCACAACCTCAACAAAAGAATGCCACTTTTATTGTGAATATACAAAATGATAATAGTACTAGTAGCTCCAAGAATAAGCCCCAACAATGTCCTTTCTTTAGAATGGTTTCCACTCATGTGAATAAAACTAGTAGACCTACTAGCTCATTAATACTAGTGTAAGGCCAATATGGTGTAATGTTCTTCCTCACAAAAACAATGTCTCCTAATCCTACACAAAAGCTAATAACCATTATTATCTAACATGAAACATAAAAGATAAACCTATCACTATGAAGAGATAGAAAATTTCATACATTACTAATAATAATAAAGGATATAGTTGCGGGTTGAAAGTTCAAAGTCATAACATGACCTTTATACCAACCCACAACAAACTTAAGGAACAAGTGTGTGTGAACAACTACGTCTACAAAATAGCCACTAAACTAAAAGACACCTAATGGCTAAGAAATATGAATATCAAACTATTTAAAAGATGCATGGAAATATCCAATCCATTTATTAGTTCTTGTCCTAAGAAAATGAACTAAATAAAGAAATTAAAGAAGGACATCTTACACTCTAACTATACACCAGAGTAAGTTGTTAAATAAGGAGATCTAAGAACTAAAATAGAAAATAAAAAAGGAAACATATCTAGATCCTTTAAAAACAAATCACCTTCTAGGCCAACTAAATATATGTGTCCAAATGATCAAAACCTAATTATCATCAATGTTAAATGTGGTAACAAGTGAAAACTTAAATCACTAAAGATTATAAATGGAAATCTTATGATGTATAACCAAGGAAATGTGTGGTCCATTTTTTGAATGCTCTCCCATTAGTTTAGTCATGGGGAAGATGCCCCATCTTGAATCAATAATTAATAAGTGCATTTTCACATTATTTTATTTATTATTTTATAATTCTTTTTATAATTTTTCTATTTCTTCAAAAAATTTTAATTCTTAATATGTTTTCCATTTCTTGTTATTTTTTTCTTTATATTTTTCTATTTTCTTGAGTCATTTACTTTATGTTTTATGGATTTCTACTATGTTTTTGTTAATAATGATGTTGTCAGTCATGATGCAGAAGCCAATGCTATGTGTTGAGTCTTTGTCCCATGCTATCAAGATGATTGGGTAAATAATTATGTAAAGCAGTGAGACCACATCATGCATTCCTCCAGTTATATAAATAAGAGGTCTTTATGATGAAAGCAATATGGTTCTTCTTACATGAAACTAAAATTAACTAATGATCGTTGTGCCTTGAAAAAAGAGAAAAAGACAAAGTGGGAATGGAAAAGGATGTGACCTTAAGGAAATTTGTTGGATTCTCTTCTTAACGTTTTTCTTGAGGCCTATGAATTCTCATGGAATGTATCATCACTTCTATTATTGATCATAAAGTAAGTATGACCTTGTAAGGTGTGATTGTTGAGAACAAAATAAAAAAATAGAGAGAAAGAAAGAAAAAATAACAATAACAAAAAAAATAATGAGAATTCAAAGCACACCTTTCCAAATATCTCTTGGAATACAAGAACTAGTTATAGGGTTAGAAAAACATGTTACCCATGTCTGAAGACATCTCTCTAACTAAGGCCCAAATTTCTTCCTCAGTAATCTCTAAAGCTACTTTCTTCTTGTCTTTTCTTCTCTTCTTGGGATGCTGTTCATTCTTTGTGATTGTTGTGGACTCATGACGATAGGTAGAAAGGAGCACATTAATGTGAGGCCACTGTTAATGATATGTACTTGGTCTGAAACTTGGATGAATAAGTATGATGGTTATCTCAATCATACTTAAGATAAGAACCTATTGTGGACATGGTTAGGTACCTCATGTCCCAATCTCTAAAACCCCTTCTAATCCCATTATTTATCTCACTACAACATGCAATTATGTACCTACTGGTTTTGTATAGTATAGTGCAGGATTTCAACTAAGACAGTTGTGTGTTGTTTAGAATAAGGCATGATTAACAGTTAACTTCTAAGATGTCCATGGACGTCTTTAGGAGTGGTTATGCAAAGGCATTATGGTAGGAGGCTACTTTGGAAAGGATCCACTTGCATCAATTTTGTTAATCGTAACTCTGAACCAAAATCTCACATCTTTAAGAACATCATGGGCATCTTCTCTAAATTTATGCATGATTTGTGACTACTTCTCATCAATTTTGATTATCTTTAATGCTTTTATATTGAAATTTCCTCTAAATTCAAAATTTCTTTATCATTTTTGGAAGCACATGTTTTTAAATATTTCAATGCATTTGCAATATCTCTTGCAAATCATACCTTTGATTTTAGTTTGAAAACTTGTGAGCTTCTGGAGTTGAGCTCATTCATTGTGGGGGCTAAGGATGTAATTTTTGAAATTTTTCTAACATCCCTTTTTTGAACTTTATGATAAATAATAGTAAAAATAATCAAAATGATTTTAACAACTTGATTATTTTACTTACCTTAGAGGCTTGAAAAACATTATTATGAAATCACCTTGAGCCTAAATGGTAAATTTTTCTTAAATCTTGAGCTAAATAAGAATTTGAAAATGGTTAATCATTTAGGAAAAATTGCAAAAACTAACATTGACCCTTTGGTAATTTTAGATGATGTCAAAAGAAATGTCTAGGTTGAAGGTCTTTTACAAGGAAAGAAACAAGGCCAAGAGAAGGACAAAGGAGGACAAGCCCGTGGAAAAATAACATATACAAGAGTTAAAACTTAAACATCACATGTTCACTAGCTAGAAACCCATACGTTAAAAAGCTTTCATAAAAAAGAGAAGTGTCAACATAATAACTAAGCTTGGAAAAACTACTACCACTAGCAACATCATGAAGATTCATGTTCGACAAATTTTTTAAAGAATTCTATAATTTTATAAAATTTGATATCCATCTAGACTTTTTATCATTTTGTAACACATCCACTCAAGTAAAATTTTGTAATGTGACACTTGAGTTTTGTAATGGTATTCAATCTAGTCTTAGGCACCTAACAATTTTTGTAATGAAACTTTATCCACTTATATATAACTTAAGGATTAGTTTTTAGTTAGTCGTAGGAATATAATGAAACATAATATGTCAGGTAGCTGAGTTATGGGAATATGATGAAGCATCATTTTATCAAGTGTATTAGTTGGTTGAGATATTGTAGATGCTATATTGCAAATGCTACATTGTAGATGCTACATTGCATCTATGTTGCAGCATCGTAGATGCTACATCACATTGCTAAAATTTAGCTATGTCAATGCATCCCCATTGATGCAACCAAATGAGTTAACACATCCCCGTTGATGCAACATCTATATCTGTTTATAAATATAAGAGCACCCACTATGTATTTAGCACCATTTGATCAATGGTATAGCTAAACCCTTGAAGTTCTTTCTTGTAATCTTAGCATAAAGTCAATCAGTGCCTACAACATAGATTTGAGTCAATTGTATAGCATCTTAATCAAGTGGCATTGTACCTAGATACATTCCATGAATGGTGACAAGATTGAGATTAATTCATCACTTTGAGTTAGAATAGATTTACTTTCAATGCAATTTACTTTCTATATACTTAGTTAATATTTATATTTTCATGCATATTAATCAATCGATGGAATGAATGCAACTACTTTTGAGTGTAAACATGTATTCACTTGGTAATTATGGTAGCATTGTTGCTTGGTTCACCCAATAACATAACACTTGGTAATTCCAGCAATGGGTACATGAGTTTAGAACATGTATGACAAGTTGGGAATGATCACTTATCGTCCTTAGGATAGTTTCATATTTACTTATTATTAATTAGATTAAATAATTAATTTCTATCTTATTATTTAGTTATTTTAAGACCCCAAAAGCCTCAATAATCATATGCTTTACTTTGGACTAAACCATACGTGATAAAGATACCACTAGTCAAAGTGAGAAGATAGCGACTTGTGATTGATGCTTAACAATCTAAATACCACACTAGTTTCGTCCACGGTATTTGACTGGATTGCATGTGAATGTTTGTAATTTGTATAGTTGGATGTAGGGAATACCTGCTACTCATAAATAATAAATAAAATGAAGTTTGGACAATGAGATGGTAGGAATGTTTGCAAATGAAGGGATGGTCCAAGCTGTAATGAATAACTCTGATGAAAAATAGGATTATTTTGATAATTACATTAATGTTGATGCTAATTATGGCATGGGAAGTTATATTGACAATGATTTTAGCCATCAATTAAGTTGTCATTTGTGAGATTCAATGACGCTAAGCTTTGAAATTGCTTTGAATGGAGGACAACGATAGACCTCACTGAGTACAATTAAATATTACTAAGGCTAAAGAGCTTGGCTCTCACATGATGCTACTAAAAATTATTTAAAGTTAAGAAAGCACTCTAGAATTGGCTTCTTAAATGAGAAAATGTGCTAAAGGAGTCCTAATAATTTTTGTGGTAGTTATGGAAAGCATGATTTTGAAAGGATTGCTAACAAGGATGATAGGACTAATAGTGATGCTAACACTAATGTTGGTTTTTAATTAGATCATTAGGGATTGAATGGCATTGAAAACTAAAGTTAATGATGATAGTAACATAGAGCTGTCACTTGGAATATTAATTGGAGTTCATGTAGTTACTATTGAAGTTGAAGATAACATCATGGATGATGATATGTAGAGCTAGAAAGCTAGCAACAGTGATGGTAACATTGGCCATCACTTGAGCTATTACTTAGGAGAAATCACTAAAAAGTGATGAAAATAATAATTTAGTTGAATGAAATGATGGTCACATCAACTCAAGATGTTGTAGAAGACTTTAAAGATGAGGAAAGACTCATGCAAGTTGGTCAAAAATCTCTTGAAGGGATTCAAGGAAGCTTAAAATAGCTAAAATGTGATCGATGACTTGTTTAAGCCTTCTATTATAGATGTAGTAAAAAATGGGTATAATAATACCTTCTTGTAATTATCTTTTATAATCTTATATGACTATCTCCCCTTCATGGTGTGAGACCTTATGGAGACTCTTAGACATGATTAGCTTTTTACTTTATAACCTTTATTTCTTTTGCTACCTTTCTTATTAAATTGAGTTATATTTAGGCTTGTTTGTGATCTTGGCAAATTATATTATTTTAATATTATTTCATTGATTAGCTACCAGAGTTTGTTTGTTAGGTTTAACCCACTTGGAATGAGTAATTTAATATTATTTTAATGGGTAAAACTTGATAAGTTAGGAAAATTTCGAATAAATTTCTAAAAGAAACCAAAGGTTTATGACCCCAACAATGTAAAGCTTACTTCCAGTAGCTCAAGGATTGAAAAATGAGGTGAATTGAGTTAATGATTTAAGAGTTATGGCTTTTGGAATATTCTTGGGATGTTCGTATTGACAAATGTTACACCCATTATTATTAGATTTTGAATTTGCAACCTCCTTTACTACTACAACTTTGCCATATTCCTGTTCAGCATCCTTCTTCCTTCTCTCACGACCAGTACCTCCTTGATCTCTACATTCCTTTGCAATCTTCAAAGTAGTTTGAAACTTCTCATCCAAAGAGTCCTACATCTTATCAACCTTAACCAATATATCAGTAACAGATTTTTGGATCGGCAAGGTTTTCTTGTAAGTTCACTTGTATGGTTACGTGTAAGCAAAGACATGAATTTTATGTATATTTTATATTTTAATTGATTTAATCTAAGTGTAAAACAAAGATAATTGATTGTAAATTAACTAATCAACTAACGCCTGAATCTAACTATCCTAACATGAGCATTTAGGTCCACCTTCGGTGCACATTCTGAACTTGTTATAAACACTACTAGGTTAGCAAGTGTTAGACTATTGGGCAAACTAAGTGATAACACCACCAAGACTTACCAAGCATTAACGGTATGTTCGAGGTGATAGTACTTATGTATTATTATTATTATATGTATTAATTAACTAAAGACATCAATGTAGCATGCATAAGTAATAAAGTGCATGAATAAAAATATTAAACTAATTTAAAGTGCTATAAGGAATTTCAAAAATCTCATCTTTATTGCCAGTACATCAAAGTGTTTAGGTATATTGATGTTTGAATAAAGTTCCATACAATCCTTGAAATCCTACTACAAGCACTCAAAAAATATTTTGTGGAAGAAGAAAACTACAAAACCTTAACTACTCTATTGACTTAACATGTCATAAATGTGGTGGGTACACGTATTTGTTAGACAAGACTAAACATTGCATCGACACATCTAACCATGCGTCAACAAGGCTAAATTGACATGCCCATTGATGCAGCCAGTTGAATAAATCATCATCCACAAACCCTTGAACACTCATGTCCTTTACAAAAGATCAAAATGGTTTAATAACAAATAACTAACAAAAGATTAGTTACGAAGAAGCAATTTTGTAATTACGGAATTACAAAGGAAAACATGAAGTTACGAACAATGAAAGACATGAAGAGAACAATGAAAGACTGTATAAGTAATTCAAAAGAAATTTGTTTCGTTTGCATTAAGATGAATCAATCTTATGTTTGCGACGATGTGATTCGCTTATTTTCCACTAGATTAATGCCTTCTTGTTTTGCATATTTTGGCTTTGTGCGACTTGATTCTACCAAGGCAATGGAACAACTTGTCTTGCTGTGAGATCCGATTCTAGCAAGGCAATGGAACTTTTATGCTTAGAGACCATTATATCAATTGGTAGAAAAGTATTTGGAACCAGCGAAATAATAACAACCAAGGCTACGACAATCTCGGATCTTCTTGTACAGTTGGAGGAAGCGTTCAGGAAATATTCATTTAAATTCATTAATGTTTACTTTCTTCAATACGGTTAGTTAATATCCTGTACATTTGTACACAGCATTTGTAATTTTTGACCTGAAATATTTTGTATAAAGAAATATCATGTCCGAAATTATGTCAAAACCCCTGTTTATTGATACGAGACAAACATGGATGCCTTTGCATTCTCGGATGAAATGCACAAAATTTCATTTCAAAATTTTCTCAACGGATAATATATGTTTAGTGTTCCAAGTTCTATTCTTGGGAGTTGCCCTCTAACAGATATATCCGACTGCAATTAACAAATTTACAAGATAATGAAGTCTTGGGCTATCAAAAAATGTGAGAAAAACCAAATAAAATTTCTCTGGTTTGCAAATCAAAAGCAGCCAAAAATACACATTACAGGAGAACGATTCTTTCAGTATATGGTGGACAAACTGCTCAAAATGTGGATACCCACATACTTCAAAGGTTTTCTTAATAAACCTATACCGTTTTCCCCACAGAGAGTTTGCTTTTGCTCTTTCTCATCTTAGCTTTGACTCTGGACTTTGCCATTAAGGTCTCGACAGTATTTAAAAAATTTCCCAGTGCCATAATCAACAGCAATATCCCACATACAACCACCTATCGCAAATACAGAAGCTACATTTAGTTAAAATAAAAAACCTTGGATGTGCCATAACTCCCAAATCTATCAGATGAGCTAAAACTTCAATAAGCATATTTCTAAGCATTCACGTGTTGCAAATTAACATCAAGTATAGACGACATACCTGCCAGTCATAAAGGCCATCATAACCTAATGCCATCTGAAGCAAAAGAAGACCCACATAGCCCTCAAATCCCTGAAAAAACATTATTGTTAAATATTTGGTTTTAAATTTATCAAAGATACTAAACAGTAGGAAAACATAATTTCATACATCCAATCTAATAAGTAATTATGGATACAACTTTCTTGAACAAGGCAATTGTATTTTTAAGTTAATGTTGTAAATACAACCATGTATGATTCATGCGTATAATATTTTTTCATATGACCATTAATAGAAATCCAACTAAATTATTGCTCTACCATCCAAGGTTCTAAATAAGGTTATGTACATTTTCAATTTATGTTCTAAAAGATCTAGTAGTATTTTTACCAGCTAACAGGCAATCAGCATGCTTAAGTTTTCGAAAATGGACCTTTTCATTTATCAAGTTAATTTTTTGCGCACGGGTGTTTTGAAATTAGTATCAATTTTTATTTACCTAGCATATCTTTTTGATTTAACGTTCCACGAAGCTACATCACAGTTAATACCATGGCATAATAAACACCGCTCACAAGTTCAATTCTTGATGCAGCAAGCACAGTTCCTGTAACCTGATGCACCATACTACAAGCAGCAGCTATCTCACAAGCTTGGAACAGTGGTTGAACATTGTGGTTTCCACTGTTGCTTGCATTTGTTCTTATGTTTATTATGTATTGCCATTGATTATATTACTTGCTTATGTCAATAGGATGTTTGGACATCAACTGAAATTGTGAAATGAAACATTAATATAATGTGAAATGTATTAAAATTGAAACTAGAAACTGAAATTTTTTACTTACATCCACTTAGACCCCTTGGATTAATTAGACCAGTTTCAGAATTCCTCGAACGTGACCTTGATTACCAAGCCAAGACTTTTCCACTAAGCTAAGACCTCATTGTCAACTTGCATGAAGATTCCACAGGACAAACTACACATATCACTCCGATACTTAAAGATATGTATGCTCCACAGGCAATGAATCATTCATTTTGATTGCATCAAAATTTAAATTATTTACTGAAAGGAAAGGAATCACAGGCATGCAAACAGTCAATGATCCAAACACAAAACTTCTTTTACATTAACCACCCTGTCACCAACTAGTATTACAGTAAACAATTTGGCCAGTTGAGAATGGGGATGTTGACACAATCCCCAACAGCAGGAAGAACACTAGACAAACTGATAAAAGCTTAAGTGCTGGCTGCAGAAACAAATGAAACAAAAATAACACACTAAACTAATTGGTGTCTCCACCTAGTGCATGTAATGCATAGTTATGCCAAACAGAATGGAATTTTGTTGATAGTGCATCACTAGCAAAGCACATTGGTAACATACCCTCTTCCACATATGACAAGAACTCAAAACTAGCTCTCTTCCTAGACTATAAAACCCGGATAAAATTATAGTGATGCATGTGCTTCAATGGTGATAATACCAGGTATTGACTTGCAAAACTACATAAAAAGGTCCAGAGTTATATGCAACAAGAGTGTTAAGAATCCATTTCAAAACAAACTGAAATACTAGAAATTAGTATCTAGTAATGAATGGTCGCCAAACCCATTTTGTTGGAACAAGGCCATGATGACGATGAGTATCTGGTAATGAAATGAGAACTAGCATTTTACTTAAAAAGTGAACATGGCTAATCTGATATAATTCAATTCCTACAAATGAATATGGCTCTTCAGTAAGGATTGAACTGCTATGAGAATACAGAAAGTTGAATGTATGCTAGCATGAGAGTATGCCCTTTGGCTACCACTAGCTTAGCTATATATCTGACAAAGAAAATCTTTTCCTACAATGAAAAATGAAATCTTATGATCAATTATTCTCAAATTATATGAGAAACAGACTTGTGCATCCAACATTTCACAACCTATTGACAAGGAACAAGATTTGTACATCCTACCATGGTATGCTCACCCATGTGGCTAAATTTGTGATGCCCATGAAGCTTTAAAAAAAATAAAAGGTCATCTATAAGCTGCTCGTGTTCCATTGATGTGATGTCTATGATTGTCCTTGCTAGTCTTGTATGATAAACTGACATGTAGGTTACATGTGCTTGGTTGCCACTTCATGATTCCTGCCTAGAAACCCATCCGAGGAGGTGTTTTCAGCTTTATCCTCCTACTCAATCATGTTGGATTGACATCCTCTCTTATTTACAGGTGATGATGCTGGAGTTGATGCCCTACAGGATGCCTAGACTAGAGGACATCTCGATGCTCCATGTTAAAGAAAAAAACAAAACAAAACAAATTCAACATAGCAGCAGTGACCAACCAAACGTTATTCTTTGGTAAAGCTTGGATTCACCATGAGTTAATGCATGGTGTTTAAAGGAGGGTCTCCTTATGACTGATTACTCATGATTCATGAAATGTCATCATCAAAGGGAGAAGAAGACATAAACCATCAATTCCTAGTCTGATAAGGCATTTTCTAGAACTAGCTCTTTTAGGTAGAAAGACATAAGCCATCAATTCCTAGTCTGATAAGGCATTTTCTAGAACTAGCTCTTTTAGGTAGAAAATAGCATCCGTTGCTAAATAAGGTTTATGGCCTAATGTTAGTTGGGCTCTTGCAAACATTGCATAGCATGCTTGCAAGTTAAAGTTGAGCCTAATTATAGAGTAAAGGTGACAAGTATTGAAACTGAACTTGAATGTATTTAATTACGTTCAGTGAGATCCTCTTTGATGGGATGCGATATCGCATGGGCCACGATATCGCATCCCACGCGATATCGCATACATGACATCGCGTCGTCCCCCGCAATATCGCATACGCGATATCACGGTGCGCCGCCAAGTCTATAAATAAAGACGGCTCTCCCTTGTTTTCAATTCTAGGCCTAGACCGTAGCAAAACTTTGGTAGTTTGACCTCTCCAGAGATAGAATATTTTCCATGTGCCTACAGTAGGAGCTCCAAAGTGAACGGATCTTTATTCGAGCAGATATTGTACCTGAACACATATTTGTGTACGGAAATAAAGACGAACTTCTTGGATAAACCTTGCAATGCATGGAATAGGCTAATTAGGACTTTATTTACTGTTATTTATTATTCGTCATTTAAATGCTTTATTAGTTATTAAATCTCTCTCAACCCTTCTCTCCTAGTTAAGTGCCTCAGTATGACCGCTTCGAGCACGTGCGTTACACTTGGTGATCCCAGCAACGATTAGCGTTTGATAACCAAGGTTGCATTGGTTCAGGGTGTGAACGGTAAGTGGGAACAGATGCTGACGCTAGGTTAATTAAGGCTTAGTTAGTTAGTTAAAGTTAGTCAATTAGTCTCTTCAACCCTTCACCTCACTAGCATAGGAGATAAAACATAAAAGACATAAAAATCATATACCTCAGACTTACTTAACCATACATCGTGACAAATACAAGTAAGTCTGGAAAGACAACGAATAATTAACCTTAAGTATTCCATGAGGCGTGTAGGCACTTAGTCTGCGGAGTTCGACCGGATCGCACGTGTTACGCTCGTATTTGTATGGTTGAGTGTAGGGGTACCTCGCCACTCATCACTCTTGGATTAATTTCAGAATTCCTTTCATGGAATTTGTTCATAACTCAACATTACCTATTAGAATTGATCCTGCAATTTGGTGCTTCCATGTCAAGATTCTTACCACTAAGTATTAAAAGCCTGTAACATGTAGCAGCCCAAACATGGATAATAATAAAGATCATGCATTTTTTTAAAAATGCAGAAAATAATGATGAAGCATCTGGATCACAAAATATAAAAAAGCATGCCTTGTTGGTGGTTTAAAGGCTGCTCTTCTTCTAAAACAAGGGCCAGAAGGAATGTGGACATCCTTATAGGTTCTATGCTATCTTAACCATCACTAAAGAACTTGATGTGGAGGCTATCTCAATAAACTCCAAAAGGACCCATTCGACACACTTCCTAAGCAAAATTCAGCTTAGAAAACAAGAACAACACAATGAAATGCAGAAAATCTCCCTTTTATTAAGAAAACTCTCAAAATGTATAGAAATACATTAAAGATGAGGAGCCAAGCTAAACCACAACTCTCCCAAGGATCTTTGAGGCTACATATGTCCCCTCTTAATCCTCAATTGCTCACAATGGAGCTAAAGCTGAAGACAAGACATTTATAAGAGATTCTCTCAACCTCTCTCAAGTGCTCTCCCTTGCCTCTCTCTCTCTCTCTCTCTCCACACAATGGCCAATAATGGCTCACCAATAAGGAGAACAAGAGTACTCAATATGAGCTTCACACTCCCTTTCCCAAGACATTCTATTGAGGCTCTCTTACCTCACTCTTGAGACTAACTTTCTCCCTTCTGATTAACCTAATTAGCCTTCTCCCTTGGACTCCTCTCTCTCTCTCTCTCTCTCTCTCTCTCTCTCTCTCTCTCTCTCTCTCCACAATGGCCAATAATGGCTCACCAATAAGGAGAACAAGAGTGCTCAATATGAGCTTCACACTCCCTTTCCCAAGACATTCTCTTGAGGCTCTCTTACCTCACTCTTGAGACTAACCTTCTCCCTTCTGATTAGCCTAATTAGCCTTCTCCCTTGGACTCTTATTTATAGCTTTTTGGTGTGACCTTTTGTCTTCCCTCTAATTTATTGTTCAATTTGATGTCCATTAAAATCTGTTCCCAAGTGCAGAGATGTCAAATGAGACATCTTGGAATTGGGGGAGACATCTTGCATGTTGGGGAGACGTTTCTATTGCCAGGGCCAAAAATAAAGACACTAGTTTTGAGGCTTGGAACTTCAGGATGCCTTTAAACAAGTCCCCATAGAGCCCTGAACCCCCTAAACTCATCATAATGAGACCAAAATACCCCTAAACATGCCAAAACACCCTGGAATCATCATAAAAAAGGTCAACACAAGAAAACAGACACACATCCAAGATACATTGAGGATTACACAAGAGCTAGGCGATGTCCTCATCAAAATTACATGGCATTGATTCCTAGTGTATTGCATCACAAGGATATGTAGGATTGTGGAGGAGCTTTGGCTCTAATACTACTGAGGCCACTGCCCTTCTCTACAAAGTGGGTGTTAAATTAAAAACACATCTTATCTCTTAAGGAACGATGTCTCTTATGGGTTGCTAGTGCTCTTAGTGAATGTTATACATGTGTGTCATGTCAATCTAATGGCTTATATGATTATCAAGGTGTCCTCACAATGCTCCTAACCCAAGGACTAATGGGCAACATATGTATTTTGTACTCTTGTTGTGTTCACAAGTTCTTGAGGACATTGAGGTGTAGTCCACCATGAGTCCACTCTAGAACACTTCGTGACTTTGGGACGTCAAGGCATAGTCCCTAGTGACTTTGGGACATCAAGGCATAGTCCTTGAGTCCACTGTAGCATACTTTGTACACAATTTTTTTAACTTTCTTTTATATCATCAAGTGTAATTTTACTTTGATAAGGCCATATGCAACGTTTTAAAAGACAATAGAATCCTAATAACCCCCTTCCATTCAGACACTTCAAAAACGTTTTGGTTCAAATAAAACCTAACAATTCAACCTCATGAAAGAAGACCCTCTAATAAAATATGTTCAACATGATATTCTGACAACACCAAATCCATTTACTACAAATTAGAGCTTTTAATCTTAGAATCAATTAAAACACTAACAAAGTTGTTGAATTTCACATCTTGTTTTGGTTGGTAAAAGGGCATTAAAGAAAATTAACACAGCACTAAACCTGTAAAATAAATAAAATAGGGTACAGGACCCATAGCTGTCCTTCAACACCGGCAGCTTCACCCCACACAACATCCATTCTTCGAGCCTGCAATTTCAAGTCAGTCAGTAAGGTTAAAGCCAATTACCAATGAATTAATTAATAATGTAGTTAGTTGATCCTGCTAACAAAATCAGTATTTTCGATACAATGCCTCTTGGGTACGCAAATAATAACACACAAAATAAAATTTAAAATGAAATATAGAGCAATAAATGCCAAAGGTAATCCCAGAAAATGTAAAGAGTATGTTAGCTTGGAATACCACCAACAAATGAAATAGTAAATGTATAAAATTGCTAATATATAACAGGAATACCTTTCCTAAAGCAATTCGTGTATACAACCTCTGTCGCTGGTATCTATTCTGAAGAAGCATGGCAATACCTTGCATTATTGCCCATGAAAGAAAGAGACGTACCCCTTTCTACACATACAAAATTAACTATGCTTAATTCCAAAATTAGAGATTTTCAGCCTTGTGTGACATGGATACCAAATTGCACATAATGTTACAGAAATGCAAATGATAAAAACCTGTTTTTCAACACAGTTAGGTTGTCCTTTTATCTCCCATGTCAAGCTCACAAGTGCCATGAACATTGCACAATAATGATGATAGATCCACCTACAAAACACATCATGTCAATACTCAATACAATAAATAAAATGCAAAACTTAATCATCATCCTTCACAAAAGCTCATTTGTGCATTTCTATTTTAAAACACAAACAAATCATTCCATACTGGTAAGACATCTAATGGCGATTCAAAATTTCCTTACAGTGCATTGATAAATATGAAACTGAAACCCAAGTGTTCTATCACATCCACAGGGAGACCCAGAGCCAAAGAATCTATTGGACAGATTTCTGTTTCAGCTTATTTCTTGTGAACAATTTCTTCATAACTCACCATAAATGGGTTGAGCCTCGACTTGTAAGATGTATGTCACAAATCTTTATGAATAAACTACACTTCGATCACTATTTCAATGAGATAAAGGTTGGGAACTTTCTTGTGCAGTGGCACTTACAAATGGCAAATATGACTATAAAGTGCAACACTGAATCCTCTCATCATACTTTTAGATATCGTACTTTATCTGGATAGGAAAAATCCTTGTGAACTATTAGGAAAAAAACCCAAAATTCAAAAATAAAAATACAGGTTATTTCTTGCTCCTCAAAGTACAGTGTCATTTTTTCTATGTAACATTTCAAAACGGCGGCGTCAATTACATACATACCATTAACATTTGTTCCCCAAAAACAACTCCAGAGGACAAATTTTAAAAATAAAAAAAGAAAAGAAAAACAAAGAATGCTCAGAATATTTTGTAATGATTTGGATGAAATATTTTACCATGGGCGAATGTCACTTCCATTAACTCTCAATATGTTTTCTCGCAGAGCCAAACTTGTGTAAAAGTAAAGTAACCAAGCCTGAAACAAAGACAATTTTGCTTAAAAGCTCTGTTTCATGTATAAGTATGGTGCATGTACTTATAATTTAAAAAATTAGTCTGGTCCAAAACTAAATTAGAAAATAGCAAATACCTGATATAACTGTACAGAAAATGCTGGCAAGCATCCATTCCAAATCCAATTTTTCAATGCAAGGAGGATGCAGGGAAATAGCAGGAAAATAATAGCAGTTCTATCCTGAAAAATGAAAATGTCAAGTTGAATAAATATGAAAACATTAATATTTTATCAAATATTTTCCATTCAATATGAATGCCTAAAGCTTTGGTACCATATTTCAACATAAAAAGATGCACAACATGCAATGACATAGCAAGTACAATTAGCATATGCCTAATGAGGATATGAAATCAAAAATAGTTCCAAGAGAATCGGCTTGGAACAAGAAAACAATGCCAATCATGACTAATCCTTTTTTTGCTAAATAACTAAAGGATCAAAACTCAAAGATAAATAATAAATACAAGCCATTCCGTGAAAAATCATTTTGATATACTGCTAACAGTTAAATACCTTGAAAATAATAAGAACATACCCTGTATTTATTATATTCTTCCTTCACTTTGAAGCGAACATCATTTCTTAGAACCCTCACATTAACAGGTCCTAAAAAATGCTTGAGAAATGACCCTACACCATTAATTATAAAAAGTCAATATGTGTATTCAGGGAAGAAAAGCTAATTGCTCCTGGATTCTATAAGATCATGTAATACCATGGTCCTTGCTTGGAAGTAGATCTGCAACATCTCCTTCAGTAAGGATTACTCGAGCCTTGCATAACTCTTCTTCCAACTGAGAAAGCAAAACGACTTTTGATCAAATGCCTTACTAAGGTTAAGAATATTCTAAAAACTTTAAGAAAGATATGGAGGCAATAATATTAATATTTATTAAATGTCAGAAACAATAAAGTTACTTTCAAATGCCAGCCGTAGTCAAATTTTCTACAAGTCCTTGTTTTTACTTTATTAGAACTTGCATAATGTAAAAAGATAAACCCTATAATCCATCAACTACTCTTCTTGTTTCAAGAAAACACAATCGTAACTTATAAAACCCAACTTCAACATGCCTTACCCAGGAGCCAGCAAAAGCCCTAGGGATATCTAAACAATGAACTTGCATAACATGCCATAGTATGACTTTTTTATGATGCTTGATCTGCAATCAGTTTTCACCAACACCCTAAAAACAGATATGCATGCTCATAACATGACTATGTTTTAATTATTTCACATTTTATTTTATGTTCAATGCACATCCATGTTAAAAAGCTCAACAGTCAAACAAGTAAATTTTGGGCAAACTGCTTCCATCCAGCTTTACTCTTCAAAAACAAAGAAAAAACCATTTCTACAAAAACGTAGAACATCTATTTCCTCCCCTGATAGACCAAGACAGCAGCCAGAAAACTAAAACAAAAAAGAATTAAAATAAAAATTTAGTTTAAATTGATTTACACAACCGAACCATTGCTAAGTAGTGAGTTCAATCTCCTAACTGCCACCTTTGCACATAGCAAAAATAGGTGGACCTAAAAATGACATACTCTCAAAATTACATTTATTGTAAAAGCAATAAGACCCAAAAATATATGGTAAATATCACAAAAACAGAAAAGCATGAGCTCACTGTTCAACAGTGTAACGAGCACTGACAGACATCATGCTCAAATCTGTGCACCACATGATAATTTGTGCCCACCAATGAAAGTGAAACTCTGTGGACCAGCAATAACCAGTAGTTTCTGTTTGTCTTATTACTTTTTCCCTAAAAATAAACAAGATACACAGAATGCAACAATGAGATCCAAGAATATATGGTAAATATCACATAAACAGAAAAGCAAGAGCTCACGGTTCAACAGTGTAATGAGCACTGACAGTTGTCAGGCTCAAATCTGTGCACCACATAACACTTTTTGCCCACCAATAAAAGTGAGACTCTGTGGACCAGCAATAACCAGTAGTTTCTGTTTGTCTTATCAATTTTTTTTCCTAAAAATAAACAAAATAGATAGAATGCAACAATGAGGACAACAAACACATCACAAACGCAGAGGCCAACATACAAACTCCATTTTTCCAAACAGCGTAGTGAAATGACAATTTGCACTAAACTAGCAATAAAATAAACAATTAGAATCGTAAACCAAAAACAAACAAGAAAAACGTTAAACGAATATTTACCTACAGAAAATTCAGTTATGCATAAGTCCTCCTATTCCATCTAAAGACCAATAAACAATAAATAACTCATATTGACAAATAGAATGGCATAAACAAAAAATTCTTTACTTCTGTTTTAAGCACCTCTAATACAGTTTGAAACAACATTACTACTTACAATTTAGACAGAAAAAATATGCATGAACTTTAATTTTCTAAATAAGGTTAGAATGATAGTACCCAGCATCACTAGCTCTGCAGTTGCAGTTGCCATTATAAACATGTAAAGTTATCTACATTAACAACAGTAAAACTAATAATACATATCACAAAAACCAAGGCTACTCAACATACATACAATTCTACATAAGTCCTCTTCCACGCTATGAGGCAAGAAGTGCCCATGGTTCTCTTGGACAATAAGTAGCATTAGTCTTCAGATACGAACAATACAAATATTAGCGAAGTCACTAAAAATAACTTTATCCATAATCATAAGCATTTTCCAGATGTTCAATTTAATCCAAAGAACCAAGGAATTTAGCACTGAATGTAAACTAACCCTGCAAACTAGAATGCTGTGGAATGTCAAATTCCTTGTACATGTAAAAAGATTACTTAATGTGATGAGAGTCACGGTGAGTTTAAGAACTTTGGTCCATATTTTTAAAACAGGATTTCCTACTCATTAAAAAAGAATAAATGAAGAAAAATAAAATTTTAATCAATTAAACGTACTGAGTTTTGAGTAGAATACACTATGCAACTTATATTTGTATTAGATAACCAAAATGAGAGACTATATGATCTTGTAGACAATCCCATGGTAATGGAACCCAACATAACAAACCTGTCAATTATAATATTCAGAAGAAACTACTCCACCCATGATCATAAACATTCAGTACAAGTCATTTCACCATAAGAAACTACTACAGAATATATCATTATATCGAGAACAGTTGCGCCACATAATTTTAAATTTTTCGTACCCATGTTCCCTTTTAAGTATTTCCTTCTATGTGTGTGCCTTTTTTAATCCTCCGCGACAATTGATCGAGAAAAACAGATATGAAAGGAAACACTAAAGGTTGCGTGGATTTAAAGCAATTATCTTAAAACTGTTTTTCATTGAGTATGACATGCTACTGAACATTTGGACGGGAAGAACAAGAAGGGACTCTGTGTTATCTTTACCTTTTCTGCCTCGTGGTGATCGATGGTTTCTTTCTCAAGAGCGGATTTAAGCCTCTTAAGCTCAGATTCTACCGCGGATGCTCTCTTTCTGATAGCTTCCTCTTCCACCTTAATTCTGGAACTGAACCCAGAAGCACTCTCCTGCAGGGATTTAGCCTGCTCCAACAAGCTCTTGATCTTCTCACCCAGATCCATGCTGTCGGCCATTTGAATGCTAAAATAACATCTGCATCAAAATTCTATGCAATAACGGGCAGAATTAAGGTCCACCCAACACCACTGGATCTCTCTCCACCGATCTTGCAATCAAAAACCAACCAACCAACCAACCCAACAAGTAAATAGAAACAGAGCTAATGCACAAGCGGAGTATAGGAAACGGCAACAGGAACAGCAAAATGTCTGGTAGGAGGGAGGAGCTACAGGTAAGAAGGACCCCAATTAATGTTGGAAAAAACAATATATATCGCTACCACAAGTAGCCCCGATTGGATTTGATTATTTGTAGGAGACGAGGGATTATTGTCCCTGCGGAGAAAAGAATTCAAATCTTTGGATGCTACGTGCCTGTAACGACCTAGAAAAACCTCCTCCTCCTCCTCTTGGTCTGAAATAAAATTTAGGAGGAATTGATGCACGCATTTGCATCATACGTGGGTGGCTTCACGTTACAGCACGGAAACTTTACAAATACAAAGATTTTTGTAGACAAGCGTTTGTTTGTTGTTGCGTTTGGCAGCTGTGACCCGGATCCATTTTTGGGTGGAATTCAGAAAAACCCTTCGTGACTTTATTTAGCCTCACGCAATGCATATCAGCTCCAACTCCCACCGTATCTAAGATTGCCTGGTCCAACTTTTGGGTACAGCAACCGGAGACCATATACCAGCATGACTTGTGACGTTTCTTTTCTTACGTTCGATCTCTAGGACTCTTGGCTGGCATGGTAAATCAGTGGGAGAGGATGAAACCTTTCTCATCCTCGGTTGTTTTCATTGACAAGGTCTCTTATTTTTGAACGGACAATCAGGATGTGCATGTTGTTTGTTATGTAATTGAAGTATCCATCAATCTTGTTTTTTTTCTTCACCTTGTTTGGTCAATGATATTATAGTTAAATTAATAAGTTTATTATCTTTATCTTGCATGTAATTGTGCATAACACATTCTTATGCTTTTGTGATAACCATAACAATGTTATGTTAACAAAGCAAGGCTTTATTGTTAGACATTTTATGTTGTTACTATGTTTTTTGTTGTGGTTGAATGTCTTCTAGTAATGTTCGTTTTAATAACTTTTATAACTAACTCTTTAAAGAATATGAGAAACATAAGGAATTTAGAACTAAAATTTAATTATATATAAACTTGTCAATATACCTTGTTTATTACATTTGAAATTATATTAAATTACAAATTTAAGTTGTACTCGAGGTACTTTTAGGTTTTAATCTATGTTTTACCAAAGTATCTTGTTGGCTATATGTCTTGGGATGTATGTAGTTAAAGTTTTAGTTTCTTGGTTTGGAGACTTCAAGTTATGGGTTCAATTCTGGTAGGTAATTCTGAGCAATGAAGTTCTAATTAGACTATATGTCTTGGGGATAAATTATAGAAAGTATGCCTTGTTGGTGATCCAAAGGTTGCTTTCCTTTCAATAATAGGGGTTGAAATGAGTGTGGAGATCCTTACAAGTTCCATGCTATCTTAACCATCACACTAAAGAACTACATGGCTTTGATTCCTTGCATATTGTGTTAGAAGGATATGTAAGCTTATTGAAGATGCTTTGCCTTTCTAGCTTAAGCCACCACCCTTCTCTCTAGAGCATGGCTTAGGGCTAGATATGTTAAGGCAAGAACACATCTTAGCTCTCTTAAAGGAATGGTGTTGTGTGTGTATGCTAGTGCTCTTTCTATGGTCGTACAAGTATGTGTGTCTTGTTAGTCATGTTGCTTGTATGACTACTAAAGGCATATTTGTTACTCTCCTAACCATTGGACTAATGGGTGTTGTATACTTATGTGTGCTCACAAGTACTGTGATCATTGAAGCTTAGTCTATTTTGAGTCTACTTTGAATACTTAGCTACTTTTGGACTCAAGGACAGTGCTGAGCAGTGCTTTTTCAAGGTAGTCTCATTACACCTGGTATCAAAGCTAGGTTTTGGTTCGAGCAGAAGATGTATTCAAACACCTCTGACAAGCTACTATGTATGTCAAATAGTATGGGTCATGGAAAGAAAGCTGATCCTAGTCTTGTCCTATTGAGGATCCAATCATGGAAGAGGAGCTAATATAAGATGAGAAGCTAAGAGAACAAATAGAGGAGTCAAATGAAAAGATGCAAGACTTGTGGGGATATTTATTATAAGTAGACAACATTATTATTCATGTTGTCCACCAATGGACAAAAAGGCTTAAATGATTCAAGAATTGGTTGATCCCATGCCAATTTCTTTCTTATTGGAGTTGAGCTTTGGTACCAAACACAAACTTTCTTTCACCCAAAACTTCATGCTAAGGAACTAAATGGAGCATTTTGGGGATGTTATTGATAATCTCCAACTGGTTATTTAGGAGCTCTAGCACAACAGTTAAGAGCATTGGTAGATACCTAATGAGCACTGATCAAGAACTAGCAAAATAAGATTGAAAACTTGAAAAACTAATTAGCTATGCAAGCAAAGATGTTGGCATTAGAATCGAGCTAGTCAATTCCCAAGTTTCAAGCAAAGGAGCCAAAAATTTATGAGGGTGATAGAGACAATGCAATTATTGATGCTTTTCTCTTTAAGATGGAAGATTTCTTGGACATGTGCAAGTATGCAAAGGAAAAACAAGCCTATGTTGCTACCTAATTCTTGGATGGAATTGTAGAAACTTAGTGGCTTGGCATACTTCAAGAAGAAAGAGTTGAGATAGGTAAACCCATAAAAACATGGGTCTAATTCAAGGAGGCATTGATTGAAAACTTCCATCTAGGGATTTTCATTAACAAAGCTTGGGCAAAGTTAAAAGAGATCCAACACATTGGGGAGCTAGAGGAATATATTTAAGAATATCAAAATCTATCATACAAATCCCATATATTGATGAGGTTAGCAAATATAAATTTTTTTATCAATGCTCTTAAACCTTGGATTTAACATGAGCTCAAAACTTGAAAGATCATAAGATATAGGAGGGTGATTTAGATTGCGAGTAGTTGGTGGATTACAAGGTAGGAAAGAAAGATAAGGGTGAGGTGGAATAGCCACATAAGAGAACAAAAGAGAGTAATGAGCCTTAGAAAGGAGATGGACAGAATAATTATGGTGGCTTCAAGAGCCTAGATGCTACTCCTACATTAGGTAATTAGTTCTCTTACTTGGTGTATGGGAAATGATAAGCTCATCAAGTACAAAATTATCTTTGAGGTAAATAAACTCATTTTGGAGGTTTTGCTCAAAATCCTTGAAGACATGCAAGGATTAAATGTCGTGTTTATATTGGGAATCACTTTGCTATGGGATGCCCTCATAGTCTTTTGAATGCAAATGGTGAAAAAGGTTGAGATGAGAATTGTAAGTAAATATAATTGATCATGAACCTAATGCCTCATTGATGATTTTCAATGGAGATGATCAAGAAGTAAGAATGGAAATTTTCAAGGCCATGGAATAAGCTCCTAATGCTTTAAGCATCTTAGAAAGAGATGAATGATCTAACCTTCAATGTAGGTAGATTATGCCAAGGAGAGCAAGATGTGGTTGGCCTGGTGTTGCCACTTCCTTGATGGATTGACACATTAGTCAAAAGTCAAAAAAAGAGGGAGGAAATACCCCAAGGTTCATTAAAGGTAAGGGAATGTCTCATGATTCTCTAAAGGAAAGAAAATTCCCCAAGGTTCTAGAGAGAAGGAATGAATGCCTCTAATGTCTACACACTTGTATCACTATAATGTATAAATGATGGGTTCACATTTTAAGTGAGACTTTGTTTTAGATAGAAAGGTTGGTACCATTTGCATGAAAGAGAGCAAACATTTTTTCCCTTAACTTTGGTTGCATGAGCATCTCTAAACCTTGATTGAATGTCAAGTTGAGTTTAACACTTGTGCTTTATGATTGGTTATCCTAGTCATTGAACCTTCTTATTTATAACTGTCAAATGGGCTTTAAGTTATTTATTACTATCAATATTCACTTTGTTCCCCACATTTGAAAAAGTACATGAACAAAGACTTAAGCTCTAAGGATTCTTTAAGTCATCCAAAGAAAAAATCAAACAAATGTCAATGATAATAATGATTATCAAATGAAAATAAGGAAACTAGAGAAGACAAGCTTTTGTGAATACTTTGCTATAAGAAGTATTGATTAGTCCAAGCAAATACCATACAAGGAAATTTTTCCTTTTATAAAAAGATTACTATCTACTTAAAGATTAAATCCTTTCTTGATGAGAGAGTTGTAGATAATATCAAAATGTCTTAATGTAAAGTCAATTGTGATAAAAAATATGTGCTAACATATATTTGTATCTTCCTCTCTGATGAGCAACGAGGTATCCCCAACCATACGAATCACAAGCATTCAAGCATGATCCGGTCGAATTTTGTGGATGGGACTAGTTGTGCATCTAAATTGTTGTGCTTTGATTACAGTTCATTGTCTTCCCACTTGGACTAGTGGTGGCTTTGTCACATATGGTTTAGTCCAAAGTGAGGCATATGATTGATGTTGTCTAGCCCTAATGATAATGAAGAAATCAATTAATTAAGCTAAGTAACAATGGAAAGTAATGTCTAAACTAGCTTATGTGTGATGAGTATCTTAATCATCCACACATGCCTTGGGCTTTATGAGACTACTGCTGGGATTACCAAGCATACATCACTAGGCTCACCAAACAATACACTACTGGGTCACCAAGTAATCACACTTAAGCACTCGCGATTCGTTCTACTCATTCTGCTTAATGATAGGAATTGTAAAGAGCAATAACTAGAAACATTAACTAAGGAAAATAGTAAATAATTAAACTATTAAAAGCACTAATGAATCTAAGCGGATGCTACAATGATGGAGGTAATCTTGATCTTATTTCTAGTCATGTAACATGTCCAAGTACATCAAACTTGAATAAGGATGTCGTATAATTACAAACATCACACTGTGGGCATGCACTCGGAAATAACAAAACTAGAAATCAACAATCTATGAAAAGGCTAACTAAAATCTGAAATTAAACTATATCTTGACCATGCACCCAAGTGTTGTATTTATAGGCTAGCATGGAAGAGATGATATTAGATATTCAACATTGTTTCTTAGGACCTAGTATTGGGCATTCAATATTAAGGCTCCAATATTAGATATCTGAAATCAGAGTTGATAAAATCATGACTCATCATACCCCCACGACTAAATGAAGCTCATCCTTTAGTTAAAAAAAATGAGGAACAAGTTTTTTACAAAATTTTGGGAAGGTATGGAATTATTGGCTGACTCAAATAAACAAATAAAAAAATCGACTCTTACATGCCATAGTGGTGTTTTACAAAAATTTGGACACAACATTATAAGACAAAATTAGGAAGCTCATGTAGTTCTTGAAGGCGATGGCTCCTTCATTGGTTGCTTTTCTTTATTGCTAGGCTTTTGAAATTTGTAGCGGTTGAGTAGTGCCTGCAACTTTTCTTCTTTCATCCTTGGATCGTGTACTGTCTAGGCTGCTGAGCTTATGTTTGCTAGCATCATTACATCCCAAGGGCATGGTGGTTGCGGGAACATTTTGTTAGCCTTCATGTACCAGGCTACAAACTGCCATCGTTCCTCCTCAAAGGCCCTAGCCTTTGCTTTTAACTCATGATGATCTATTAATCTTCATGCCAGGTCTGAGGCAACATCCTTCTGTTTGTGGGAGCAAGCTTTGATCACCTCAAGTTTTAATTTTGCTACATAGAGTTTCTGTAAAGTAGCTTTTCTTTCTGCAAACTCTTTCTCTTATAATGTGTAGGTGGTTACTACTTGCTACTCTAATTCATTTCTTGGTTGACTTGTTGTTAACATGACAAGGTTGGCATATCTAAGGTTAGCCAATGTCATGTATTCCTTTAAATCCTCGATCTGCAAGTCTTTATTCTTCACTTCTGCTTATTGGACTAAGGCATAACTATCCTTTTCATTGATTTGCTTATACATGCCTACTTGGTCTCGGAAGTGTTTCTTCAACTTCTCATGCTTTATGGCCTCATTCTACCACTCGCTTATGTTGATTGTAGACTTTTGTCAAATGGTGCAGACCTCCTCCATTAAGAGGGTTCCATTTTCTCTAGCTAATCTATTGATATCTTAGTTGACCCTCATCAATTGTTCTCTCAACCAATGAACACTTTCTTCCAGAATATTCTTTTATTTTTCTATGGTGGTCAACCTTGAGTTTTTAACATCAAGTTGCTTATATTCTTCTTGGGCTGTAGTTAGGGCCTTTTTATAAGCATAGGATTGTGCTTCTATAGCAGAGGCATTCTAGACTACCTTCTTCTTTTCTTACTCTATATCTTTGTTCTCTTTGAGAAATTTATTTAGCTACTCTATTTTAAATTGATCTAGTTGATTAGGCATAACAAACTAGGCAAGATCCCATCTTTCAACTCTTAGGATGACTAGTTTCTGTTACAAACATTGCACTTCTGCTTTCACATGGTCTACCATGGTCTTAGCCATGACCAGCTTCCCCTTGGTAGTAATGAGGTTTGATTGTACTGTAGTGACATCACTAGGGATGTCAAACAAGTTGGTCATTACTTTTCTTATCTATAGTAATTGATCTAATACATCCTCATGTGTTGTAGGAGTCATCAAAGTCCCATCGAGCATTTGCACATCTTTGGCCCTAGTCAAATCTACTAGGGATACAATAGGCACATTGAATGATTCCTTGATGTGATTTGTTATTACTTCTATTGCACCTGCTGCATCCTAATGCTACATGACCACTATTGTGGCACCTTCTCCTATTTCAAGCATCACTTGGAATGATGCTGCATTACCAGAGATTTATCTAGATCATTGGGATTCTCTTCTTGATTATAGCAAAATCTGTCCTCTTGTTGGATCAGTCAAAATAGTGGACTGCATGGCATCATTGATGAATTTGAAGAGGCTTGTCTCCTCTCTACTCCCTTAGCTAAGCATTTCAACAATTTTCTACAAGTGGCTCATTATAGGCCTGTAGTCTTGTGGCATTGGTAGTAGATCTTGTGACTCACGACAGTGTTCAAGCTCTTGTTCTACTTCTTTTTTTGATTTTGCTTCCTTCTTTAGTTCTTGTTCCTCACCAAGTTCTTTCCTTGATGTTGTTAGTTTAAGAAATTCCATGAAGGAAGCATTTTGAGCCCTCTTGGGAACATCATTTGTGTACCCTAGGATTCTAACGTGCTCACACAGCTTATGGATTAGGCAAGGGAATGGAAGTATTGGCTTCCCTACCTTCTTCTCTTCAAACTACCTCTAGATTTCTGTGTAATATAACTAGGGAAGGTTAACCATGTATTCACCCATTAGTATGACACTTCCCCTGGCCACATACGTGGAGATTCTATTGAGCCATTTGGTGGGAAAGAGGTGATATGTTCCTATCTTGAAATAGGTCTCCTCTTCCAAAGTCAATTCATTATATGTTTTGTCATCCTTACCATATGCTTACCTCAGCCACAACTTCTTAGTGTCAGGGTCAGACCTTGTGGATAGATGGGCTAACTTAGCCCCCTCATTTGGCAGATTAAGATCTTTGGTGATTACTTTGACCAAGAGTGGAACAGTGACTCCGCAAATGTTAACAGTGGTACCTTCCTCTTTGTTGTGCTAGAATTGGTAGGTTTCACCAAGGTACCATTCACCATTGTCTGAAAGGATGGGCCATAGTGGTGACACCTGAAGTTCCACTCAAATTGCCTCTGCAACAAATGCCATAAACAAGCTAAAGCTCATCTCCATGATGACCATGGTCAACATGGATTTATCTTGAATGGCCTCAAGGCATTCTAGGAACAACATGAGGTGTTGTCCTTGCATGGGATCTTGTGGCTCCACAGCCTCTCCTTGGACCAACTATCTTGTGATAGGAGCCTCTTGATTGGGCTTCTTGTTCCTTATGCTCAACTTACTTACCTTGTTGGCCAATACCACCTATTGGGTGTTTGCCTACTCCCTGCGAAGGTCCTACTTGAGCTCCTCTTTTTGGAAACATCTGCAATCAATTAAGGATCAAATGTTACTAAAGCATTGCTATTTATTATTAATAGGCTTACACCTTATCATGACCTTAGTTCCACTAAGTTCTTTAGTACATATGATTGCAAAGTTAGAAAAATTTTCAAAAAAATGCCCAAAAAGTGTTTATCTTGTTTATGGCCCTTCACGATGGGTTTCTTTTTACTTATGTATGGTGCATTATGAAGGTTATGGTTACTTGGACAAAAGGATTAAGGTTTCTAGCATTAATACAATTGGTTTTTCATTATAATACTTGAGGTTTTTAACCTTCTTAACCTTGTAATACCCCTGGGTGATAGCAAATTTTGAAAAATTGGTGCAAGTTCTCCACACAAGCATCCCCCCCTCTCTGCCCCCCACCCCATGACTAAGAATTGGAGTGGTATTGAGCAAGATATTGTAAGTGGAAGTTGATTGCATAGAGCTCTAAGTTGCGAAAGAAAATTTGAAAAACTCCCCTAGTTGAAAATGATGAGAATGGATTTTGGGCATCATGGGGGCCATATATATAGGTTTTTTGAGACTCGATATCAGGTATCCAACGTCAAGGCTAATTTGATATTGGGTAGTTGATATAAAGGTCCATGAAATTGCATTGAGTGAGGGTATTAAGCATGGAAAATGAAGCTTTGGGATTGGTGGAAAGGTTTTAGGTTAGGTCCATAGTTCTAGGGTAAGTAGGAAATCATATGTAGGCAATGGAAGTATGAGAATATGGAGTCGTTGACATTTAAAGCTTTGGAAGACATAAGAAAAGGAGTATTATACCAATGTTGCATAACAAATTAATTACATGAGGAGAAAGAGCATGAAATTTAACAAGTATGGGCTTGGAGGGTTAAGAATGATGTGGTTGTGTTAAACAAGTACAAGTTATAATAGTTACACAAGTGGATCCTCTCCAAAGAAAGCTCTAGCCTATGATGCCCTTGTGTAACCACACCTAAAAATGTTTGTAGGAACCAAAGGGGTTGAATGCAATGCATACTTGTGAAACAAAACACACATGTTAAAACCACTGGTTTGAGGAAATAACTCTATGTTACATCAAACCACAAGCTAGGATTAGACGGATAATGAGATGAGATGGACTGTAGAAAGGATTTTAGAGATTGAGACGTGAGGTGTCTTACCAAAGGCATAGTGAATCCTTGTGTGTTATTAATGGTTAAATAACCATTAACCCTTCTTTTCAAGATTCAAACCAAGTTCAAACCACATTCTAGTGACATTGCATTATGCCATCACTTTGGCTAACAGCCATGAGACTACCATAGTTGTAAGAAGTAGCATTACTTGGCATTTTGTCCAAGGGAGGAGTTTATTGATGGTACTTTGATTTTTTTATGATGATATTTTGAGAAGCTGCCAACCTTCTAGCATGGGTACATGTCTTTCCAATGGGACCTTCAAAAATTTATTTAGTGCCTTGTTATTGTACACTTACTTCCATTTTTTGTTAGATCTACAGGGATATCATTACAACCTTAGCAACATCATAGAACATACAGAAGTGGCCAAAGAGAATCCACAAATTCCCTTGATGTCACACCCTTCACATTACCCCTTGGTTCTTCACTTTTTTGTCTAGGCACAATGATTATGAATTTATTTTTAGTTTTGGTGATGGGAAAGAATATCATTATAATCATGGTAAGAACCTCTTATTAATGGAATAAGTGGATGGTTGACATGGCCTCACTGCCCAAATAATCAGTTCCTTATGACTTGACAATAGAGAGAAAACCTCACCTCAATGGGCTACATGATCATTTTATTTACAAGTGAGATTACTAACAAAGAAAATAAAAACAAAATTTGGAGAAAGTTGAAAAGGATAGAAAAGNAAGAAAATAAAAACAAAATTTGGAGAAAGTTGAAAAGGATAGAAAACATTGTATCAAGAAATAAGAAAATGACAAAAAATTATAAAACAAAAAGATGAAAAACACTTATTAATTTTGGAGGTTAGAATGGGGGATTTTCCCACAACTAAATGGTTAGCTGTGGCAAGAATTAATAAGTGGATAAGTAGGTTTCATGCATGTATGAAACACTGTTAAGATTTCATGTTTGAGCCACTAGGTATCTCTTGGTTTAGTGGTGGCTACATAGATAAGTTGCTGTTCACACACTTGGTTGTTAAACATATGGTGGGTCAAGGGGTGAGTTGTGTTAATGTTACAGATGTCTAGCCCATGATTGCATCCTTGATCACAATACCATATGCATGGATTTTTTTGTCTCCTCACACTGCTAGATTCATTACTTTGGTTTGATGTTGGAGTAACAATGGATGGTGGCCCTTGCGTAGGATTAGAGGATGTTGGTTGTGAAAAGGAAAGCATTGCATCAAATTGGCATTCTACTAGTTTGGATGATGTGGTTAGTCCATAAGTGTTGCACTCCTGCCTACAACCTATCCTAAAGAAAGGACATTTCTGAGTTTGCGGTGGAGACATACTGGTATTAGCATGTCTATGTACATTCATAGCACAAGTGACATTTGTTTGTTGATATTGTGGTGCTGAACCTTTCTATGTTGCTAGTGGTGGCATGTGATGAGTGGAGTATGAGAATATCAAGGGTAGGATGAATGGTAAGAGGCACGAGATGGTAATCCCTTAGGGGATGTCATGGGTTGATGGTACTCAAGAGAGTGATAGTGGTGATTTGAAGTAGAGGATGTAGAAATAGTTGGAGAAACAAGATGTTAAACATAATATCCATGTGGTTTCGATTGATAGGAAGGATAAGGTTGGTTTGGTGGTGGCCTCCACCACAACTGTGGGTTTTGCCAATGCAGTTGATGATAGTGTTGAGGCTAGTAATAAGTCCTCCTAGGATAATATGATTGGTTGTGGGACTGTTTATCATTATCGTGTGGAAAAGGAAATCTCTTGGGCATGTGCTTCTATACAAACTTCAGATTTAATACACCTGTCCAATACTCATGTAGATACAATAAGACTGGGCAATGGCCCTTCAGATGGTCATATATGTAGATGTCACATCCATTATCTTCGTCTATGGTTGAGTCTATAGCCTCACTTTCTTCAACCATTTTTTATGTTTGCTAAAAAGTGTTCCTAGCTATTTCTTGGTTTTGCCTCCTTAGTTTATTATGATTGCCTGGGTTGTTTTGCATGACCTTCTCCTCTACAGTTTCTACTAGAATTGTAACTTTGTCATATATCCATTCTGACACCTTATTAAACTTTGCTTCAAGTTCATCGATAGACTTCTATATTGGCAAGTGTCAATGTGGAATCACCTTATAAAGAGTGGTTTCTTTCTCCTTACCATAGATATGGACCTTCTCCTTTTGAAGCATCCTGATGATATTTCTCAGCATTCTCCCATTTGAATATCTCTCCTTCTTCTTTGGCCACATGCTCGATTAGCTCTTTGATATGATGGGTGCATAGCTCGTATAATTGTTCTGGAGCATACATTCCAAGGGTCTTTCTTGTTTCATTATGAAGCCCATATATGATGTGGAAAAGTTACCTTTCCTCAAAGAAAGCATGGCCTAGGCATCTATTTAGTAGGGAATAATATCTATCTAAGGCCATGTCCAAGGATTTCTGTTGTTCCTACTTCCATCCTTGGATCTGTCTCCTCAAGTTGGATACCCTCGCATAGGTTTGGTATTTCTTGTTGAAGAGTTCCAACATTGTGGACCACTGTTGTATTGAATTTGGTTTCAACAATCTATACCACACTTCAACACTATCAACTAATATCCTAGGAAAGGGCTTATGCTTTTGCCATTCACTTTCAATGTTGTATGAGACACAAGCACCATGGAAGGCTTGTAGATGATGTTGTGGATCCAAATTGTAGCCTCCCACAAACTTAGGAATATTATTCATATCAAGCCTAGGTAGATGACTCTCTTTATAATGCCTATAGGATATCTTAACTGCCTCTATGATCTGCATCAGGCTCTTAGTGGCCAACAAGGATTCATCGTTATCAAACATGTTGTGATGAAAATTTCTATTTCTATTTGTTTGATTGTGAAAATTTTGTCTATGTTCATTTTGACATCTTTGATTTTTCCCATGGGTTCAGATTTTATGTTCATTTTTACCTTGACACCAATGATGAACTTGGTCTCTATATCTACATTCATCTTCATCAAAACTAGACGTTGAAGAGGAAGAGGAAGATGAGAAACTGGAAGGATTGCCATGGCTCCTATAGTGTTCCCTAGTGTCCCTTAATTTATCCTTTCTAGATTTTGAGGAGGTCTTAGGCCTTGAGGCCTCCCTTGGTCCAGGACTTACTTCATGTCCTCCAAAGTTTTCTACCTTAGGTGAAGTGGTCCTTGAGTGCTGTCAGGGTGGTCATGAACATATGAAACCCATGCATGAAGTTGGTCACTCCCATTTTCTTCACCATATATCTTGTTGGTTCTTGAATGAATGTTTTCGTTATACAGGGTACTATTGCTTGCTTGTGAAAGAGACATTGTTGTTGGTTTATGGTATATGTGATTTAGTATTTTCTAGAGATATATCCTTAATGCATTTACAGTGATTGTGTATGATAAAACTAATCTAGATAACTAGCACAATCTCTGGAAATGGTGCTAATGATGAGCGGCAAGGTACCCCTATGCCCAACCATACGAATCACAAGTGTTCAAGCATGAGCTAGTCAAATTTCATGGATGGGACTACTTGTGCATCTAAATCATTATGCTTTGATTGTAGTTTGCTATCTTCCCATTTGGACTAGTAGTAGCTTTGTCACGTATGGTTTAGTCCAAAGTGAGTCATATGATTGATGTTGTCTAGCCCTATGCTGCTCCTAATGATAATGAAGAAATCAATTAATTAAGCTAATTAATGATGGAAAGTAAACTAGCCTATGTGTGATGAATATCCATTCTTAATTTTTTGCACATGAAACTACTACTGGGATTACCAAGTGTATGTCACTGGGCTCACCAAATGATACACTACTGGGTCACCAAGTAATCACACTTAAGCACTCGCAATTAGTTGTATTCATTTTGCTTAATGACAAGAATCATAAAGAGTAATAAATGGAAACATTAACTAAGGAAAATACTAAATAATTAAACAATTAAAAGCACTAATGAATGTAAGTGGATGTTGCAATGATGAAGGTAATCTCGATCTTTATTTGTAGTCATGTAACGTGTCCAAGTAGATCACACTTGAATAAGGATGTCATATAATTACGAACATCACACTATGGGCATGCACTAGGAAATAACAGAATTGGAAATTAATAATCTATGAAAAGGCTAACTGAAATATGAAACTAAAATATATCCTGACTATGCACCCAAGTGTTGTATTTATAGGCTAGTATGGAAGAGATGATATCAAATATTCAACATCATTTCTTGGGACTCAATATCAGATACCTAATATCAGAGGCTTCGATATCAGGTATCTAATATTGGAGTTGACAAAATCATGACTCATGACTCTACTACAAAATTTGATATTTCATCAAAGCTTTCTATTGCTACATCAAATCCTTTTACTATTTTAAGCTTATGCATGGATATGGAAAGTGATGTTAGGACTATGACCATCCTCCCTAACAACAATTATTTCTTCTCTTTTGATTTTTCAAAGCATCTATTGTAAGGCTATACACCTAAGNGGGGGGCGGGGGTGGTGGGGGGTGGTTGGGGATGCTGGGGCTAGGGTGTGATGCAAGAGGAAGGGTGAGTGCGGGTTGATGGTGGAGGAATGTTGGATATAAAAAAATTGGATAATAATATTTAAAGAATTAAAAGTACATTAGATCACTAAAGATAGACTTTAAATAAAGAGCCTAATGGTTTTGGGAATGCATTTTAAGGTTTTTATCCTCGTAATGAATCTTGAAAACCCTTCTCCTTTATAGTAGCACTACTTTGAGAAGTGTGACTCAAAGTTCCAAATTTACTAAGTGTTCCAAAGTGAACTCAAGGTGAACTATGCCTTGATATCCTTAAAACTTGTAAGAATAAAATAAGTATATAACTCACATGCCATATGTTATTCTAAGAGTAGGAGTATCACAAGGATGCTAGTAAAATTGTATAAGTAACTAAATAAATGCAACACATACATGCATAATACTTATAGAGAGCACTAGTGACACATGAGAGATATTGTTCCTTAAGAGAGCTGAGACATGTTTTTACTTTAATGCTTCTAGCCCTAAGACCTTGCTCTATAAAGAAGGGGTAGTGCCAAAGCTAGGGAAGCTAAAGCTTTCTCATCAAGCCTACATGTTCTTGTAATGCCATTTACAAGGATTTAGGGTAATGTAGTTTTATGTGGACAATGGCTAAGATAGAATGGAATCCAAGTGGATATCCATAGTTCTTTAGGTCCTCATTCAAGAAGAGAACAATAGTTGGATCATTAATAAGACATACTTTTCACACTCTCTTTTACTTAAAAGAAGTAATATCCTTGGAGCTTAAGTTTTTATTCATGTACTTTTCCAAACATGAAGAGCAAAGGATATCAAGGGTATTAAAGAACTCAAAGCCCATATGATAATTGTAGAAAAGAAGGTTCAATGGCTAGGATAATTAACTATAAAGCAAAAATGTTGAACTTAATCTAACATCTAATTGAGATTTAGAGATGTTCATGCAACCAAGGTTAACAAAAAAAAGGCTTATCATTTTCATGCAAATGGTACCAACCTCTTAATCTAGAGTAAAATCTACTTGCTTGACATGTTGGCTAATTTTCTACATTTGATAGTGATGTCAGAGTATAGAGTTGATCCTTTGTGTTCAAGGGAAGGCTACCATGTACCTTGGGGAAACTAATGTTTAATGCATATTGGAAGCTTGGCACTAGAACCAATAGAAATCTTTAGAACTTTAGTTTTAATGTGGTCCTTCACCTATTAAAAGTGGTCCATCTATGGATCCACTGGTGCTATCTAGGCTATTTTAAATCCTCCATTTTTTATATAGGCAATATTATGACTCTAAAATACTATGAATTTATTTTAAAAATTTCAAGGAATTTTCTTCCCTAAAAATATTTGTGTTTCCTTCTTAGAGATACTAAAGAATTTTGAACTCCATGCTCAAAGACACGATAGAAATTTATGCTTCCTAATCAAAGTCATAATATAAAATATATATGCTTTCTACTTGGAGTTATGATAGAAAATGTGTGTTTCTAGCTCAAAGTTGTAATCAAGAATATTTGATCCTTACTTAAAGTCACTATCAAGAATATGTGCTTCCTACTTAAAGCCATTATCAAGAACATGTGCTTCTTAGTTGAACTCACTATAGCTTTGACTCCTCTTACCCACATGCATGCATATATTTCCTCTCCTTCTTTAACTTTTTCTCTCTTTAAAGATCTTTCTTTCTTTTTCTAGAGTAGGTTCACTTCAATATAAAAATAATCTTCCAACACTAAATCCAACTATTATGAAAAGATGATTTATTTGCTAGAAAACAAGAAAACTAGATATCTTCAATTATTGAAAAGAGAAGATTACAACAAGGTTCCATAACCCACAAAACATCCAAACTTCTCTAATCACTTAAGCAATGGAACAGAGTAGGAGGCTCTACTACCACGCAATGACTATTCTAAATGCAAGACACAACCAATATAGAATCTCTTCCATAACTTAAAACTAAGATCTTAACTCACAAGCAAGACTAGAACACACACGCCTATATAATAAACCTTGGAGTTGCAATCTCTATGTACTTATTCAATGTGCTATCCCTTCTTGCTTAAGTTCACACATGAACTTCATGACATCTCCTCTTTCAACTGTCTATGGTTACAAGCATGAACAATCCATATTTATTAGAAAACAAAAGATAAAAACCTAAGGAAACCTTCCACAAACTCATCTTAGAGTTTCCACATTGTTTTTATCTTCTTGAAAATTCTCTTGGCTATTTCCCAACTTAGAATAATCAATTCTAGAACCTTCCCTGGTTGTACAAGTCATCTCAGGCCTTCTTAGGTTGTCTTTGAGAAAAACCATCATGTAGGAGAGACATCTCTTAGAGAGTGGAAGATGTCTCCTTCCTAGAAAAGACATCCCCTCATGGTAGAAGCTAGCTTTTCTAAGATGTCTCCTCTATTTTGGAGAACTTTCCTCAAATACTTATCTTCCTCAACAAGATGTCATCCTAGAGAAGACTGCTCTTCAAACAAGACATCTTCTACATCTAAGATGTCTCCTATTAGGCTCAACTCTTAGCTAAGACATCTTGTGAACTTTCAAGACATCTTTATAGAGTTGAAAACCTATAAAAATAATTTTTAGAGAAGAATAAGGGAATCGAAAGAGGTGTCCCTATACTACCTCTCCCACCCTTCAAAAAGTGAACTCATTTGAACAAGGAAGTAGGGTTTGAAGTGATCCCATACTTACGAAGTTTGGTCTCATGGACTCATATAACATCATCCATAGATTGATCCTTCCAATGGATCAAATATTCATGCTTTTTAACTCATCAGGTGCTAGAAGTTTCCCTTCACTTAAGTATGATTTCCTTCTTCTCCATTGAAGGCTTGGATTGATTAATAACCCCCATTAAATTATCGATGTTACGTTATATGGTCTCCTCATCAATTGATCCATGATAGTGCACAAAATTTGAAACGTTAAACACAAAAGTCATACCAACATCATTTGGTAAACTTATCTCAAAAGCATTATCATTAATCTTAATCTTAAATTTGAAAGTGTTAGCGACTGTTTGGGACACGACCACCAACGAGTGTCCTCGAACATGATTTAGGTGCTTGCTGGTCTCTGGCAACACTAAGGCCCATAGTTAATGTGAGTATGTGTGTGTGCTGTTGCAAAAAATGAAATGATTGGGTTGTGTGTAAAACTCTAAATGACTTATCTTAAAGAGATTCAGCCAACTTTGCAAAGTACTGTGAGTTGTTGAGAGTTCCTATTTTGTTCAATTGCCTAATCTATGCGGTCCTTATAATACCTACTTGTAACAAATAAAGTTTTGCAAAAACATTTGAGCACAACTCTGTGAATCTACTTCTAATTTTCCCTAGAGAAAGAGATAGTTGCACAAGAAAACTAGAAATAGAGCGAGATTCAATGGAAATAGAAAGAGGAGAAAAAGAAAGCAGATTTGTGTAAAGATCTCAAATTTTTAAATAAGGTAAACACTTTGCAATAAAGCTATTCCAAATTCAATAACTACGAATTGTTCAAACTTCCAAGGCTCAAATAAGAAATTTCTTCAAGACAATCCTACTATGCTACCCAAAAAATTGCTGCGTAAACTATCACGTACGAGAATCTATTTTGGCTAGATAATGGATGTCAACAATTGCATTCAACAGAACCTTCAAAAGACTTGACAATTTTTGATTGAAACACCACGGAGATTCACTTTAAAGATAAAAGAAGCTATTTTGGTTCTATCAAAATACCAAAGATTTTATGAACCCTCTTGACTATTGAATCGTTCAACGGCTTGACTACATGTAGAGGCTCTCTTACAACAATTTCAATAGCAGTTCTTACACATTGCACAATAATAAAATTCACTACTAAAATGCTCTTAAGTCTTTCAAACACAAGCTCTTCTATGAAAAAATTTTAAGAGAAATTTTCTATCATGCAATAAGAACAATAAGAGCAATCTAAAAATCCCAAAATTACTTGCCAAGCATGATACTATCTAAACCACTAGATAAAAAATTTAAACAAAATAAAAAATAATAAGCATAACTCACAGGACCATGACAAAGAGGCTGAAATGTTGTCTTTAGCAAGTCATCTTACAAGCAATCTTTCACAATGTCTTCTTTTCAATCTTCCTCCAAGACCCAAAGTGAGACCCCAAGTGTGAACCACACCCCCCCCCCCCCCCCCAAATAAAATAGCTTAAAAAGACTAACATAGATGTTATGGATAACAAAAAGTTAAATAGATTTGGTATGGGTACTCCAAGCCTAAATCTTCCATAAAGGAGTCGAATGAATTGAAAAATTCATGTTCAATTAGAGACATT
>MNCI01002736.1:37749-77331 GCA_015680685.1 Gnetum montanum | reverse complement strand
TTCTTACCCTTGAAGCCTTTTTATAGGGTTCAAAAGGTAGTTACATATTTCAAAATATCTTAGCTAACTTCTCTCCCAAGTAAGGAAGTTATAACTTGCCCAACAAGTTAGGAGATATTACTTGCCAATCTAGTTAGGAAGTTATACATAAAGTTAGGAGGAAATTATGCTGACATTGACATTTGTAAATATTACAAATATTTTATAGGCAACAACCTATACAATAATTTTTGAAAAATAAATCCAAGATCTCAATATTATGAGAGCTTGATACAATTGTTATTTTATTTTTATTTTAGGATTTTTAATTACCAATTGTGTATAAAGCCTTAGTAATTCACTTGGGATAATTAAATTAATGATAGGTCTTTAACAAGGGCTCTATACCATTATCGTATGTGAGAAATTGCTAAAATTATCTTTTTACCACCAAACCATGTGAAGTTGAAATTTTATTTCTGTGACTCCAATTCCATGCATTCAGGTTTTGTATTTGTCTTTAGCGATGAATAAACTGCAACTCTGATTTATCGGCATCAGCTAAAACATCTCCTAGTTCTGTTGATTCAGTTGTACACCTGTCTTATTGTGTCTTCGTGTCTCTGTTGTTGCGTTTAGTGGATTGGTATGGCGATGACGAATGAATCGGCATCGGGCATTGCTGCTATTTTTGATAAGGTTATTTGCAGGTTCATCATTGCGAAGTCTTCTCTGGAAGCAGTTTCCTAACTTCGTACATATCCCTGCATTTGGAATGCATATTAATCAAAGTGGTTCTAATAACGGTATCTGCATCAAAACCCTTTGGAAAATCATCCGATGATAACTGGAAGTTGTTACGTCCCTTCGAATGTGCACGTTGGGAAGCTGTTCAAGCAATGAGACAAAACCAAAATGCAGCAACCAAAATGTATTCCCACACATTGCTAACAAAATTCATGAAACAATGCAGAGGCCAGTAGGGTTTGATGGCGCGATGATGACGCAATCATGCCTCAGTTGCACGTCGTGGACCGCTGTACAGAACAAGAGCTCGCTGATGCAGCGACAGTGGTGGTCATCTCTGATCATAACTTTCCAAGCAAGGAGCGGAATAGTTCATTCACGGAAAGAAGGGTATGCGATGTCGAAAAGAAAGGATTGAATGGATGAGCAGAGTAGTGAGTATAAGCGAATGGACTGGGCATGTGATATGCTGAAGAAGGGGGGTAGTTTTATTTGATGAAGATGCCCTGGTGTCATCAACGGGAGTAAGAAAATCTGGTAATGAGACCAGGGTTTCAGCGAAATGTGACTCTGTTTTCCGTGTATGGTATGTGTGGATTTAGACACCGATGGCCTTGTGAAAGGCCTGAGTAAGGGTTTCGGTTTTACTCATCTCTCACTGCCAACCATCATGGCAAAGGGGGTCTCGTCGCCCAGGGACTTGGCCATGCCCATGGCGATGGTAGTTTTTCCAGTGCCTGGCTGTGTTGCGATAAGCACCACGTGGCCGACGATTTTGCCACGCCTACTGCCCCCTGGCTTTGTTCTGTTTTTGCTTCTGCTCCCTATCTTTCTCTGGCCTTCTAGCAATGATATAGCATCTACCACTTACGCAACAGCCGAATGGGAAGACTATTGATTCACAGATATCGCTGTTTCAATTTTTTTTTACCTTTGCATGCTTATATTTCTTACATTAATTTCCTATTTAATCAGTGCAGATATAAACTTGATGGTTGTGTGGAAATCTTTTGAGCATGGAAGTCTACTACAGTCACGAAATTTTAGATGATTCACGGGAGAAATAACTTTACCCTGCACTGGACTACTGAATTTGCATTGCTGCAGAGATATGCTTTTCCGAAATGAAATGGATACAAAACCAATTTTACTTGAGAAGCTCTTTGATTTGCTACATATTCATATCATATAAATGATATAAAAATTGGACTTCCTCCATAATCCAACTAGACTTTGGTTAGTTGTGATAGAGATGGAAAGCAGGCATTGAGGTTATCAGGATATTCATATGTAAAGCCCAATGTATCATAATATATTTATATAAGCTTACTATAGGAATGGTGCTCCTATATTCTTTTTCTTAAATTAAAAGAATGCTGTTGTTAACTTATTCCTTTTCTTCTCGTACTGAACTTTTTGCCACTTCTCCAAAAAACTCTTAACCAATTTTAACCATGTCAACCTGTTCCATGAAATGGCCAAAATGTGCCAACAGAAAGACCCATCTTCTTAGGTTTCAACTTCAAGAAATTAACACCTCTCAATCATTTCTTCTTGAAGTGCACACAAACCAAGTCACCAATAGCAAAATTTGACTTTCATTTAGCCTCATTCCTCTTGAGGATTATCTCTTTAGCCTTTTGCTCAATAATTGATTTCACTTATGCATGGAGATTCCCCATCTCTTGCACAAAATTAGTACTAAGTTAGGCTTCACCATCAAAACTCTTCAAGGTATCCAACATCTTTGGACAAAATCCATAGTTCATCTCAAACAGACTTTTTCCAATATTAATATGAAAAGAATTATTGTAGGAAAACTTAGCATGACACAACAAGTTTTTCCATCTATTTGGATGTCCATGACATAAATATCTTAATAAGTTCAATAAGGATTTATTCACCACCTCCATTTGGCCATTAGATTATGGATTATATGCACTAAAAAAATTTAACTTTATCCCTAAAATTTTCCAAAGGGATCTTTAAAAGTGACTTGTGAATTTGGATTTTTTGTTACTAATAATATTTAAAGGAATTCCATGCAACTTCACAACATGCTGGAAAAACAAATTTGCAACATGAGAAGCATCACTCACCTTCTTACATAGAATGAACTATGCCATCTTAGAGAACTTGTCCACAACAATAAAAATTGTAGTTTTCATACTTTTAGTTTGTGGAATACCACTCACATAATCTATAGACATACTTTCCCATGGATTGTTGGGAATTAGCAAAGGCATATGATGTCCATCCGCTTCTTTACTTCATATGAATTTTTGACAAGTCAAACACTCCTTCATAAATTTTAAAACTTTAGTTGTAATATTAGGTCAAAAATAGTACCTACTCACAAGTTCCAATGTTTTATCCTTGCCCATGTGACTTGCCATGCCATTACAATGCTTTTAAAACAAAATATTTTTCCTAAAATCATAATTAGAAACACATGCCTTTCCATTTTTAAATAATAATTCCTCTTGAATATGATAGTGTTGACTTTTGGTATGTCAGAACCTTAGAGAAAATGGAGAATGTAGAATGTGTGTGTGATTGTGATCTTATAGGACCATGAGAGAGTTAATCAACGAAGAACTTCAAATAAAGATTCAATACTTTAATAATGAGAGCTACAATGATGAAATGAAGACTAAAGAGAATAAGATGAGAACATGGATGGAAATAGAGTCTACAAGTAAAATGAAGATGTTTCAATGATCATTGAGATGTCAAAATGACCAAGGAATGCACTCGATCTCAAAATGTTCAAAGTAGAGTAGACATCTAAGAAAAAAAATAGACATATAATTTTGAGAATAGACATCTATAGGTTGACATCTTACTATAGACATTTACATTTCTAGGTAGACATCTCTCTTGCATTGAGGTTGTTTACAATTAGATGTTTCATCCTCGAAGTAGACATCTAAACTAGTTATTTAGTAGCCATTTCATGAATTCCAAGGAGTTTTTGGAAACTTAATGATGAATCATGTTTTGTAAGGCTTAAAAACTAGATATCTAATATCAAAGTTGCAATATCAGGCTAGCTTAAATATCGTAGGGTATATGTTGACCTATAAATATAGCACTTGGGCACATGATTTCCATATAGTTTTTGGTCATAGCATAGCAAAGCTCTTGTAGTTTCTTTTCTCTAGAGTTAGAATATTTTTCAAAGTGCCCATAGTAGTAGTCATTGAGTTTATGGATCTTTATTCGAGCACTATGGTACCTAAGCATGGTAGTGTGTGTGGCAATAAAGACAAGCTTTCTAATCAAACCTTCTAGCACCTTAGCTAGGTTAAATATTTTATTCATGCATTTAATGTTTTATTCAATTTCCTTTAATGCTTCCAAGTAATTAAGCTAAATTAAGCTAGTTCAATTAAATAGAAATTAATTAATTAAGTACATAAATACAACTGCTTCGAGCATGCGCATGACACTTGGTAAGCAACACTTAATGTTTGGTAAGCTAGTAGCATTATACGTGTTCAAGTGTGCATGGAAAGTGGGATTGGATACTTATGTTAGGATAGTTAGTTATTCATCAACAATTAGATTAATTAAAGTAGTTCATAAATTAAGTTTAAACTCATTATTAATTATAGATAAATAAAATATAAAGTAATAAAAATCATGTGCCTTAATTATACTTAACCATACAATTAAGCTCCACAAGTATAGTTTGGAGGACAATGATTGTCACAATTAGATTTCACATTTTGGAACTAGTGTACTTAGGAACTTAAGGTCTGTGGAATTTGATTAGATGGCATGTGAATGCTTGTGATTTGTATGGTTGGGTGTAGGGGTACCTTGCCGCTCATCATTGGCATCATTGCTAGGGATCTTTAGTTGCTACATGCACTATCTAGGACTTATTGAAAAATTATTCAAGATCGTTGGAATGAACCTTAATGTCATATCACCCATTAAAATAACTACAACAATTTTAAGAAGCACACTACATTTCTGATTTTCTAACACAATATGTCTTCTTCTCACAGGAGAAATTCTCCATCCAAGTTTGACATAGTGAATTAGTAGGTGCCCCAACAATATAGAGTGGTATATGCTCATACTGATGAGTACATACCCAATTTCACCTTGATCCTGCACTAGGATGAACTACTACAGTGGCAAGACATGGAGTGCAACATTATGTTGCCACTAGATGGATTCGTTGTTGTGATGCTCCACCAAACTCTTATGCATTTGGGCCTCCAAGAACTTCATGCTAAGTACATTGTGCAACATACTAACACCAGGGATTATCATCCCACTGATGCATAATGTCTAAGGAATCGACAGATAGAATAATGCTATGAATCTATGAAGGGAAAATGGTTCAATGATTCCTTGTACCCGCCATACCACAAAGATGATGGAAAATCCTTCTCTATGAATTTTCCATTTGGTGAAACACTTCTCTTTGACTTCAGTAAAGGAGATCAAAACTAGAACATGCAGTTCATGATCCATAATCTAGTTTTTGGCAAGAATGGATTCAACGACAAAGGGGGATCCAAGGAGGTGAGTTAGGGCCAGGATGTAGATAAGAAGCATGATAGTGATCATGGTTGTGATCACTGAAGAGGAAGTAGTATGCACTGTGATGGTGTTAGTCCTCCTTCCTCTTCACCTTCATCGCCATCTTCCTCTCCTAACTCTAAATGTAATTGTTGGGGGTGTGATTATGATGGAGGTGATCGACAGGACTGAGATGATCGCAAGGACCATTAGGCAAGTTAAGACTAGGGGTGCAGACATTCAAGAGAGATCCACTACTATGAATGAAGAGGTAGTAGAGGGCATCATAAGCACCAAAACCATGGCCTTGATGAGCCTTTGCTTGCTACTCAAGGCATGCTCAACATTGTAGAGGCCATGAGGATTCCCACAAGGCATGTAAAGGATAGCTGGATTAAGAGGCTAGACATGAACAATATCCCTAGATTTAAAGGGTGATACAACTTAGATCTAAAAAATCATCTCCAAGCTTTTCATGATGCATGTGCCTTGCAAAATATAGAAAATGATCTATAAAAGCTGAAGTTGTTCCCTAGGACACTCATTAAAGAAGTAGAAAGTTGGTACTAGTCCTTAGAATTAGAATCTATTAGATGGTGGAGTACAATGCTCAAACTATTCAATGACAATATCAAATGTACTCCTAAGTGTCCAACTTAAGGAGGTAGATCCAAAGATGGAAACAAGGGACACATGAACCCTTGGATGCTATCATGGATCGATACTATTCTCTATTGCATAGATGTTCTGGCCATGGTTATTCTTAGCAGGAGTAACTTCACCATATTATAGATGGGCTTCGATTAGAAAAAAGGAGAACTCTTGGCGTTTATGCCCAAGGGTGATTGCCAAAATTAAGAGCCCATTAGATCCAATGATGATTGAGCAGGTGGCAAAATAAGAAGGAGAGTTGAGGAAATGTGAAAGTGTAGAAGAGTACAACCATGATCCTTCCATTTACAAGAGGGAGGTTCAATTTTGTGATAGTGAGAAGAAATCATCACTTGATGAGATGGTGAATTGAAAAACCTTGTTTCTTCAAAAATTTACATCTAAAATTTTGGCCAAGGTTGATCCATTATGGGACTCTGTGGATAGCTAATTTCAAGCTATCCTAAAAATTGCTAAAAAGTCCAAAGAACAAGGTAGTGATCATGATCATAGGAGGTGCAAGGAAGCTAAACATGTCAATCAAAGAGGTAAGGGCAAGATTGCTGCAGTAGAGGAAGTTTTAGGAACTGAATCAAATGATGATGGTGGGTGTGACATCTACCATTATGAAAATCATAAGAGATGTTACCCTATTGTGTCATACTTACAAGAGTCTAAGGTGTATGCCTTGAATCAATAACTAGCACAAAGGAAAACACTAAGAAGATTGTCTTATCCTCAAGGCAATCCTAGGTAGTTCCACCAGCAATAATAGTATTATCCAAGTGGAACTCCATTGCAACCATATGAGTAGTACCAGCAGTGGTAGTAACCATAGTCATGGGCGTTGGAACTACCAAGGTAGCAATTACAAACAACCTAATCCATATGAGTATTATGTTCAACAACCCCTATCTTCACATAAATCTTCTAGTCATGTTTCTACTTTCCAACCTTACTACTACCCTCCCAACTATTATTGAACTCATTCTCCACATGCAAGGAGGGATACCACCTTTTATCCTTATCCTTCTCCTATTCCTACACTTGTTCCTCCACCCTCAACACAGCTATTGCCTACTCCATCTATGCAGGGTGAACTTCTAGCCCATTCATAGCAATGCAATGCTACCAAGGCCGTTAATTTACAACTGGTTCTTCAACAGAGTGGTTTAGATACTAGATTATGGAAAAGACCTTTTTTCAAACCCCACAATCCATCTAAGCCCTCACATGCACATCCAGTTGGCAATCTTGCTCCTCCACCTCTCTTTACATCTAATTCCTTCAAGTCCTCTTCAAACCAAATGCCACCTAGAATCCATGCTGTTATGTTCACTAATGTTGTATTTGATTGGATCTGGGTAGGCAACCTTCAATGGAAATTAGTTGATCCTAAGAGTCCTCTTATTTATTTATAGATTACTAGGAATGAACCATGTAAAGGTCTCCTTAATTTAGGTTCTAGTGTCAACTTGATTTCTCATGAGATGTATACTACATAGAACCTGCCTCCTCTCAAGAAGAGCAATATCAGATTAGAATTGGCAGACCAGTCCATCATTATTGCATTGGGATTGGTGGAGGACATTGTGACCACTATTTATGGGTGGTCTTATCCTGCTGATTTCCTAGTAATCAAGGTGGAGAACTATAAAGGGGACTTTCCAATCATCATGGGAAGGGCATAGATAAGCACCATTGATGCAAGAATGAGGATCAGAGATCTTTCCTTGGAAATATCTATAGAAAATGCATTCAAAAAGATTAAGAAGAAGTGAGTTCCATGCATTGCATACAATGATACAAGGTGCAATTATGTAGGAAGTGTGTACCAAAAGTAGATATTCAAAGGTGTTTGTATGTAGTAGCCAAAAAACAAGAGGGCATCCAATGGCTAACCGTTGATCTTGAAATTAGCACACTTTGCATGGAACCTATTGAGAGCTTGACATGTGCTTATGTTGTAGGCATGGATGAACTAAAGTAAGTTCATTACCAACTCTTTGATAATAAAAATGATGACACCTATTGGGGAGAGTTGGAAATTTCTAAAAATTTCAAGCAAGAGCCCCTTGAATTAAAAACTTTACCTGTCAACATGGAATATGTATTCTTAAAAAATGGGAAGTTGGTAATAATCAATGCAAATATTGCTCCAGAATAGAAACAAATGCTATTGAATGTGGTTGAAAAATGATTAGCATCCTTTGCTTGGTCATATCTTGAACTCATAGGGATTGATCCTAGGATATGCTAGCATTGTATCTACATTGACCTAGCCATGAAGCCAAACAAGCATCAACAAAGATGATTGAATCCCAAATTGAAATAAATCATCAAAGAGGAAATCAAACAACTCCTTAAGGTAGGGTTCATCTATCCCATTGCAAATAGTGAGTGGGTTAGTTCACTCATGATTATGCCAAAGAAAGGTGGCTAGTGACAAGTCTGCATTGATTTTTGACTGCTGAATATGGCAACATTCAAGGATCATTTTTTGTTGCCATTCATTAATCAAGTGTTAGACACCATATTTGGGCATTGCTATTATAGTTTTCTAGATGGTTATAGTGGCTATAACCAAATCTAGATTGTGCTAGAGGGCTAGGCCGAAACAACATTTATGAGTCCCTGGGGAACTTTTATATATCACAAAATACCTTTTGGTGTGTGCAATGCTCCTGCCAGTTTCCAACACCTAGTCTTAAGCATCTTTCAACAGCAAATCGATAGCAATGTGGAAGTCTTCATGGATGAATTCTCCACCTATGGAGCTATGTTTGAGCAAGCCTTGGACCACCTTGAGAAAGTACTAAAAAGATGTATAGAAACAAACTTGCAGCTCAATTAGCAAAAGAGTCATCTAATGGTCCAGGTGGGCATTGTATTGGGGCACATAATCTCACAAGCAAGAATTGAGGCAAACCCTAAAAAGATAAGGTTCATTCAAGGAATCACTTGCCAACCAAAAATCATCAAAGATGTTTAGTCATTCCTTGGACACACTAGCTACTATTGGTGATTCATAGAGAATTTCTCTAAGATCACAAAATAGTTGGTTGAGCTAACCAAGAAAGATGCACCATTTCTCTAGACCAAGGAATGTGAAAAAGTATTTCAATAGTTGAAGGAGATACTTGTAGAAACTCTAATTCTACAAGCACCTGATTGGTCTAGAGTATTTCATGTTATGGTAGATGCATCAAAGTATGCCTTGGGAGTTGTGCTTACACAATTGGATGACAAGAAACATCCATATTACATCCACTATGCAACACCACCATAGAAAATGAATTGATAGTAGTGGCATTTGCTCTAGAGAAGCTTAGGCACCATGTGCTTGGATACAAAGTGTTTATGTACATGGACCACAGTTTCATTTGCTTCCTCATGAACAATCCAATAGTGAGCCTTTGTATCATACGGTGGTTCGTGATCTTACAAAAATTTGATCTTATGATGGTAGATCAAAAGGAAATTGAGATTATGATTACTGACCACTTGTCTTGATTGCAATGGGATAACAAAGAGGAAGAAAGTCCACTATTTGATTTGTTTCCTGATGAACTCCTCTTTGTTGGGGCTATAACTAAATAATTATCCACTGAGCCTAAATGCTATGATGATATTCTCATCTATCTTCTTACTCAAGAGATGCCACAATGGTTGGACCACTAGAAAAAATAATAGTTTCTTCACTAGGTAAAATGCTTCATGGAAATTAACTATGTGTTCTTCAAGATGCTCATGAGGGTCCTTGTGGGGACCACTACATTGGGAGATGCATGGACATTAAAATCCTGATGGCAGGGTATTATTGGTTGACAATTTTTAGGGATGCTCACTAATTTATCCACTCTTGCAAACACTACCAATGAGATGGTGGAATGATTACTTGAATGGAGGGACCTTAATAGTGGATCCAATCACTAGAACCCTTTGACATTTGGGGCATTGAATTCATGGGTCCCATCATACCCATGTCAAATGGAAAGTCATATATCATAGTCGCTATTAACTATTGTACAAAATGGGTAGAAGTAGCAACCATCATCAATTGTACATCTTCTACTGTTGCTTAGTTTGTACAACATAATGTTGTAAAAAGGTTTGGTGTACCACGTGCATTAATTTCTAACAATGGAACCCACTTTACAAGTATTACCTTTTGAAAACTCATGCAACACTTTAGGGTTGAACATAAACTAATAACACCTTACCACCTCCAAGCCAATGGTCAAGCTGAGGTTACAAATGGGGAGATCATAAAGATCTTGACAAGAAATAGTAGCAAATATAGGAGAGATTGGAGCACAAAATGCAACAATGCCCATTGGGCCTACCACTAAACATGGAAACTCTGTATAGGCTATTCTCCCTATGAGCTGGTGTATGGAAAACTTTCAACACTCCTTATTCAATCTCAACTCCATACACTTTCAACAGCCTATGACTTAACCTTGACTTAAGTCTAGCACAAAAATAAAGATTAATGAATCTCAGCTTGCTAAACAAAAATTGATTGGTGGCCCTATCATCTAATAAATTGCACAAGGCATTCAACAAAAAGCACCATGACCTTAGAATTAGGAAAGTCAAATTTCAACCAGGAGACAAGGTCCTTTACTGGAACCCCACATATGTATCTCAATGAACTAAGTTTTAGACATTGTGGAAAAGACCTTATATCATTTATGAAACTTTTCCTTCTGGGGCCATGATGATCTACAAACTTGAGAGCCCAAACAAGAAGTAGGTGGTCAACATACAACAAGTGAAACCTTTCCACAAGCCTAAGCAAACCAATGCAACAAATGCCTCATTGGATGAACAACCATGCTCACTCTTTCAGATCTCTTCCTTTTAACTTAGTCATGGGGGAGATGGCCATCCATGCTAACTATATAAGCAGCTCCTCAATTTTTCAGGTTTTTATTTTACATGCTTTTATTTTACATCTCTTTATCTTTACAACTTTTTATTTTACACATTCTTTATCTTACACCTTTTTGTTTTTACGTTATTCATTTTTCAAAATTTTTGTTTTACAACATCTTTAGTACATTTTCTTTTTCTTAAATATTTTATAATTTCTTGTATAATTTTCTTTCTTTTGGTGTGAATTTTTTTGTTGTGTTTTAATAATAATGTGCTTTATTGCCAATTTGGTACAATGTGGTTTATTTGATGTGGACATGTGCTATCTAGGTATTTGATTGTTGGTATCTGGATTCCAGCTTTGAATTTTGTTATTGATAACTTGGACATGGTTTCTTCCTCATGAAACAGGTAGTGAGTTCACAACTGATGAATTGTGATTCATCAGGTTGCAATATTGGACCCCTGATATTGGATCCATGATATCAGGTACATGATATCGCAATCCAAATAACGATATCGAATACATGATATCGTGACTCCTGTGTGAGCCTATAAATACACATGTAGGTGCATGAGAGGAGTTAGTCTGGAAATAGTTAGTTTTTTTAGTCAATAGATCGAAGTTAGTTCATTTTTAGTTCTTCTCAACCCTTTCTCCCAGTGCATGCCCGTAGTGTGATGATTGTAATTGTACGACATCCTTTATTTGAGTGTGACGTACCTAGACATGCACATGAATGAAAATAAAGATCGAGATTACTTCATCATTGCAGCATTCACTTAGTTTAATTACTTAATGATTATCATCATTAAACATGGAATGAGTACGATTTGATCACGAGCATCTACATGTGACTACTTAGTACCCCAGTAGCGTACTTGGGCCATGTGCTTGGTAATCCTAGTGGTAGTCATGCACGAGGTCTGAGATGTGTACAGATGATTAAGGAACAGATGCTCATCGCACTCAGGCTAGCTTAGATTCTCTCTCCCTATCTCCTCTTAGTTTAACTCTCTCTCCCTTTCCTCCTAGCTTAATTAAAGATTATTTTCCATTGTCTCTAGGAGTAGCATTAGTTTAGGAACACATCATACACCTCACTCTGGACTAAACCATACATGACAAGCAAATACTAGTCTAGGTGGGAAGACAACAAATTATGATCAATGAGTAACTATCTAGATACCACAACTAGCCCATCTGTGAAGTTCGACCAGATCATGGGTGAAACGCTTGTATTCATATGGTTGAGTGTAGGGGTACCTTACCACTCATCATTGGCATCATTGCTAGGGATGATGCTAGTTATTTAGATTAGTTACATAATATAAGATTGCTGTAACAAAGTATTAACGATATATATTTTAGGAAAAAAATATAATAAATAATAATAATAATTGCAATTAAATCACACACAAATTCACAACCATGTCTCTCTCACAAGACTCTAACAATGCAAGAACTAGTGAGGCAATTCATTAGAGAACCAACAAATTATATGATGATGAAGATAAAGTTTGGAGTACCCAATCTGATGTAGGGGTCTCCTATGAGTATAAACGAAGACAATATCGTCCCAACTCACGAATGCATAACATACCTAGTGACAATGAATCCCTGCTAGCCACTACAAGCCTAACAGAAATACAAGAGGCTGTTTGAATATCCTATAGGCATCGTAAGGAGAGTTATCTACCCAGGCTTGACTTAAACAACTTTCCTAAGTTTTCAAGAGGCTATGAATTAGATTTGCAACATCATCTACAAGCCTTCCATGATGCCTGTGAATGGAATAACATTGATAATGGATGGCAAAAACTTAAGCTCTTTCCTACAACACTCGTTGGTCAAGCAAAAGTATGGTACAGGTCTTTAAAACCAAAATCAATCTGACGTTGGCCAAGAATGGTAGAAGTCTTCAATGAAAGATATCAAACTTATGCAAGAGTATCAGCCTTGAGGAAACAAATCCAAGAGTGGAAACAAGCACAACATGAACCCTTGGACATGGCCTTAGAAAGATATTATGCATTGTTAAATAATTGCGTAGGCCATGAGTTCTCTGAGGAAAGGCTAATGTACCATATCATAGATGGGCTCCATAATGAAACAAGGGAAACCATAGGGATGTATGCCCGAGGTCAACTATATGAGCTATGAACCCATCAATTCCAAGAGCTTATCAAGCAGGTAGCAAAAGAAGAAGGAGAAATGGCTAGATGGGAGAATGTTGAAAAATCTCAACAGGACCAAAATCTTACATCCACAAAGGTCCATAATCTGAAAGAGGAGAAATCAGCTCAACCCAAGGAGGTGGAATCATCTTTGCCAACACTACAATTATTAAATGAAATTGAGGCAAAGATCAATAAGATGATGGAATGGATGCATAAAAAATGTAGAGAATATGCCAACATTGTTGGAGATAGAGTTATGACAACCTAAGAAATAGGAAAAAACACCTTTAGATGATCAGAAAGAAGGGTAGAAGAGAATAAGAACTTAACTGCCAATCATACGTATTAATGCAACATTTGCCTAAATGATCACCCCAAGGGCCAAGGCCCAATCTTGTCACATTTGTAGGAGTATTGGGGAAGAGTGTTGCACCTAGAGTTCATATAGAGGTACTATGTTCAATCACAATGGCAACAATCCCAGTCATGGGGGAGCCCATCCCCAAACTGGCTACATCCTTCATACCATCTAAGTCTAAGCGCTTATCAAGTTCAACATCCTATTTCCCCAACTGGGTCAACATCTTCTATCTCACCACATTATTATTATTCTCCTTAATACTATTAACCCATTTCCTCTCCAATAGGACCACCACCTCGTGTACATTATACTTCTCCTCAATTTCAACATTCTCATCCTTCACCTCCTTCTACATCACCATCAAGTGTTCTAGAAGGATTTGCACCACAGCATCAACCAACGAATGTTACTTGTGCTTCTATTGAAAATAGCAGTGGGAACTCTCCTCAACATCGAAGATGCCCCTTCTTTTAGCATGACCACTGCATCCTCCAACACTGTGATGCATCTTCCTCTATAATGCCTTGTGCTACTTTATTTGGGCCACCAAGCAATACTCCAACAATGATGCAACCCAATGAATATAGCCATGTAGGAAGACATATTGATCCTTGCATACCATCTTATGGTCACTAGTATCATAGTGGGTCAACTCCTTATAAATTAACCACATCTTATAACTTGCCCCACTATGTCAACTCTAGTCAAGTGTGTGAACCCCAATGGGGTAAGTATGACCGGGTCCCAATATTTCCAACATGTAAGGATCCTAACCTTCCATTTGTTAATTCTAGCCATGCTCAACCATTTATTCATGGGGGGTATCCTCCATTCTAACAACACAGAATTAATAAATGTTTTTCCGTTTCTTTAATTTTACAATTTTTTGTTTTCTAGTTTCTCATCTTTCAATTTATTGTTTTATCTTTTTGTCTCTTTATCTTTTTATAAGTAATCTCATCTACAAATAAAACACTCATGTGAACTGTTGGTTGAGGTATTATTTTATGCTATCAAGTCTTAAGTGACTCATTATGTGGATAATGAGCCCATAACATCCACCCACCCATTCTATTAATAAGGGGTTTTGCCTTGGGTACAATGATATTCCTAATCATTAAAACTTAAAGTAATTTCATGTTATTGTACCCGGAACGAAGAAGGATGGACCAAGAGGGAATGGTTAGGGTGTGACATCAAGGGGACTTGTGGATTCTCTTTGTTGACATTTGTAGGAGTTATCATGCAGCTTAGTTGTACTAAGATCTTTGTGGATCTAATGAAAAATGGGAGTAAGAGTAATCAAAAGGCACTCAACTAGAAAAAACAATACTAATGCTATTCTAGGGGGTCCCATTGGAAATACATGCAACCATGCCTGAAGGAAGGCAACTTCTTTGGATTAAGCAATATTTCAAAAAAAAATAAAATGAGTGCCACAAAGAAAAATCACTCCTCCCTTGAACAAAATGCCAAGTGATCGTACGCCTTACTGTCATGGTGCTCTTATGGTTGTCCATTATTGGATGAAGCAATGCGATGCCACTAATCAGAGGCATGGACTTGGTCCTAATTTTGGAGTGATGGGCTAATGACACACTAATCATGCCTTACATGCAGGATTCATTGTGCCTTGAGTCAGTTACCTCATGTCTCAATCTCTGCAATCCTTTCTATGATTCACCTCACCTTGCTATTCATGTAATTGTGACTCATGACTTGGGTAACATGGGATTCATATCTCATCGTGGTGATATCTACATGTGTGTGTTTAGTGAAATTAGTGTAGATTACATTTAACCCTTATAGTACGTATGGAAATTTTAAGGTGTGGTTACGCAAGGGCATTATAGGTTGGAACCTGCTTTGGGGAGGACCCACTTGTGTAACCCTTGTAATTTTCATTCGTAACACATCTCCCACACATCATCTTATATCCTCCAAGTATTACCAATGTTATTCTTTCCCTTATCATCCTTTCGATTCAAACGTTTCTATGAGCCAACACATGTCCTTTTTCCTCATATTCTTCATGACTTTTATTGTCAGATTTTATACCATTATACCTTTTGTGCCTTCAGGAGTAGTTTAGATTACCCTGGACCCTTTACATTGACCTAAAGTCCTTAGTTTATACCTTGGAGTTTCAAAAATTTATAATTTTTTCCAAGTACCCTATTTTTGATAGGCCGCGATATCAGGTCCCCAATATCAAGTTAGCTACGATATCAGGTCCTTGCCATTAGGTACACTATATTGCATCCTTAAAATCTATATATATGGATCCCCCCAAGAATGTCAACATCATTTTCAACTATTCACGTAGGGGAATTTTTCAAATTTTCTTCTACGACTTGCAACTTGCACACCCCTCAATCTACCAACCATAACTTGCTCGCTAGGACTCCAATTTTCATTCTGTTTATACCTACTTGAACTTGGAGTGTTCATCTTAGTCATGGGGGAAGGGTACATGCTGAATTGCACATAAATTTTTTAAAATTTGTCATCACCAAAAGGACACTATTAAGGGTAATTAAGTATAAAACTAATAAGCATGTGCCAAAAAAAATTTCATCTCCTCATCTATATTGGGAAATTAAACTTTGAAGCCAGCAAGATCAACCACCACCACCACTGAAGGATTACCGACCATCAATGAGCCACCTTAGGGCCATTGCTGAGATGGTCAGTTGGGAGAGTTGTGATGATGCTAATCTCTTCTATGTCATTAATGATACTATACGGCCCATTGTCTCTATAGATTGCACATAGGGAGAGGTGTCCATTTAGATAGGAGGAGGGGAGACTGATTAGTCACAACAGATTTCAAGGAACGCTGCATCCTTTTAGGTGCAACTCGAGACTGGTGAAGGGGCCATAGCGTTGGTCATGTAGCACCAAGATAGAGCAAGAGCCACATAAGTGGTCATAGACCACATCAAAGAATCCTTTAACATCCCTATTGTGCCATTGACAAACTTCATAGGAGCACGTGATGCTCAAACATTGGCCAGTCCCTTGATGACTCCTACAGAGCATGAGGATGTGCTTAATTAGTTGCTACAAATAGGACAAGTAATGACATCCTTGTTTGACATGTCACAAAATGTCATGGTAGCATAATCAGACCTCATCTCTACCAAGGGAAAAATGGTCATAGTAGAGATCAGGGCTGAGCACGTAGAAGCAGAGTTAGCAACACTCCAAGAGAGGCTCGTAACCCTGCAAGCTACATAGCAGGACCCCTCTCAATTTGTTCCCACAGACCAGCTAGACACCTTCAGGAACAAGCAACTCAATAAATTATTGGTGGACAATAAAAGAGTAGTGAAGGAGAAAAAGAAGGCTGACTGGGATGCCTCCAAGGCACAAGCACAAACCTACGTGCATGCTAAGGCACTTAGAGCCTTACAAGAGGAGAATAAATAGCTCAATGTTGATAATCTTTGGTTGACCATTGTGGAGAAATAGAAAAATGTTCTCAAAGAAAACTTTCAATAGCTACGAGAATAATTGATTAGGGTCAATCAAGATATGAACCGTTTGGCTAGAGAAAATAGAACCCTCTCAATGAAGGAGGTATGCGCAATCTGTCAGAAGATGGCCATTGAAATAAGCACGTGGCAAAATGAGGCCAAGTGGCATGAAAAGTTAAAGGAGCATTTCTGAGAATAGGTGGGAATGTACAAGCAAGTCATCGAGAAGGAGATCCATATGGCCAAGGCCCACATCAACGCTTTCAATGCCCAACACACTGATTGGCAGTCCATATTGGACACATATGCATTTTCCCACTAGGCGAAACTTAAAAGTTAGGACCTGTAAATTCAAGACCTCATAGAGTACATGGAGTTGGAAAACTTGTGGTATGCCAATCTAGCCATGTTGATAGCAGGGTGCTTGAGGATAGAGCTCAAGGGGCAGGTAGCTACCACCTACACCAAAAATGAAGTAGAATTTGTAGAGCATAAGAAAATGTTGTAGAAGCTGGAAGTTGCAAATTCTAAACTAGAGGTGGTTAAAGCAAGCTACAAAGGATAAAAATATGTCGTAGCAAACTTGGCTCAATGCTTACAAATTTTCAAGAGTACAGGGACAAAGTTAGAGCCTACGAGAAGGAACAACGGTTATTTGTGGCTTGGTATGTCAAAGTAAACAAAATGTTTCTGCAACTACCATGCCCATGGGAGGTGCTAACTCCATCAAACATTGGAGCATCAACATGGATGGCACAGGATCCCCAAATAGAAGAGAAAAAGCTTATCCCCATGAAAACTTGTCCCCAAATGAAAACTTGTCCTCGATTAGTTTAACTCTCATCCCCTTTCCTACTAGCTTAATTAAAGATTATTTTACATTGTCTCTAGGAGTAGCATTAGTTTAGGAACACATCATACATCTCACTCTGGACTAAACCATACGTGACAAGAAAATACTAGTCCAGGTGGGAAGATAGTAAACTGCGATCAACGAGTAACTATTTGGATACCACAACTAGCCTGTCTACAGAGTTTGACCGGATCGTGCATGAAACACTTGTATTCATATGGTTGAGTGTAGGGGTACCTTGCCACTCATGAATAACATCCACCCATATACAAGCGCTATGGTTTTCCTTGTTCTAGAAGTATGAGGTCCCTTTTCCATTAATAAAACCTTAACAAATTTGTGACCTTGGTAGTTTTCAGATTTGGAAAGGATTCAAAGGTTTAAACAAGGTGTGACTTCAAGGGGACTTGGTACTCTTTATGCCTTTCTACTTACTTGGGTCCATGTGTGTTTTCATGGATTGATTACCATTCCATGTTGACCAATAACAAGAAGTTAAATAAGTTTTTACATGGTGTGGTTTCCATTCAACAAAAAAAAAGAAAAAAATAATGGGAATTCAAATCACATCCCTTAGACAAAATAAATAGGCTACAAGCACTAGTTATGGGACTAGAAAGACATGTTACCCATTCTTGAAGATCCCCTCTAACTAAGGCCCTTTCTCACTTCCTGCTTTTCTTTTTTTCTTAATAAGGAACAATGGTTGTTCTATGGGAGCACTCTTGTGTCTTAGGGAGGTGGATTGATCTTAGAATGACGATGCGAAGTCACTAAATGTGGTTGGTTTTGGTTTGGACTAAGGATGGATTTGATTAGGTCATTTAACCACAAAATTCACAAGGGACTTCATGTGACCTTAATCAGAAACTTCATTCCACACACTTTCTTATCCATCTATGCTTTCCATGTCTCACCTCACTACTGCTTTCATGTTCTTATTCAATGTCTTGGTTTGATGTGTCAAAATTCTTAGGTAGTTTCTTTCCAATTTTTTGTACTTAAATTTTCATAACCATTAATAATCCATAGGGCCCATGGACTCCTCAATTTGAAGTTATGCAAGGGAAATAAAAGACTTGTGCCTACTTTTGGGAGGATCCACTTACATATCTTTTAGTTGGGTTAATTAAGTTCTTTATCTTTAGGCATCCTCATAGTTAAATCTTTTTTGCCTACATCATCAGTGACATCTAATTGTGCACATCCTCATAATTTTTTCAATGAAATCCTATTTTTATTGTTGTGAATTCTTAAACCTTCTTCAAGCATTTCATCGTGTTTGAACTTTTCAAAATTTAATGGACTGCTTATCCATTTCATCCTATTTTTTAGTTTTCCTACTAACACTATTAAAGAAATAAATCAACCATAATCACAACCTAGCCAAGTGTAACCACCTAGCAAATTTTTGTCTAGGATGTTCAATTCTATTATCATGAACACTCCATTTTATAAAAGATTGTAACTTTATACACTTGGGAACTTGGAGTTTTTCTATTCCATTTAAGTTAGTTTGCATCTCAATCAATAATCCCATACCTTCTTAATATTTTGTAAGGAACTTGTTCCTCCTCTTGTTCACTTGAGGATGAGTTTTCATTCAATCATGGAGGTATGATGAATCATGTTTTGTAAGGCTTTGATATTGGAGCCACAATATTGAGCATTTGATATTGGGCCCCAAGATGTGATGTTGGATATTTGATATCATGGGGTATATGTTGGCCTTTAAATATAGTGCTTGGACACATGGTATCCATATAGTTTTTTGTCATAGCATAGTAGAGATCTTGTAGTTTCTTTTCTCTAGAGTTAGAATATATTCCAAAGTGCTTATAGAAGGAATCATTGAGTGTATGAATCTTTATTCAAGCACTATTATACTTGGGCATGGTAGTGTGTATAGTAATAAAGATGAGCTTTGTGATCAAAGCTTGCTACACCTTGCCTAACTTAAATATTTTATTCATGAATTTAATGTATTATGTAATTTTCTTTAATGCTCCTAAGTAATTAAGCTAAAGTAAGATAGTTTGATTAAATAGAAATTAATTAATTAAGTACATAAGTGTGATTACTTTGAGCATGCACATGATGCTTGGTAATCCTAGCAACACTTAACATTTGGTAACCTAGCAGTGTTATATGTGTTCAAGATGCACATGGAAAGTGGAATCAGATACTTATGTTAGTGATGAGTGGCGAGGTACCCCTACACTCAACCATACGAATACAAGCGTTACACGTGCGAATGGGTCGAACTTCGCAGACTAAGTACCTACACGCCTTATGGAACACTTAAGGTTAATCATTCGTTGTCTTTCCAGACTTACTTGTATTTGTCATGGTTGTATGGCTAAGTAAGTCTGAGGTATATTATTTTTATGTCTTTTATGTTTTATCTCCTATGCTAATGAGGTGAATGGTGAAGAGACTAATTAACTAACTTTAACTAACTAAGCCTTAATTAACCTAGCATCAGTATCCGTTCCCACTTACCGTTCACACCCTAAACTAATGCAACCTTGGTTACCAAATGCTATTCGTTACTGGGATCACCAAGCGTAACGCACGTGCTCGAAGCGGTCGTATTGAATGCACTTAACTATGGGAGAAGGGTTGAGAGAGAATTAATTAGCTAATAAAGTGTTTAAATGACAAACAATAAATAACAATAAATAAAATCCTATTTAGCCTATTCCATGCACTGCAAGGTTTATCCAAGAAGTTCATCTTTATTTCAGTACACAAACTTGTGTTCAGGTACAATATTTTCTCGAATAAAGATCCGTTGACTTTGGAGCTCCTACTGCGGGCACATGGAAATTATTCTATCTCTGGAGAGGTAAAATGGCTAGAGTTTTGCTACGGTCTAGGCCTAGAATGAGAAGCAAGGAAGAGTCGCCTCTTATTTATAGATTTGACGGTGCACTGCGATATTGCGGCAGACGTGATATCGCGTACGCGATATCATGGCCCATGCGATATCGCGTCCCATCATACCCCCATAACTGAATAAAAACTTGTCCCTGAGTTCCTTACAAAATATTGGGACGGTATGGGATTACTAACTCAAAATGGAACTAATGGGATGACATGTGAATAGATCATCATTACAAGACAAGAAAAAACTAGTGTTCACGACAACAAGAGTGAACACTTTATACATTGACATTAGGCCTTATTTGGCAGCTGAGAAAGAGAGAGAGAAAGAAGTTTTGCTGTTGCCAACGTTAAGATTGTGCCTTTCGTTGTCTATCCATAAGTGCGCCATTGATCTTGCTCCTTGCATAGCTGCTTTTAGCACTAATCCATTTCAAGTGTTCCCTCCAGATCCACTTCGTTGTTGTATGATTGCCATCCACACACATAACACAGTCTTTATATTAGCAAGGGTAAATGAAGCATAATGTAGTTGATACCTTGCTTCAGTAAAAGGTCCATTGGCTGGGTTGTGGTATGGTTGATGCAGATCTAGAGATATAATAATGGTGACTACCGAAGATGTAGGGGTTAGAAGAAAATCGAAAAAATTTGGGTTTGGACCCCCATGACTAAGAGCGAACCTCCGGTAGCGATAGAATGGAGAAAGAATAAAGAAAAAGAAAGATGGATAAAAAGAGAAAACTATGACATCGATGAAATGGATGTCAAGATGGAAATGAACAAAATAAAGTTGATTGCAAAAATGTTAAGGGAAAGAATTTAACTGGTGCACCAAATAGGAATGTCAATGGGTCCTCCCCAAAATAGGCTCATGCCCTTAATGCCCTGACAAACCCACATTCAAAGAGTTCGTAGGCTCTGGGAATGTCATTTGGAACAAGAGTTAAAGTCTTGACTGCAAGAATTTACCAAAAAGAAAATAATGCGTCAACCAAAATATACACTAATGATACAACCGGCAATGAGGTGAACAATGGAGAGAAGGGTGGAGAGAAGAGAATGGAATGGAATCCCAAGAACAAGGTGGTGTACAACCCCTTGTGTAGTTCATGATTAATGTGACTTAGTAGATCCCATTCCAAGTCTGGCCTCAAATAAACCACGTCCAGTGACTTTGCATTAATACATTCAGCTAATCCATCCTCTTGAAGTAAAAAGAATGCCTTCACCCAAGAGCCACCACCATTCCGACGAAATGAAGGAGGAGAGAATGGGAAGCGACAAGGGTTTTAATTAGAGGGAACATTTTTATTTGAGTTCCATAACCAGTGTTTGTAGCCCAAATGATTATTTCATCTAAGGGGTGTGCTTTGAATTCTCACTTTATCTCTTTTTTTTTGCTTTATGTGTTTATGCATGAGAACCACACCATGCAAAGACTTTATTATTTTTATTTGCTCAGCTTCCCGATAATTGGGTAACGTTGAAATGGTATGAAAAATCAAGAAGAAAACATCCAAGCACCCAAGAGGATGGCCAACACAAATGCATCAAGTTCCCTTGAAGTCACACCCTTTTCAATCCTTGAGTCCTTCCTTAGTTTGAGAAATGCCCAATCACCGATTCGTTATAGTTCTTATTTAGAAAGGGACTGTACAGTTCCAAGCCAAGAGAAACCATAGAAATTTGTGGATGTATGGATGAAGTGGACTTATTGCCTGTCATATCAAAAGAACCATACCTTAGTATCAACATTGTAACTTAAAGGTAAAAACCAAACATTAGCAACCAATATAAAAGCAATTCATACCATCATGAAGAACACTTATTAAATGACAAACTTACAAGATGGATCACACACATACACACACAAAAATTGAAAAATTATAATGATGTTGTAAAACAAAAACAAGAAAAGTTAAAGAAATTTGTAAAAAAAAAATGTGTAAAACAAAAATGTGTAAAAAAAAAATTAAAAAGAACTGAGGGCCCCAAATGATTAGCGTAGGTGGCCATCTCCCCCATGATTGAATGGAAAGGGAGAGATCCAAAATAATGAGCACCTGTTTGAATTTCTTAGAAGTGTCCAACTTCTCCCAATTAATGCTTCTAGGTTAAGGGGTGGAAGTCGACGATGCTCATACTCCAATGTATCTATGCCTTCGTTGTTGGCATGAGTTGTTCCCCCAGTTCGTTCCATGCGTGTTGGTCGGTTGCTCTTTCAATTAGCTATCAACCACGAGGTGTCCACTTGTTGTGTGGTTGCTACATATAGGCATCTTTGTCTTAGAGTTTCTAGGACACACCAGTTGCATGTAGGAGATGCTGAGCATTCCTCCATGTCATCACTCGATGAGTCACTGTATGTGATGCATGGAACTTTCTTCTTCTTGATCTTTTCATAAATTTTTAACTTAGATATTTCCAAGGAAAGATAGCGGATCCCTAGGCATGCGTCTACTGTACTTAGCCATGCCCTTCCCATTATAATTGGGAAGTCTCCTTTGTTGCTGTTGACTTCTATCACCAGGAAATCAGCTAGGTATGACCAACCACACACAGTGGTAATGATGTCCTCGATCAATCCCAAGGGAATGGTGATGGAATGGTTAGCTAGCTCTAGTTGAATATTGCTCTTCTTAAGTGGAGGTAGGTTCCAGGCTTTATACATTTCTCATGAGATTAAGTTGACTCTAGAACCTGAGTCAAGAAGAGCCTTATGAGGTTCATTCCCAGTGACTTGGAGATAGATTAGGGGGTTTCCAGGATTAGAGAATTTCCTGGGAAGGTGGCCTACCTTGATCCAGTCGGTAATAGTATGTGTTAACATAACCGTATGCATTAAGCTTTGTTGTTGGTTTGAAGGGAGCTTCGAAGCCTTGTATGTTGGAGGAGTGTGCACAGACTCAACCGCTTGTGGTTGTGAGAGCTTGTCTAGGATTTTGGTTCTAAAGAAAGGTCTTCTCTTGTTGTGGTTGTCAAAACTAGTAACGGGTTGAAGGTTTATAGCTCTCATAGCATTACGTTGCTGTGGTTGAGTGGGGAGTTCCCCTTGCATTATTGGAGCGGGTGGTATTGGAACTAATGGTGTGAGAGAGGCGGACGAATTTGGAGGATGGTATGGATGTGGAGCATCTCCTGGAGGAGAAAGAGTCCTTCTAAAATACTCCCAAACTTGGTAGTGACATTGTGGGGTTTCGTGACCCATAGAGTCACTTGGAGAAATCGACTGCTGCACGTAATAGCCATAAGGATCGGGTTGCCGGTAAGGGTATTGTTGCCTAGGCAATGGCATCCCCCATGACTATGTGTGTTGCCACTGCTGATGTTGCCCTATAGGTTGTGGCAGAGTTCCACTTGGATAATACGTTAACGGTTGGTAGAACTGCCTTGGGTTACCTTGGGGATAAGGTAACCATCTGTTAAGTCTTGGGTTGAGTGCATACACCACAGACTCTTGTAGATGTGAGATGATTGGACAACATCCCTTAAGATGGTCATATTGGCAGAGCTCACATCCATCGTCATTGTCTGTGTCCAAGTCCACAACCTCATAGGAGATATTCATTTTTCCCTTACCCTTATCATGTGCATGGCCTGAATCTCTCCGCGTTTTCTTATCATTGTCACTACTTCGTTCCTCCTTAGATTCCTCTACAATCTTTAGGACAGTTGCAATTTTTCTATCTAAGGAGCTCCATATTTCATCTACCTTAGCCAATACTTCCATTGTTAACTTTTGAAGTGGCAAGGTTTTTCTATTCACCAACTCTTCGAGTGGTGACTCATCCTCTTCATCACAAAATCTTACTCCCCTCTTTTGAAGGGAAGGATCATGGTTGTATTCTTCTACGCTTTCTCTTTTCTGTAGATCCCCTTCTTCTTTGGCTACTTGCTCCAAAAATCGATGAATTTCAGGGGATCTAAGCTCAGATAATCTCCCTTGGGCATTGAAACACCACAAAATTCTGAGCTTAGTACTCCTCCAACAAGAATCAAGCTAAGTCATAATGCTCCCTAGCATGACTAAATCTTGAGGGCCCCACAGACAGCTTCAAATAGAGTCGGACTCAACAAGAAGTAGTTCCCTGGAACCCACAAACAACCACAGTGACATACGGTATCAAATATGGCAACTTCGAAGTTCAAGATACTTAGTTCTCACCAAGTATACATTCCCAGTGTATACGCCCAGCGTATACGGCCAGCATATGTTCCTAGCGTATACGCCCAGCATGCATTTCCAACGTATACGTGCGGCGTATACGCCCAGCATGTATAAAGTGTACGACCAGTATGTAGCACAATGTATATCAATCAAATCTCTTCAGAACTGTGTTAGATCAAGGTTAACCAAGCTGAACACCCATAGGCAGCACCCTCATGACATCTGAATTCAAATATGAAGGCCAAACAACTTCTTTTGTTTTGGTCAAGTCTGTACGTCGAGGTCATACGCCCAGCGTGTATACGCTGGCGTGCAATGTGTATACGCTGGCGTACAACGGTATACGCTGGTGTGCAGCATGCTGTACACTTGTAAAATTTTATTCTTTCGCACTCGGTCAACAAGCCACATGTCACCCGACCCGAGAGTCTAGCACTCCACAGCCAATTAGCCCCTCTCAAACTCGAGTCTCAGGTCTAAACTTGTATAAAAATCCCAATTTTTCACTAGACTGGGGTTGACAATTTTGAGAAAACCAGAGACAAAAAAAGAACCAGAGATGTTGAGAAATCAAAGAGCAAAGTAGAAACCTTGTATGCTCGACCTTAACCCTGCACGCTGAGCATACAGCCTTCACGTTGTGCCTGCAGTTGAACCAGTACACAATCATCCCTGTGCATCCACCGGGGATCTTCGTCCGCCTTGTGTCGGATTCACAACTGCATTAGACCGGTGCATTGTAACTTACAGTCTCACAATAATATTATCACATCTGTTTTGCTAAAATTTGTTACAGTTTTTCGGTAATTATTACATGCTTATTACTTATTTTCCTGTACATTTACGCTCTGTTTTACATTAGTTACATCATTTATGTATAACCCAGTGTACAGTATATTGGTGTACGTTCGGGGAAATCCTTGCCTAATCTGCATGCGGATCACTCAAGGTACTCTGCCTTCATTAATTCCAGCTTGCCCTTAAGCGAAGGTAGGGTCTTCTGTGTGTGTCCAGGGATCTCCAGGTTTCTGTTTCATTCCAGCCGGAGACTGACAATTTCGGATAGTACAGAAAATGGCGCTAGAAGGAGGGCCTGAAACTACTTAAAACTTACTGTGCTCTCATACCCCGATCTTCCCAGACTCACACCGCATCGACACTAAACCTAGTTCTGAAATTCCCGATCGACATCCCATTCTACGGAATTCCCAGCATCTACGTTGCTCAGTATACGCTGTACGCTGTAGAACCTGTCTACGCTGCTCAGTATATGCTGTACGCTGTAGACCATGTCTACGCTGCTCAGTATACACTGTACGCTATAGACTCTATCTACGCTACTCAGTATACAATGTACATTGTATGCTGTAGACTCTGTCTACGCTGTACGCAGCGAACGTAGGTTTATGCCGTACTAAGTATACCAGTTTCATATCCCTTCCACTGTGTCGTATTCACAACCATTCATCATAAACACTACGAACTCCAATGCTACAACTAAGCCAGTCACAAACATCGTAGGCACCACGGCCGTTCAACAATCTGTAGTACAACCCACAGTGGGGCCTCGTCGGTCTCTCAGATTGTAGGCGAGGAACCCATCGTTTAACATTATAACTCAGGAGCAATAAAATTTCATATATGTAAAATTACAAGCCAGCCTCGTCGTGGATCAAATCAAAATTAAGGTTAAAAGACAATATGAACTCTTCCATAGGGGAGGACATGAGTTCATCCCATCCCCATACGATATTATCCCTCTCCCAGAGCACTACTCTGAGCTCATCTCACAACTCCTCCTACAAAGGAGTCAGTCTCTGGACCAGCCTGTGGCAAATCCTCAGTTGGAAGAGGAGGACGACTTCGTAGCTCAGTTTGAGCATGAAGATTCATACCACACAGTCAGCCCAAAAACCTATGTAAACCCGTTGTTTCAAATCACCCAAGCACAGATACCTCAACAGGAATCATGCACGCTTATCCATATCCCTCCTGTAACCAATGCGCAACTCAACACACTTCCCCTTGCCATTCCCCCCGTTGCAACAGTATCTCCATTGTCGCAAATACCACAACCTCCTCAAAATAATGTAGGAGTAACCTTCTCACCCAGAGTGATCGGGATGCCGCATATGATACTGGCTTCTACATTCGCTCATGATATCCCATGGATTGAAACCCAAGGAGCCCCTTTTACAACTGTAACTCAACAAGTTCAGAGTGCCCCCACACAAAGCATGACTGGCCAATGGGCAGCAATTGGTGCTCAATCGCATCAACTCCCTCACTATAACATATCACCTCATACAATTTTACTAGCTAACATCCCTCAAGGACAACCACAACAACAATAGCAACCCCCCACCTACAATGTACCGCCCCTAGTACCACCCACCACAAATATTCCGCAAGCGTAGCCTCCAACCACACAACTTTCTTCCTTCCAGCCCATTGCCCAACAATCTAATTTTTATACCGTACAACATCCCCAGCCTGTTATCTCACCTAGTGCCCAAGACTGGGCTGATGCTAAAAAGCTAATGCAGGAGCTAACTAACGAGGTCAAATGCCTCAAGACAGCCACCGACGGAGAGCTCAAGGTAGTGGACTTCTATCATGATGAACCTATCAGCTCTTCGGTTCCACCTTTAACATTACCCAAGGGTGTATCCTTACCCACGCTGACTAAATACAATGGGGAGACAGACCCCAATGCTCACCTCATAACGTTTAGACTAGAATGCATGCTACTTTAGGCATGGCCACATGCCATTCTGCGAGTGTTCCCCATGTCCCTCGCAGTGAGAGCACTTGATTGGTATCGGGCCTTGCCACGAAACTCAATATCTTCTCTGGAAGATTTGTTACACCAATTCGTCACCAGGTTCAAGTATAACTTGAAGCCTGAAGCAACACTTGACAGCCTCATACAGGTCAAGCAAGCACCCCTTGAACCTATTTAAAAATTCATCCAATGGTGGAGTGTTGCTCTCAATGAGCTCCACGAGCCAATCCCAGAGACGTATCTCCTCACCATCCTGAAAGGGGCTATCAACGATTTTGTCAAATCCAAACTATATTATCTCAATGCACGTACTCTCAGTCAAGTGTTTTTACAGATCAAGAACATAGAGGAGGCAGCCCAAAACAGTCACGACCCTGCCTATTTAGCCTTTAGAAACGAACACAATAAGAAAGATAAAGAGAAGGCTAAAACAACCATAGCAGCAGTAGCAGAAACACAACAAGCAAATGTGGGAGAACAAAACAAACCGCCTGTTGCCCCTACTAATTACGCCAAACCCACTCCTGCGATTGCACCAGAATCATCTGCATCACAAAGCCCTACACCGGGTCGTGCGAGAAACTTTGAGAGGAAGAACCCCTCTCAATATACGCCGTTGCCCATGAAACCATTGTAGTTATTCGACCAACTCTTGAAGGCCGGATTGATGAAACATAAACAGTTGTCCCCCGCAGTGATCCAAAGACATGATCGGTTTTGTCAACTGGTTCAGAACCCAAGCCTAGCAACGCCAGATGAGCCCCCGGTTCCAAAAGGCTTTAGAATGGATCATTTTTGTGATTATCATTAACGTAATGGGCATGGCACTAACTATTGTTTCACCTTAAAACAGGATATCCAATGGATGATTGACGGAGGTCAAATCACTTTTGATGAAGCCAATTCGGTCCAACCACAAAACCAGGCCATGGGCATATATAAAGACCGTCTAAATACTAAAGAAGCACCGTATGTAATTAACACTATCTACCTTGATAACGAACCGGAAACACCTACGATTAACATCGTTCATTCTGATCATGAGCAGAAAATGCCTAAGAAACCATTTGTAGTGCATATTCCTCCCACTGTACAAACACCTGTGCCTCAACCATCATACTCCCCATAGAAACCTTATGTCATTTGAATACCCCCCGCTGTAGCAACTTCTATCACACCACCAAGTGAAAGACCATACATGGTGCGTGTACCTCCCACCACCACTACCGCAAATACACAACCACCTCCTACTCGGCCCACTCCCTACGTAGTCCGCGTATCACCTGCGGTCACAACTACGGAGGTACAATCTCCACCTAGGCCAACTCCATATGTTGTTATGATACCCGAATGTCCTGATGACCACCACTCCTGCACTCCGCAAACACACAATAAACCGATTCCCTATGTCATCAAGGTGCCTAGCTAGCCTGATACTCAACTGCATTCAACTGCCCAACTGGAACCCCGTCCAACTCCATACATCATACAGGTTCCAAAGCAACCTGAGGTTCCGAAACCAACTATACCCCCATGCCACACACAACATCCCTTGGGTTGAATTACCATTCAACGTGATCAGCGAAGGAGACGCTGAATATAGAATCATACCCGTTAATGCTACACTTAATGTTAAAATGAGGAAAATCAAAAAATTACTAAACCAATAAACGACATTGTAGTTCGAAATGACATTAAACTACATTCCAAGTTCGAAACGACATTAAACTATCATGTCTGCAATGACATAAAACTAGCCACGATCAGAAATGGTTGGTCTACCAAGAAATCCACCCGTATCACTTGAAACTTCCCTGGTTTATGCATGGCCCGAAATGGCCTTAAACTAGTATGTGTGGCCCGAAATGGCCTTAAACTAGTACGTGTGGCCCGAAATGGCCTTAAACTAGACCATCTACCTACACTTTGTTTTTCTCGCAAATTCCAGTTCATTGTTCGAATTTACACTTGCATTGTCGTGTTATCTATAACAGTTTTCACAATTATCCTTCGCTTATAATTACATTCCTAGTTGCATTCCCACTTCGTGCATTACATTTAAACTACAAAATAATCCAAAACATTTTACATTGCCGTGTCGTGTTTACATTTAAACTCAAAATCCATAACAAAAAGATATGTAGAAATATATATATATATGTAGTGATGTACAGTTAGACAAGTACAACAGTTAACTGATTCTATTCATCCGTGCAATACAACTCAAAATATTCACTTTACGATTCACATAAAAATATGAGCCAGGGTAATTTCAAAGTCAAAATTAAACATCAGGGACAGGAGGGTCGTCCCCTTCAGGCCCGCCAGCACCATGAGTCCCCACTCCGCTAGGGCCACCTTCTTGGACATCGTCGTTGCCTCAACCCTACAAAATGCAAAAGAAACAATCAACACAAGAATAAAAAAGAAAACTCCCAAACATTACTCAACGAACAAATTTCATGGAAACAAAATGCTTACCGTAGGAGACCCTCCTAAACTGAATTCCAGTCGACGTAGAATTTCCTCCTCTGAGACGCTTGCCTAGTCAGTCCCATCAAGGCCTAGATTGACGTTCACAAAGGCTTTCCCCTTGTTAACCACCGACCATGTGGGACGTTTCAAGGGAAATTCACCCACAGACACCTCCCCTAAAATGGTTGTAATTACCCTCATGGGCGATTCCATCTCAACAGTTGTATTCTTAGCAAAGGTATCAAATGCAGAACGTAGACCCAGACCCTCTACGAACATTTCAAGCTGACGCTTTTCTATGGATACTTCCTTCAATGATTTCTTGTAATGATGCTTGTGGTTCTTCTCATCCTAACCCCACTTACGCACCTTGGAAGCGAAAGCCTTCCAATCCTGGTACTTGAGGTTCAGTAGATCTATCTGGGCCTTACGCTTTGCTAGTCTCCGAGTCAGTGATGCATGGTGATTTAGCAGGTTCCAATATCTAGTATAAGTGATCTTAGAAGTTCGCCAAGAATGATCACCTATTAGTCTAGCCAAGGCAAACTCATACCGAGCCTTGAGATCATCACGTTCAACTGATAACTTGGAAACCTCTTTTTCCTTTGCCTAGATTTGCAACCATAGCTGTTCAATGGAACGCCTACAGGTCCAAAGTGATTTAGTGTTATGCACAAGAGCTTTCACCACCTTGTCATAGATCGGCCTTGGTATCTATTTAACTTCTGGCGGTAGTGTAGGCAAACTTTCAATACTAACGGTTTCAAACGGATCCCACTTCAGCTTGGCTCCTACACACACAAAAAGAATAGGCATTAAATCTTAGATGGCAAAAAAGGGATATGAAACTCGAAGGCTACAAAATGTTTGAGACATTTGTACCCATTTCAGGATGGGCTTGCTGAATACGTTCGACCACCTCGTCAACGATATTGGTCATGAAATCCATTTTACTTGGCATCTCGATCCAAGTAAATGGTTCATGAGTACGAGATGGACTAGCCTCCACGGGCATTTCAGGGGGGCCACTTTCATGGGCACTTCCAACCGCATCAGTGGAATTGTTCTAGTTTCAATGTCTTCCTCTGGAAGCTATAAAAATGTAAAATTAAAACATCACGTGATGGAAACAAAGATTCACAAAGCAACACAATAAAACAAAATGGAATATACCATGTTCTCTATCCCCTTCCCGGTTTGGAGGATCACCAAGGTCCAATCTTCCCTTAAGGAAGCTATTGAATATTTCATCAACACCATCCCGGTCATCGATCAATTCTATCTTCGTGGTGTCTTCTGCTAGCTCTTCCGTCCCTTCCACCTAATCTTTGCCGACCTCTTCCTCCTCAATTATTAAGTCTGTTGGAACTTCCTCCTCCTCGATAATGGTCTCTAGCTCCTGTCTCCTCACTTCCAGAGTCAAGTCTGAAGACATTAGTTTCATGTAAGCGGTCAAAATGAAAAAAAAATGAATAAGACGAAAATGACAATACAATAAGTGCCCCAAGTTTACTTACCTCGAACAGGCATTTTGAATTGTATTCACTTCACCCTTGGCTCTTCCACAGTTGAGGCCACCTCTTTAGGGCGTTCGCGCTTCGGGATCTTCGATTTGGCTTTCCCGATGGTCTCCCTGATGACACGTTTAGCTCTCTTTGCAATGTAGGGCACATTGTCTGGTTCCAACCCACACTGTCACGTGTATGGATTGAAGTACCAGATGACCCCTTTGTCGTGATGGACATAGATTCATCAATCCCCTCGGGTGCATCTTGGGACTCAACTACTTCAAAAAAATGGTTAATCCACGGGCGAGATAATTGAGTACGATCCCGTAGAACATATTTATTATCCGCATGAACCACTAAAAACTTGGCCAAGCGGCATAGATAACCTACGAAGAATACGAATGTAAAATGGGACTACACCTCAACGTTTGAACGCAATCGCACTATCTCCCTATGGAAACCCGACAACAAAAATTGGGCCCAATTATAATGCATCCCAGTTTCTAAAATGGCTCGCATGATGCGCACAGCTTCCACCCCAAGACTCTTCACTTGGGACAGGGATTTAGGAAACACCTGTGCCCTAAACAGGGGATACAATTCATTAACTTCCACCACCTTTGACGTCCCCTGCATAGGGAATCCCTTGGAACCCTTGACAATGCCCAACCAATCTTCTAGCTCACACACCACATGGAGCTCTTTCTGCACCTTGTCCAAAACCACATTCACGCCATCTGCTGGTACATCGAAGAGGTCTGAAAAGAATTCGGTTGATAGATGGAAAACTATCTTGACACCCTTAATACGGGTGCTGTAGTAGGTGACGGATTTGTCAAAAGAATCAACAATTCCAATCATTTCAGCAATGGAGACATCAGGGCTCAGGGTTGTAAATAACTCCATGAGGCCGGCATCATCCANGGGGGAGGGGGGGACATCAACTGTAAATACAATTTAGAACCATAACACCATATGACCACCAGCAGCTGAACAAACACACTAAGGCATCTAGGAAATATCATCACTTACCTTCAGTCGTGGACTTCGAAGTGCTAGAACCCAAGTGAGCATCACGAGGGAAAACTGGTCCATTGCGTGACTAATCTCCATGCAGCCACCCACGAGCCGTGCATTGTGCAAACGCCCTAGAAAATCGTTTATGGAAATGAACAATGTCGCCCTTCGTCTGAGCTAATACAGCTCCGCGAAGGGTGGGACCCGCCATGAAGGTCTCTAAAGTGATATGAGCCAGTGCAAGCCCATCATCATTGATGCATATTCCATCTTTATCAACTTGGGGCCTGCAAAAGAACGGTCATCAGAATAGGAGCAAACACTAAACGACAAAAATAGAAATGACAAACTAAATGACCTTACCTCTCTACCCTGTACACTGTGCCCGGAGGGTTCTGAAATAATGTGTGCGCACGCATAGCTAGAAACAAAGGGTTATTGAGATAGTGAGGCCCACGTGGCAATAAGTCCCACACACGTGATAATGGACAAGTAGATCTGGGCCCTCCAGAGGGACCTTCCTCAATCGCAAGAGGTCCCTCGTCAATGTCCACCATGAAAACCATGACGCCATCCAAAGATCCTAGCAACATTGCTTCGAGCATGCTCCGCGCCACTTGTTCGCTTAGGTGTGACCATATCACTACCTTGAATCTGTCTAGGATGAAAGCAAGGAATTCACAGGCCCCTTCCCTGAACCATACCCCATTGTTATCAATAGTCAGATTAGGGGCAGGTTCATCGGTATCAAGGGGCCCGAACCATGCCGGTACCCCAACCAGCTCAACCACTAGGAGGAAAGGCTCAAAATCCCTGCAAATAACCAGAATGCCATGATAAATCAGCTATACACCAAAATGAAATAGAAAATCAAAATGAAATAGAGAAAAAAATGAAATGTCAAAAAAAAAAACCGTTTACACTCAGCGTATACGTTGTCAAAATAATCGTTTACACTCGGCATATACCCTATCAAAAAATCGTTTACACTTGGTGTACATGCTCCGAAAACTATTTATGCCCAACGTACAGACCCTGTACGCTGCGAAAACTATTTATGCCCAATGTATAGACCCTGTACTCTATGAAAACTGTTTACGCTCGGCGTGCAGATCCTATACACTGTGAAAATCATTTACGTGCGAAGCCCATTTATGGTCAGCGTACAGATCCTGCACGCTGTGAAAACTATCTACGCTCAACGTAAAGAGCTTTTACGCTACGAATCTACGCTCAGCGTACAGACTCTGTACACTATCAAAACTATCTACGCTCAGCGTACAGACCCTGTACGCTGCCAAGACTGTCTACGTCTAGATAACAAGCACAAATAAAAATAATTAACTGAGGTAAGATTAGAGCCTACCTGTGTGCCGATCCAGGCTATGATGGAATCCTAGGCCTAGGAAAACACTGCAACATGGCCTCACTTTCCTTCGCGAAAGTCAATTCGGGTCCATTCCTCCCTTGGCCTTCTACCTCCTTGCCCTTGCCCATTCGGGCATCTTGTATGCTAATCGCTCACGCTTACGCTGGGGTTTGAGCTTCCACGCTTACGCTGGAGTTTGAGCCTCTATGCTCATGCTTATGCTAGGGTTTGAACTTTTATGCTTACGCTGGAGTTTGAGCCTCTATGCTCACGCTTACGCTGGGGATTGAGCCTCTACGCTCACGCTGGGGTTTGGTGATTTACGCTTACGCTGTGACTTAGGTTTACAATTACGCTCCGGTTCGATTCAGGTTCACGCTGCCTTTGACAACTGACAGCCTTACGCTATATATAGCGCACGTTGACCCCGCCACTGCCACTGCCACCTTGCATTTTTTATTAATTTTAATCAAAATTATTCAAAGTATAAAATGAGGGAAAATGCAAAACAAAATAACAAGATGACGAACGCTACCCCAAACCATATCCCCTAGCAAACCAATTTTGGTCGCCCACACTAAACATTTTGGCACAAACTCTTCAATATAGCTCACATGCCAACTAGATGACATCAACGCAACATTTAACTGGCCCGGTAAGGGCTTAAACTACCACATATGGCCCGGTAAGGCCTTAAACTGCCATGCATCCCGGTACGACGATAAACCACCACCGTACATGTACACATGATTTACGTTGCCAAGGAACGCGTAACAACATCTACTAGCTCACTCTGCCCTTTGTTTATTGGCAGGAGCAAGCTCAATGGATTATCAGCATTTATCCACACCATTGACCATCGATGGACCATACAGAAAGATCACAAGAGAAATCGACATGAATTCCATCAAATTAGGTCTATCAATGGATGACACAGTCATAGCCTCAACATAACAAACACTAGACAGCTACAAAGGTATGATAAAGTCCCTCGACATAGAAGCTGATAGCATCACCGAAGACCCGTTGACTGAAACCCCCATCGCTATGCCTGATGGTGAAATCAGGATATTAAAATTGAGTACACTATTGCAACCTCAACTGGCCAAAGACATAGAAGATGTGCTTCAAGACAACATAAAAGCATTTGCTTGGTCTTACACAGACATGCCTGAGTTAGATCCTTGAATCATCCAGCACAATATTATACTCGATCCAAAGTTAAGGCTAGTGAAAAAAAAAGCACAAAAAGTTAAGCTTGAGGTAGCGTTAGCAGTTCGCAATGAGATCACCAAACTCTATCAGGCAGGTTTCATTTGGGCTATTGATTACGCTGATTGGGTATCCAACATGGTCATTGTCCCGAAGAAGAACAGAAGCATTCGCCTATGCATTGACTTCGGTATCTCAATGTTGCAACTATAAAAGATGATTTCCCCCTACCCAGCATCGAGCAACTTGTTGATTCAACCGCTGGGCATGCCTTGTTATCTTTTATGGATGGCTTCTCAGGATATAACCAGATACGCATTAACCCGGAGCATCAGCTCTGGACTACCTTTATGACACCATGGGGCACCTTTTGTTACACGATGATGTTGTTCGGTCTCAAGAACGCTGGGGCCACATATCAAAGGGCAACGACATTCATTTTTAGTGACTATATGTTGCATTTGCTCAATGATTATGTAGATGACATCACAATTAAATCGAAAACACCAGAGCGACACATCCAAGATTTAGATTTGATCCTAAAATGTTGCTTAAAATATGAACTTAGGCTCAATCCAAAGAAATGTGTTTTCGGAGTAAAAACGAGCAAGATGCTAGGCTTTGTAGTGTCAGAAACAAGAATACGAGTGGACCTAGATAAAGTTAAAGCAATTATCAATTTAAAACCACCAAGCAATATTACTGAACTTCAGGGTCTACAAGGTAGATTACAGTTCATCACGCGCTTCATAGAAAAATTGACAGACAAGTTGAAGCCCATGAATCATTTACTATGAAAGAATGCCCATTTTGAATGGACTCCACAATGCCAAGAAGCTTTCGACCACATTAAGACAACACTAGCTCAGTTACCAATAATGTACCCTCCACAGAACAATAAACATTTCTACATCTATCTCGCCATGACGGATTTGTCCATCGCTTCCATGCTCTGCCAGAAACGAGACGATGGGACCGAAATCCCTGTTTATTATTTGAACCATGCATTAGTGGCCCATGAAAAGAAGTACAATGAGGTGGAGAGGTCATGTTTAGCCCTGGTCTTTTCCCTAAAGAAATGACAACATTACCTCTTCCACAACCAAGCCAACATAATCTGCAAAGATAATGTGCTCAGGGCCATCACCGGTAACATTTACGAGTCAAGCAGAATAGCGCGTTGGAAAGCCATAATAGCCAAATTTGACCTACATTATATAGCGTAGTCGTCAATCAAGGGTCAAGCCATAGCGAATCAACTAACTACATCACCAACACACGATCAAGCAACAGTAGAGCCAGGGTTTTCCAGACGAAAACGTGAGCGCGATAAACATAGTTCCTGATGAGTATGAAGCTATTTTGAACTTTGATGGAGCCTCCACCTCTCGAGGGGGGAGTGATGCTGCCATCATCACCTATCCCTTTGGGGAGATCCGACCCTTTGCTTCCGGCTTTCACTTTCATTATACCAACAACATAGCAGAATACGAAGGTCTCCTTAGGGGCCTTGAGGCAGCATTAGCTTCTAACATCACACGACTTGTAGTCAGGGGGGACTCACAACTAGTTTTAAACCAAGTCATAGACATTTATACATGCAAAGCGCAACATTTACAACCATACTGTGACTTAGCTAAACACTTGTTGAAGCAATTCGAAAACATGGATGTACAACATTTCTCCAGAAACGATAACACCATTGTAGACGCACTTGCCACACTAGCTCTAAACATATTGCCTGACATGTGCCATATGTTGCCAAGCTCTATAATCAGTTGTGCTAAATCCATAACCGATACTCTCGATGGATTACCAATTGCATCCGTTAGTACAACACATGCGATAGAATGGTATGACGACATAAAAGAGTACCTTCTATGCGGTGAAACACTGCAACATTTAATGAATGCACAAAAGGACATAGTAAGAAAATGTTCTCGACAATATGCACTAGTAGGGGACACATTATGTCATCGATCCTACAAAGGCATATTGCTAACGTGCGTTAGTAGCGCTGATGCCCAAAACATTGTCGAGCAAGTACATGATGGACTATGCGGAGGACACATAGCACCTAAAGTAATGACAACAAAAATAAGACATTTAGGCTATTATTGGCCACACATGGGGTATGATTGTCTCTCCAAGGCTAAAACGTGCAGTGTCTATCAAAAACATAGTAATCTGATACATGTTCCACCAAATGAGTTGCATACAGCGCAAATCACCTGGCCCTTTCAAAAGTGAGGGTTGGACCTTATCAGACCAATAACACCCTCATCTTTCGCAGGGCATAGCTTCATCATAGCCGCTATAGAGTATTTCATGAAGTGGGTAGAAGCTATTCCCCTTAGAAAAACCACATCCAAACACATATGCAACTTCATCCTTGAAAACATTGTGACCCATTTTGGAATCCCCATGACCATCATCACTGATAATGGGCCACAATTTAGCAGTGCTGAAACTAGAACTTTCTGTGAAAGCCTAGGGATCAAACACTCATTTTCATCCCCTTATTACCCTTAGAGTAATGGACAAGCTGAAGCCACAAATAAAACCATCATTACAGTACTTAAAAAGATGCCTATCCAAAGCAAGAAAAGATGGCATGAATAGTTAGTATATGTGCTATGGGCTTATCGTACTACGCATCGAACTTCCACAGGTAAAATGCCATATAGTCTTGTTTATGGTTTAGAAGCTGTTTTACCCTTGGAATTATAGGTACCGTCCTTAAGGATCACACTTTCCGAACTCCTCGATGAAGGGCAAAGCAATGACCTACGCATCATTGACTTGGACTTGGTGGAGGAGGAATGTATACGTGCACTCGATCAGATTGAATGGTATCAAAAATGACAACAACAACGCCATCGGTACGATGATTATAAGCGCCCTATCAAGGAAGGCGACCTTGTGCTCAAAGCCGTTCGGGAACACTCGGACAAATTCTCAGCCAACTGGGAAGGGCCCTACTTGGTCACCAAAGCATATGACAATGGAGCATTCAGATTAGCTGACATGGAAGGGAATGATCTTGCAAATCTGACTAATCACTTATTCTTGAAATCATTCCATGTTTTAGCATGGACTCAGGTACGAGCTTGTCCTGGGATCATGAAAGTAAATTGATACCATAGCTCGTCCTGGCATCACGATGGTAAACTAATACCATAGCTCATCTTGACATCATGACGGTAAACTGATACCACAGCTCGTCCTGACATCATAACGGTAAACTGATACCACAGCTTGTCCTGGCATCATGACGGTAAACTGATACCATAGCTCGTCCTGGTATCATGATGGTAAAATGATACCCCAGAATGTCCGCAATGACAATAAACTAGCACCCGTCCGGTACGACAGTAAACTGTCACAGTCGCATTCACCAGAGTTTGCTAAGACTATAAACTGGTTTGCCTTTTCACGGTCCACCAAGACTAGAAATTAACAATGTACCATCTGCCACGATGCTAAACAGGCAATGTCCAATGGGTCATGACATAAAACTAACCCATGATAGTCAGCCATGACTATAAACTAGCAATTTTATCTATGGTTCCTCGATCTGTGGCTGCATTCAAACTTCATCAAAGCTGTTGCCTTGCTCGTCATCAGCCGATCCTGACAACATTGTTGCCTAAAATTTCATCTGTTGCCTTGATTTTATCAGTAGCTGTTCAAGTTTAAGCTTGCTTACTCACTCATGATTTTCTTGTCTTCTTGGAGTTGTCTTTGCAGGATGACACTCAGAGGTGTTCGTACAAGAATGCACTTCATCACAACAATGAGGTAATGCATTGTTCATAACACACGTGACAAGACAAATCAAACCATTCACCAGTACATCTCCCATTACATGCCCCACCTACCCGTCAACATCGTCCACTTAATTACATCTCAGACACACCTAGTACAGCCTGAAACATTGAACACACTGTTGCACACTGCACCACTCTTAAGCAGTTACAACCCACAACATGGCATTCGAGCATGCACCAAAAAAAAGCCCTTGACGGGATGGCAGTTGCCTCGAAAGTAAACGCTCATGTCTAAAACAATCAAGTAACATCCTGTTGCATGGCTTTGGCTCTATGCCAATAGGTTCCCCTAACACTAAACGAGGGCCCTGTTCCTCTAAAGAAAGTAACACATCATCACATGGCTTTGGTTATGCCAACAAGTTCTCTTAAACATCAAGCAAGAGTCGTGTACTACCAAAGGATGTACATATCATGTTTTGATCCCAAGAAGATAAGCATGACCCGCACACATACCCAGACATCCCCTTCACCACGCACAAGTCATTGATTGGTTACCAATCCCTACAGTTCCCATTCCCCTATAAAAAAAAATTTCATTTCCCCAATCCTATGTACTACTGAACATGGTACAATGATGCCTAGCTAGGTGGCAAAGGACAATGTCTCTATCAAGTTGCTTGTGGTGTTTTGCACTTCTTTGTTGACGCTTCTCGGG
>MNCI01002736.1:11345-28967 GCA_015680685.1 Gnetum montanum | reverse complement strand
GGGGTCGGGGGTCACCTATTTATAGGTTGCGGTGACACAATATCATGTACAATACATTGTGTACGTGATATCACAGTCGACACGATATCACGTCCTGAGTGAATGAGACACCACGAAAATACCAAATTTTTAAAGGAGTTTTTTCAAAACTAATGTTGTAAATTGAGGACATTGGCTATTATCAAGCGTTCTATGGTAGTTTCATTAATTCAAAAGGCATAATTAATGATGATGGTATGGATTGTATCGATAAAACCTTGGGCAGTAAGAAAAAGGATATGTAATGGTACATCGGAACGTTGAAATTTAGAGGGATAATAGTAGGGAAAGAAAACCAATTGAAAATTATGCCAAGGGTAAGAAATGATATGTGTGAGTTATGTCATAAGTGAAGATTACAAAAGATTACACAAGTGGATCCTCCCCAAAGCAGGTTTTAACCTATAATGCCCTTGTGTAACCACACTTAAAGTGTCCATGGGCACTAGAAGGGTTAAATGTAATCTACACTAACTCCACAAAACACACACATGTAAATATCACAGGAATGAGATGAAAATCCTATGCTACATGGGACACGAGCTACAATTACATGAATAGTGAGATGAGACAAACTATAGAAAGGGAACGTAGAGATTGGGACATGAGGTAACTAACCCAGGGCATAGTGAATCCTGCGTGTAAAGCATGATTAAGGTGTCATTAACCCATCATTCCAAGATCAGGACCTAGTCCATTCCTTTGACCAGTGACATCGCATTGTTTCATCCCATGATGAACAACTATGAGAGTACCAGAACAACAAGGCGTACGATCACTTGGCATTTTGTTCAAGGGAGGAGTGATTTTTGTTTTATGGCACTTTGTTTTTCTTTTTTTTTTCTTTTCTCTTTCTCTTTTTTTTTTGAATACTGAATCTAGAGAAGTCGCCAACCTTCAGGCATGGGCGCATGTATTTCTAGTGGGACCCCCTAGAACATAATTGGATTTTTGAGTGCCCTTTTGATTACTCTTACTCCCATTTTTCATTAGATCTACAAGGATCTTAGTACAACCATGTTGCATGATAACTCCCACAGACGTCACCAAAGAGAATCCATGAGTCCCCTTGATGTCATGCCCAAACCATTCCCTCTTGGTCCATCCTTCTTCATTTTGGGTACAATGCACACAAAATTAATTTTAAGTTTAAAAAAATGTCAAGAATATCACTGTACCCTTGAACAGGACCCCTTATTTGTAGAGTGGATGAGTGGGTATAATGGGCTCACTGTCCAAATAATTGATCACTCATGACTTAATAACATAGAACACACCTCAACCAACGATCCACATGAGTGTTTTATTCGTAGATGAGATTACTTATAAAAAAGACAAAAAGATAAAAAGATAAAAACATAAAACAAGAAATTGAAAAATGAAAAACTGGAAAACAAAAAGTTGTAAAATTAAAGAAAATAAAAAGAAAAGAAAATAAAAAAAATGGTTATTAATCCGGCTTGTTATTAGAATGGGGGATTTCCCTCATAGCTAAATGGTTGAGGATGGTAAGGATTAATAATTGACGACGAGGATCCTTGCATTTTGGAAGTATTCTGGCTTGGTCATATTTACCCCATCGGGTTTCACACACTTGATTATAATGAGCATAGTGGGGAAATTTGTACAATGTAGTTCTTGGATAATGAGTTGACCCATTATGGTATTTAGGACCATTAGATGGTATGCAAGGATTGGGTTGTCGCTCTCCATGTCTATGTTCATTGGGTCGTATGATTGTTGGAGTGTGAGTTGGTGGCCCTGATGAAGTTGCAGGAGGCGTTGGGTTTGAAGGTAAGGGTGCACCATAGTGTGGGAATTGTGCTGGGTTGGAAGATGCAGTGGCCTCAGAATTGTGTTGTCCCTTCTTACGGCCATGTTTAAAGAAAGGACGCTTTTGATGTTGAGGAGGCTTTTCATTGCTATTAGTAGTAGTAGCACTAGTGTCATTCATGGGTTGTTGTTGTGGTGCAGACACCTTAGGAATAGTTGGTGCCATTGTAGAAGGAGGAAAAGAATGAGAATGTTGAAAGCTAGGAGGAGTATAGGGTACACAAGGTGGTGGCTATGTTGGAGGCATGGGCTAATAGTATTGAGGAGAATGGTACTGTGGTGAGATAAAGTGCGTTGGCCCAGTTGGAGAAACAGGTTGAACAAGATAAGAATTTAGATTCAGAGGATACAAAGGGTGTCTCCAGTCTAAGGGTGGTCTCCTCCATGACTGGGATAGTTGCCATTGTGATTGAACACAGTATCTTTGTATGAACTTTGGATGTAACATGTTTCCCCAATGCTCATGTAAATGTGACAATATTGGGCATTGGCCCTTGGGGTGATCGTACAGGCATATGTTGCATTCATACATAGGATTGACAGTTGAGCTCTTATTTTTCTTATCCCTTCTTTTCAATTGTCTACTATTTCGTCCTGCTTCTTGGGTTATCAAAAATCTATCTCCAATAATATCAATATATTCTTCACACTTTTGATATGTCCATTCCAACATCTTATTGATCTTTGCCTCAGCTTCTTCTAATGTTTGTTGTATTGGCAAAGAGGATTCTTCCACCTTGAGATTGGTTGATTTCTCCTTTTTATGATCATGGACCTTTGTTAAGTTGAGATTTTGGTCCCGTTGATGTTTTTCAACACTCTCCCATCGAGCCATTTCTCCTTCTTCTTTTGCTACCTGCTTAATAAGCTCTTGGATTTGATGGGTTCGTAGTTCGTATAGTTGACCTTGGGCATACATCCCTAAGGTTTCTCTTGTTTCATTACATAGCCCATCAATGATATGGTACATTAGCCTATCCTCGAAGAACCCATGGCCTGGACAGTTGTTTAACAGTGCATAATATCTTTCTAAGGCCATGTCCAAGGGTTCATGTTGTGCTTGCTTCCATCCTTGGATTTGTTTCCTCAAGGCTAACACTCTTGCATAGGTTTGATATTGTTCATTAAAGACTTCTACCATTTTTGACCAGCGTTGTATTGAATTTGGTTTTAACTATCGATACCATACTTTTGCTTGGTCAACGGGTGTCATAGGAAAGAGCTTAAGTTGTTGCCAACCGTTATCAATGTTTTTCCATGCACAGGCATCANTGCGTTAAGCTTGTAGTGGCCAGTAGGGGTTCATCATCATCAGGTAAGTTATGCTTTCATGTGTTGGGATGACGTTGCTTTTGTTCATGTTTATAAGAAACCCCCACTTCAAGTTGTGTACTCCAATCTTTATTGTCATATAGTTCGTTGGTTCTCCAATGAACTTCCTCACTAAGTGTGGCATTATTGTAATCTTGTAGGAGAGGCATTGTTGTGAAGTTGTGTGTGAATTATGTGTGACTTTTGATAATTATATTTTTTCTAAAAGATATATCATTAAGTCCTTATACAGCGACCTTGTACGATATAACTAATCTAGATAACTAGCACCGTCCCTAGCAACGGTGCCAATGATGAGTGGTGAGGTACCCCTACACTCAACCATATGAATACAAGAATTTTCACACATGATTCGGTCGAACTTCATAGACGAACTAGTGGTGGCACCTAGACAGTTAGCTTTAGGTCGCAGTTTGCTGTCTTCCCACCTGGACTAGTATTATATTTTTCATGTATGGTTTAGTCCAGAGTGAGGTGTATGATGGGTTTCTAATCTAATGCTACTCCTAAAGACAATGGAAAATAATAATTAAATAACTAAATAAACAAAGTGAATGCTGCAATGATGAAGTAATCTTGATCTTTATTGCTGGTCATCTGCGTGTCCAAGTACGTCACACTCGAATAAAGGATGCCGTACAATTACATTCACCACACTGCGGACATACACTGGAAAATATTCTAACTTTGGAAGGATAAAACTACTAGAGTCTAGCTACAATATAAATCAAAAACTGAGAAACAAGGGAGAGCCGCCTCTTATTTATAGGACTGGCGACGGGCTGTGATATCACGTACGTGATATCGCAGTAAACGACCCGATATCGCGGTTGCCCCAAATGACATCTCATCATACCCCCATGACTAAATAAGCCATTATGTAAGCCCTATTATTTGGAATGGTAGCACTAATAATAAAACAATTTGATGTTGTAGATTTCTCATTGGTGGTAATTCATCCAATCCCCCTTGAACACCTTGAGAAATTTCTCCTTCAAGCCTAGCACACTTGTTGGAAGTTCAACTTGCACATCATCATGGTTAGTAGCAACTATTGTCAAAACAACAAAATTAGAATCTTATCATCATGTTTTTTAATGTATTTTCTCTCTCCTAGAAGGATTAAGGAAACATTTAGTGAGCTTTGCTACCTCACTTATTTAGTTTTCATGAAAATAAACTCATGTATTCCATCATATCTAACTACACTTCATATCTTTTTTGCTTCATCAAATTGAGCACCATTGTCAAAATTCCAAGGTCCACCAAGAATTACATTGGCACAATCTGTTGGAAGTATATCACACTTTACAATTTCATAAAAACCTCCAATTTTAAATTTCAAAGTATATTATTTTTTCACCTCTTGGGGAAAAGCTTTAGGTAACTAATGCACTTGGTAGGGTCTAAGATGAGGATTAGTTACTAAAACTAATCTTGCAACAGTCCTAGAAGAAATGACATTTTCTTAGGCTCCCCCATTAATTAAAACATGAATCCATTACCCACTAAGTAAACATATAGCTTTAATATGAAATAACAATTTTCTATTAGGATGATCTCCTCTATTCACATTCTTGATAAATGCACAATAACTTAGAAACTGCTTTAATTTTTGGAGCATTAGGATTATCTCTCTAAAGACCTTGGCTTGATGTCTCCTCCAACTTCATGATTTGCATAGGTTTACCCTTGGCTTCCCTATGAAGTGGACATTTATGTTGCTTGTATTTCCATTCTTCATACTTGAAGCACTGAATTTTTGATGAGCTACTATCTTGACCCTTGCCTCCATTGTTTTGTTCCTTCTTAGATTTTCCCTTCTCATTGTCACTTTTATTATTCATATCATGGATTCTATCCTTGTCTTCATAATTAAACTTGGATTTCTTATCACATTTAAATCCCTTCTCCTTCCTTTTAGATGTTTGTTTGCTCATATACTTAATTTCTTTTCAGTCTTCAATGCCAAATTACTCTAGGAACATCTCTTCCAATCTCCTTATTCTTTCCTATGTGTGAATTGTGTAGGTTTCATGCTTTGTGAATACATATTGGACATCAAGATGACATCTTAGTTGGGAGTGATGTCTTCATGAAATACATCTTTAGTTTGGTAGGAGATGTCTTGAAAATGGAAGAGATGTCTTACGTACAAAGGATATGTCTTGGGTGAGATGTCTTGCCAATTGTGGGGATTTTTTGGACAAGAAATCTTATGCTATAGAAGATGTCTTACCCAAGAAAGAGGTGACATCCAAAAATAACAGATGTCTCATCTGAAAGTGGTGTTTTTTAGGAGATGACTTGAGAAGGCAAGAGATAACCCGTATAGTTGGGAAACTTCTACATTTGACCATTTCAAGTTAGGAAACAACTAGGGTACAAGGAAAAAAGATAGAAATAGCATGGAAATGCCAATTGAGCTTGTAGAATATTTCCTTAGATTTTTATATTTTTCCCTTGATAAATATATTAGTGTTTCATGCTTGAAAAAAATGACAAAGGGAGTGAGAAGAGAAGTCTTAGTGAGAGCTCTTGAATTGAAAAGGGCTTAAAAAGAGTTTGACATAGTGCATTGAATGAGTGTGAGTGTAGTTGTAGCTATAGGATCAATGTATGTGGATTGGCCTATGTATTCTTATCTTTTTTTTACTTATTAGTATTAAAACATAGTCTTATGTATGAGAGAAATTTTCCATCAATTGTGTCTTGCATTGAGAACAGGCATTGAGTGGTTGTAGAGCCTTATGGTCTATACTATTATTTGAGTGTTTTGAGATGTTTTTGATATTTTGTGGAATTTGGGAACCCTATTATAATATTCTAATTTAATAATTGAAGATAGCTAGTTTTCTTATTTTCTAGCAAATCATATGTCTTTTTATAATATCTAGATTTAATATTTGAATGTGATTTAATATTGTAGTGAACCTACTTCAATGTTATTGGTTTTGGAGCTTAGTTGGGCTTGAAATCATTTCAAGAATTTTTATCCATTTCAAATGGCATCGAAGAAAAAATAGGTTAAGACATTGAATAAAGACATGAAGAGCATGAAGTCTACCTTCTAGATTATGGTTGTTCGATTAGATAAAGTTAGCACAAAGGTAGACAAAAATGCTGATCCTAGCCATATACAAACATGTAGAGGTTATGAGCATGCACATTCAGATGAAGAAGTTTCATAACCAGGTGGAGACAAATCTGATGAAGAGGAAGAATAATCTAGCTATGAAAGTGTAGGAACCCATTAGCCAAGGATTTCAATGAAAGGAAATATTATTGCTTAGATGAGAATTCTAAGGGTTCAAATTATGGTAAGTAATATTTCTCTAGGAAATCTTGATGAGGAAGGTGAGGCAAGACTTGCTAGAACATTCAAAAATGCTACAAGACTTCTATATGTGAAGTTGAAGATTTTTAATCATTTAGATGGCATTAATGCTTTTGCAAGTTAACTGAAGGTACTTGAGAAGCATTTCTAGTTGGAAGAGGTTTTGAATAACTTGAGGGTACCTATTGCTAAATTCAGATTAGAAGGTATGACTTCTACTTGATGGAAAAGAAGTTCCAAGATTATGAAAGATAAAATAGTTAATCTATTAGAGGTTGGAATCTAATGAATTACAAGTTAAAATGAAAATTTGAATAGTCTCATCAAAGATAAGAGACCATTATGAAGTTGAGATTTCTAAGGCAAAGTGACAGGGATCTTAAAGAATTCTACATTGAATTTTGTCATCAATTCCATCAAGCTAAAGTAAATTGGGAGAAGTATGAATAGGCTTCAATCTTTTTAGGAGGTTTCAAAATGGATTATTAGTAGGAGTTATATTTTTATGAGCCATAAACTCTTGATGATTCTTATGATTTTGTTGTTAAAGCTACAAAGAAATTAAGTAAATTAAAACACATGAGCAAACAAAATTTTAATAGGAAGACAAAGGGATTCAAATCTAAAAAAGGGTCAAATTCCAAATTTGAAGAAAAGGATGAAAACCATGACAAGAAGATTGAAAGTGACGATGAGAAGACCAAAGCTAAAAGGGATCAAGGTAAGTGAGGTGAGGGTTAAGGTAGTAGCTCATAAAAACTCTACTGCTTCAAGTGTGGAGAATGGGGACACAAGTAATGAGAATGTCCACTTAAGGTAGGGAAGTGTAAAGATTTGCTAGCTATGGAGGTGGAGTAGACATCAAGCCAAGGTCTTCATGGAAGTAATCCTAATGCTCCAAAAATTGAAGATGTTTCTAGATTAAATTCTTATGCATTCATGGGGAATGTGAATAGAGGATACCATCCTAATATAAAATTATTATTTTGGATTAGGGCTAGATGTTTACTTAATGGGGAATGGATTCATGTTTTGATTGATGGGGGAGCCCAAGAACATGTTATTTCTTCTAGGACAATTGCTAGATTTGATTTGGTAATTAATCCTCATCCTAGACCATATTAAGTGCATTGGTTGTCCAGATATTTTTCCCAAGAAATGAGGAAACAATGTACATTGAAATTTAATATTGGAGGTTTTTGACGATCATTGAAGTTAGAAGGGGGAGGGATGAATAAGTTCTCCAAATTAAAAATTCTTTGAAACAAAGCACATACAAAAAACAACATGGTTTGCCAACTTGGGTAGTCCACATTCAAAGGGTAGTTCACTAGCACACCTCCAAACTTTGTTGCTCTCAAAATGTAGTTTGAAAGGTACCACACCCTATACAAGCTCTAAGCTCTACTCTGGAGTGATTTGATGCAATGAATCCACTCAACCCTTCAAGTTCCTAATAAGCTTAGAATGTGATTTCTAGGATCTCACAACCTTTACAACTTGAGCTCCACTCTGGAGTGTTGTGGTGCTACACCAACACTCAATCCCATAGGATCTTGACAATTACAAGGAATGAATACAACTAAGTTTGCTAATCCTTGTACTTTAAGGTACAAATCACTTTGACTAGAAACAATAGACAAAATATAGTCCAAGAAGGAACAATAACAAAAGAATCATGATTACAATGATTGCTTGATAATGACACTTGATAGTACATAATGCTTGGACATTTCCTAATGGAATGAAGTCTTCTTATAGCCAATATGTTTTTAAAATCACCTTAGAATTCATGCAAAAACTATCTAATGGTCACTAGAGATGTCTTCTTTAAGGTTGAGACATCTTTCTACATTAGACCTTCATTCTGGAAAGAAATCTTTTCCATAAAAAAGATGTCTTTGTAGAGATGCCTTTCTCACTAGAAAGACGTCTACTATTTTTTAAAAATGTCTTCTTTGGAGAAACCTTTAACTTGGCCAAGATGTCAACTATTTTTCAAAGACTTCTTCTTTTGAGCAACCTTCAACTCCACCAAGATATCTCCTATTTCTTGAAGATGTCTTTTTTTAGTTTTCTTTGCACTTTGAAATCTTGGTTCCATGTCCTTATTCTTGAATTTTGGCATGCTTTCTTGTTGATGAGACGTGATATCGCATGCACCGCGATATCACATCCCATGTGATATCACGTATACGATATCGCATCATCCCCTACGATATCACGTACACAATATCGTGGTCTGCCACCAAATCTATAAATAAGAGGCAACACTCCCCTCATTTCTCATCCTAGGCTAAAAATAGGGAAACTTTGGTAGTTTTATCACTCCAGAGATAGAATATTTCCCATGTGCCCGCAGTAGGAGTCCCCAAGTGAACGGATCTTTATTTGAGCAGCTTTGTACCTGAACGCAAGTTGTGTATGGAAAGAAAGATGAGCTTTGTGGATAAGCCTTGCAGTGCATGGAATAGGTTTTATTACATGTTATTTCCTACCTATTATTTATTACCTGCATTAGCGTGGCATGAGTACGACTTGATTACAAGCATTGACGAATGTGTATAGCTAATCAAGGAATCGGCTGCTCATCGTGATTAGTCTCTCTTACCCTCAACTCCTAGAACGCGGGATGAGTACGACTTGATTACGAGCATCTACGGATGTGTACGGCTAGTCAAGGAATTGGCTGTTGATCACGTTTAGGCTAGTTAAGTGCCTCAGTATGACCACTTCGAGCACGTGCATTACATGTGGTGATCCCAGTAATGATTAGCGTTTGGTAGCCATAGTTGCATAGTTCAGGGTGTGTACGGTAAGTGGGAATGAATGCTGATACTAGTTAATTTAGAATTAGTCCTTAGTTAGAGTTAGTTAGCTTCCTCAACCCTTCACCTCAATAGCATAGGAGAAAAACACATAAAAGACCATAAAAATCATATACCTCGAACTTACTTAACCATACACTGTGACAACAACAAGTAAGTCTGGGAAGACAACGAATGATTAACCCCAAGTGTTCCATGGGGCGTTTAGGTATTTAGTGTTCCATTGGCACCGTTGCCGGGGACTAAGTGTTTGTGCGCCGAATAGAACATAAGGGATATCACTCACATCGTTGTGAGCCTTAACAAACCTTCAGGTTAATCAAGATAAAATTTTATATTGCGGTAAATTAGCACACCAATAACAATGCCTTCTTCTCATAAGAGCAACTCACCACCTAAGGACCACACACGAGAGAGTCAGCAAGATAAAAAACATAACCAAAATCAGCCAAGTCCTAAACAATACAAGATAGTTTATACTCATCCCGATGAGTATATTCTAGAATTCACTTTTATCCTCCATCTAGACGAACAACTATGATGGAGAGATTTTCAAGGTAACATCATGTTACCCCCAGATCGATCAGCCCCTCAGATGTTTTTCCATGCCTTGGCACAGATTGGCATGCAAGAACTATATGCTGAATACATTGCAGAGGACTTTGACATGAGGGATTATTATCCCATAGATGCCCAATGTATGAGAGACTTAAGGCAGGAGAGTCAACATGCACTGCTAAAGGGCAAGGTCCTGCACGTCCTTAGCGAAATAGGAGATGAGGAACCCCTTATCACACGTTCTTTAACAAAAGATGTTCCCCCTCCTAACAATGATGAGGAGGTTGGGTATCAGAACCTACGATCAACGATACATATCCCTAGTTCTGATGCCCGTGAACACCAACTGTTCATAGAGGGAACAACCACTTATGCTAAGGATGGACACTTAGATTGTCATCATGATCAGGGCCATAGCAGCTGAAGAGAAGGCAAGAAACATCATCATGGAGATGGTTCCCCTTCTTCTTCCCCTTCTTCACATCACTCACCCTATCCTTCCACATTTGGGCATAGCGACCATGAACATAAAGGTGAGGATAAAAGTAAACAAAATGAAAGAACCTCGACAGGAAAGTTGAGAGAGAGGACAAGGGCAAGGACGTAGGGAGAGTACGGAACAACGCAGACATCACAGGCATCATGAAAGAGATGATCATGACAAGCCCCTACTCGTAACCCGAAGTATGCTTGACATAACAGAGGCAGTTAGGATTCCCACAAGGCATTTAAAAGATAGTCGGATCACATGATTAGACATGAACAATATCTCATGATTTGAAGGGGGATACAGTGCTGATCCGCAAAATCATTTACGGGCATTCCACGATGCTTGTGCCTTGAAGAATATAGAAAATGAGTGGCAAAAACTTAAGTTGTTCCCAAGGACACTCACCAAGGAAGCAGAGAGCTGGTACTAGTAGTTAGAACCAAAAACCATCAGGAGGTAGAGTATGATGCTAGAACTGTTCAACGAGAAGTATCAAACATACTCTAGAGTGTCCAATTTGTGTAAGTAGATCCAAGGCTGGAAGCAAGGTATACATGAACCCTTGGATGCTACGATGGCCCGCTATTACACATTGTTACATCATTGCCCGGGCCATGGGTACACTTAGCGGGATCAACTTCGCCACATCGTGGATGGGCTGAGGCATGAAACTAGAAGAACCTTTGGAACTTACACCCAAGGGAGACTCTCACAACTTAGAGCCCATGAAGTACGTAGCTTGTTGGAACAAGTAGCAAAAGAAGAGGATGAGCTACGCAAAAGAGAAAGTGCAGAAGAGTATAACCATGATCCCTCCCTTCGAAAGAAGAGAGTGAAATTTTGTGATGAAGAGGATGAGTCACCAATCGAAGAGTTGGTAAACCGGAAAACCTTGCCGATCCAAAAATTAACAACAGAAATAGCAGCTAAGGTAGATGATGTATGGAGTTCCTTAGACTCTAAAATTGAAACTATCTTAAAAATTGTAAAAGAGTCTAAGGTTGAACAAAGTAGTGACAAAGGTAAGAAAAAGTGGAGAGATTTAGGCCCTGCACATAACAAGGGTAAGGGAAAAATCACTAACTCTGATGTGGCTAAGGACTCTGACACAGATGATGAGGTGGATGTGAGATCTGCCACTATGACCATCCTAAGGGATGTTGTCCAATTATCTCACATTTACAGGAGTCTAGGGTGTATGCGCTTAATCCAAAACTCAACCAATGGAAAACACCCCGAAGGCTACCTTATTCACAAGGTAATCCAAGGCAGTTCTACATACCACTAACGTATTATCCAAGTGGAACTCCACCATAGCCCATCAGACAACATCAGCAGTGGCAACACCCACAGTCCTAGGGAATGCCACCGCCAACACAACAGTACCCTTACTGGTAGCCTAATCCTTATGGTTATTATGGGTAGCAGTCGATTTCCCCAGGTGACTCTATGGGTCACATAAACCCTCCACGTTACTACCAAGTTTAGGAGTATTTTAGGACTCCTTCTCCTTCGGGAAATGCTCCATACCCACACTATCCTCCAATTCCATCCGCATCTCTTGCGCCAGTAGCCCCACTGCAAACCGCTCCAATAAAGCCTAAAGTAAATCCCACTCAATCGCGACAACCCAACACTGTGAGGGCTCCTAATCCTACAATATTAGTTGGTTCTAAGAATCATACATCAAACTTCCTTAGGATCAACTATCCAGCTAATCCTTCACCTTCACAAGCGATTGANCCCACACTATCCTCCAATTCCATCCGCATCTCTTGCACCAGTAGCCCCACTGCAAACCGCTCCAATAAAGCCTAAAGTAAATCCCACTCAATCTCGACAACCCAACNACCGACTGGATCAAGGTCGGCCACCTTCCAAAGAAATTATTNTGGTTCTAAGAATCATACATCAAACTTCCTTAGGATCAACTATCCAGCTAATCCTTCACCTTCACAAGCGATTGAGCATCTTAACACCCCCATACCAAATAAGGTTTCGGGAAACCCTTCGATAGAGAAATCGCGTCCAATGCATACAGTTATGTTAACACATACAGTAACCGATTGGATCAAGGTCGGCCACCTTCCAAAGAAATTATTGAATCCAGGAGTNACCACTGTCAGTGGATGGTCATATCCAGCCGATTTCCTAGTAATCCAAATAAACAATGACAAAGGGAATTTCCCAATTATAATGGGAAGGGCATGGCTGAATACAATTGACGCACGCCTAGGAATCTGCAACCTTTCCCTAGAAATATCCAAGATAAATACTTTTGGAAAAATTGAGAGGAAAAGAGTTCCATGCATCACATATAGTGACACGGGGTGTCATTGCATGTAGAAATCATGGGTGATGTGAAGTTTAACATTGCCTGCATGCAATTGGTGTGCACAGGATGTTGACATCCAAAAGTGCCTATACATGACAGCCACACAGCAAGAAAACACCCAATGGCTGATGGCTAATAAAGAGAGAAACTCGACAACCTACATGGAACTAGCTGAGGGAATAACTAGTGCTTACATTGAAAGCATAGACGTACTGAGCAAGTTCGTTGCCAACTTCCAGTCCGTAACTCTGAAAACATCAATTGGGGAAAGTTGGAGATTCTTGAGGAGTTTAAACAAGAGCCCCTCGATTTAAAACCATTACCCACCTGTTTGGAATATGTGACCCTTAAAAATGGAAAACCGGTGATCATCAACGCAAAACTTGCACCCAAGCAAAAAGAAAGTTTGCTAAAGGTGATAAACAAGTGGTCAATAGCCTTTGCTTGGTCATACCCCGAACTAACCAGAATAGATCCTAGGATATGGGAGCATAGGATTTACACAGACCCCTCTATGAAGCCTCGCAAACAACCCTAGAGACAATTGAACCCAAAGCTAAAACAAATAGTGAAAGAGAAGCTAGAGCATCTTCTCAAGGCTGGGTTCATTTACCCTATCGCTAATAGCAAATGGGTTAGTCCTCTTGTCATCATACCGAAAAAGGAGGTAAATGGAGGGCATGTATAGATTTTAGGCTATTAAATATGGCAACATTCAAAGATCGCTTCCCATTGCCATTTGTTGACCAAGTCTTAGACACTATAGCAGGGCATCGCTATTATAGTTTTCTGGATGGATATAGTGCGTACAACCAAATACGAATTGCGCCAGAAGACCAAGCCAAAAGAACATTCACTAGTCCTTGGGGAACATTTTCATACAAACAAATGCCTTTTGGCTTATGCAATGCACCTGCCACGTTCCAACGATTAGTTCTAAGCATATTTCAATAGCAAATAGGTAATTTAGTAGAAGTCTTCATGGACGACTTCTCCACTTATGGGACAAGCTTTGATCAAGCCCTCGATCGGTTAGAGCAAGTATTGAAATGATGCGTTGAAACCAACCTCAAGCTCAATTGGCAAAAGAGTCATTTGATGGTTTAAGAGGGCATCGTACTAGGGCACAAAATTTTACAATCAGGAATTGAGGTGGATCCAGAAAAAATTAAAGTCATCCAAGGAATTACCCGACAACTAGAGACCATTAAAGACATTAGGTCATTCCTTGGACACACTAGCTACTACAATAGGTTTATTGTGAACTTCTCCAAAGTTGCCAAACCGTTGGTAGAATTAACGAAAAAAGATGCACCATTTGAATGGACTAGGGAATGTGAACGAGCATTCCAAACCCTCAAACAGAGGCTTGTGGAAACCCCCATTCTATAAGCCCCTGACTGGTCCAGGCTGTTCCATATCATGACTGATGCATCTAACTATGCCTTAGGAGCTATACTAATACAATTAGATGAATAAAAATGACCTTGTTACATCCAATGTGCCAATAAGAGTATCACCGGTGCAAAACTTAACTACACGACTACAGAAAAGGAATTAATGGCTGTAGTGTTTGCACTGGATAAATTTAGGCACTATGTATTGGGTTACAAAGTATACATCCATACAGATCATAGTGCAATTAGGTTCCTTATGAACAAGCCAATGGTTAGCTCACGTATTATATGTTGGTTGGTAATTCTTCAAGAGTTCGAGTTAACCATAGTAGACCGCAAAGGCACCGAGAATGTAGTCGCCGATCACCTATCTTAGTTGCGGTGGGATGACAAAGAGGATGAATACGCTGTATCTGACCATTTTCCTGATGAAACCCTCTTTGCTGGTGTAGTAAATAATCAACCCACAGAAATAAATTGGTATAGTAGCATTCTTACCTATCTCACTTCCCAACAAATACCACAGGAGTTGGACTTTAGGAAGAAACAACAGTTTCTTCATAAAACCAAGTACTTCATGGAAATCAAGGGACAACTTTATAAAGTCTGCCCTGATGGGTTGGTTCGATAGTGTATGCTTGATTAAGATCAATTAAAAGTTCTCTAGGATGCTCATGAGGGCCCCTGTGGGGGTCATTATGTTGGGAGACGAACGACTACTAAGGTCTTGCTTGTAGGATATTATTGGCCAACATTATTTCGGGATGCCCATCATTTCGTCCAATCCTATGAGTGCTGCCAATGTGATGGGGGAATGACTGCTAGAATGGAGGGTCTGTGACAATGGATTCAGCCTTTAGAACCATTTGATATCTGGGGAATAGATTTTATGGGACTGATTACACCAATGTCCAATGGAAAAGCATATATAATCGTTGCTGTTGATTACTTAACCAAATGGGCTGAAGTAGCCGCTGTAACAGACTACACATCATCTACAGCTGCACAATTTGTACAAAAATAAATTGTTAACAGGTTTGGTGTGCCACATGTGCTCATTTCTGATAATGGAACACATTTTACGGGTGCAACCTTTCAGAAACTGATGCAACGCTTAGGGGTTGAGCATAAACTGACCACACCTTACCACCCCCAAGCTAATGATCAAGCTGAGGTTACTAATAGGGAGATTACAAGAATATTAACATGAACAATTAGCAAATTTAGGTGAGACTAGAGCACAAAATTAAACGACGCTCTTTGGGCATATCGTTCCACTTGGAAGCTCCCTACAGGATATTCTCCCTATGAGCTAGTGTACGGGAAACTTCCAAAACTCCCCATACAGAATGAGCTCTGTACATTGTCCACGGCTTGTGAACTTCACCTGGATCTTAACCTAGCACAAAAATAATGGTTAGCAACTTTGAATGTGTTAGACGAGAATAGATTGGTTGCACTATTGTTAAATAAGTTGCACAAGGCACACAGTAAATAGCGTCATGACTTAAGGATCCGAAGGTTTAGGTACCAACCAGGAGATAAGGTCCTTTACTGGAACCCCACGCATGTACCCCAATGTAAAAAGTTTCAAACCTTGTGGGAAGGACCTTATATTATTCATACTACTTTCCCCTCTAGAGCCATGATGATATATAAGCCTGATAGCCCGGATAAAAGGTTATTGGTTAATGTACAACAAACAAAACCTTTTCGTGAATCTGCAATAGCCAGTGCAAGTTACACCTCCACCAGCGGGCAACCTCGCTCATTATTTTAGATCTCTCCCTTACAACTTAGTCATGGGGGAGAGGCCACCTATGCTCGTCATATGGGGCCCTCAGTTCTTTTTCAATTTTTGTTTTACAATGTTTTTGTTTTACACATTCTTGTTTTACAAATTTATTTAACTTTTCTAATTCTTGTTTTAAAAATTTCTTTAACTTTTTTAATTTTTGTTTTACAAATTTCTTTAACTTTTCTAGTTTTTGTTTTACAACATCGTTATACTTTTTCAATTTGTGTGTGTGTGTGTGTGTTCCACCATATAAGTTTGTCCCATAATAAGTGTTCGGAATGATGGTATGAACTGTTTTCATATTAATTGCTAATGTTTGGTTTTTACCTTTAAGTCATAATGTTGATACTAAGGTATGTTTCTTTTGATATGGTAGGCAATGAGACCACTTCATCCATCCATCCACCAATTTCTATGGTTTCTCTCAGCTTGGAAATGTACAGTTCCCTTCTTAATAAGAACTTAAACGAATCGGTGACTGGGGATTTCTCAAACTAAAGGAAGGACTTAAGGATTGAAAAGGGTGTGACTTCAAAGGAACTTGATGCTTTTGTATTGGTCATTCTCTTGGGTGCTTGAATGTTTCTTCTTGAGTTTTTTGTCGTTCCGATGTTACCCAATGATCGGAAGCTGAGACAATAAAAATAAAAAGTCTTTGCATAGTGTGGTTCTCACGCATAAAAACACAAAAAAAAAAACAAAAAAAAAATAACAAAGTGAGAATTCAAAGCACACCCCTTAGACAAATAAACTTGGACTACAAGCATTGGTTATGGAACCCAAAGTATCCCCTCTAACTAAGGCCCTTCTTGCTTCCCATTCTCTCCTTTGTTTCGTCGGGATAGTGGTGGCTCTTGGGGAGTGCATTCTTGTTGTCCAAGTGGATGGTTTAACCGAATGCATTGATGTGAAGTCATTGAATGTGGTTGGTTTGAGGCCGGAGTTGGAATGAGAATTGCTAAGTCACATTAATCATAAAACACACAAGGGGCTATACACCACCTTGTTCTTGAGATTCCATTCCATTTTCTTCTCTCCATCCTTCTCTCCATTGTTCACCTCATTGCCAGTTGTATCATTAGTGTATATATTTTGGTTGATGCATTGTTTTCTTTTTGGTAAATTCTTGCAGTTAAGACTTTAACTCTTGTTTCAAATGACATATCCAAAGCCTACGAACTCTTTGAATGTGGGTTTGTCAGGGCATTAAGGGCATGAGCCTGCTTTGGGGAGGACCCACTAACATTCCTATTTAGAACCTTAGTTAAATTCTTTTCCCTAACATTTTCACAATCTAATTTCTTTTGGTCATTTCCATCTTGACATTCACTTTATTGACGTTACTATTGTCCCTTTTCCTCTATCTTTCTTACTCCTATTCTTTCTCCATTCTAATGCTACCGGAGGTTCGCAATTAGTCATGGGGATACAGGGCCTGATTTTTTTGATTTTCCCTGAGCTTTGAAATTTTTGATTTTCTTCCTAACCCCTACACCTTTGGTAGTCATCATTAATATATTCCCAGATCCATATCAGCCATACCATAACCTAGCCAATGGACCTACACCGAAGCAAGGTATTAATTACATGATGATTCATTTACCCTTGCTAATATATGATTGTGTTGTGTGTGCAGATGGCGATCATACAACAATGGATTGGATCTGGAGCAAAC
>MNCI01002736.1:279-10768 GCA_015680685.1 Gnetum montanum | reverse complement strand
GAGCATCTATGGATGTGTACGACTAGTCAAGGAATCAGCTGCTGATCACATTTAGGCTAGTTAAGTGCCTCAGTATGACCACTTCGAGCACGTGCGTTACGTGTGGTGATCCCAGTAACGATTAACATTTGGTAGCCATAGTTGCATAGTTCAGGGTGTGTATGGTAAGTGGGAACAGATGCTGATGCTAATTAATTTAGACTTAGTCCTTAGTTAGAGTTAGTTAGCTTCCTCAACCCTTCACCTCAATAGCATAGGAGAAAAACACATAAAAGATCATAAAAATCATATACCTCGAACTTACTTAACCATACACCATGACAACAACAAGTAAGTCTGGGAAGACAACGAATGATTAACCCCAAGTGTTCCATGGGGCGTTTAGGCATTTAGTCTGCGGAGTTCGATCAGATTGCACGTGCTACGCTCGTTTCGTATGGTTGAGTGTAGGGGTACCTCACCACTCATCACTTGTAGATGTCCTCGAGGTTTCATTTTGTCCAAATCCAATTTCTTGTCCAACAACCAAAATATAAGCATCCTTGTTCTTCCATTTTCTACACAACGACCAAAATACAAGCATCCTTGTTCTTCCATTTTCTTTAAGGTTTTGACACACCAAAAGGTTAACAATCTCTCCCTTTTGGGTAATGTCCAAAACCTAAGAAAATGAGTTTGTCTAAGCACAACATACAAAAATACTTCTCCTCCTTTTTGGACATGAACAAAAAGGGAATGATGAAATCACAAAAGAAAAAAAATTGCTAAGAAGATAGATCATTTAGGAACAAGTATTTATGGAGATTCATTGCAGAGCCATTGTCATTACTCCTCATGAATAGACCTTGAGTAAAGGAATCTTGTTCAAGTATTTTTAATAATGATTCAACATTTAGACATTCCATCAGGCTAATAAAGTAAAATCTTTTATATTAAGAACAACCCTTTATCTATTCACCCCAAGATTCATAGTAGATCTAGGATTTTCAATGAATGTCCTATCTCAAAACCAAGGAGCCTTTTGAGAAATTAATTAAATAGCAGTTCTATATTGAAACTATGTAGATTATAATATATTAGAAGGTTTAACTCAAGGCTTTTTAGAAAAGATGATTTTTCCATAAGAATATACAACCATACATATTCATATAATTAGAAAGTTAATCACATTATACACATACATTCACACAATTGAATAATTTGATAGCACCAAATATATCCTCTCATAAGTACTTATTAATGGAGCTAACACCACAAATTAATACAAGGTAGACTTTCTTAATACAAGAAGTTAAAAACATGTAAAAACATGATACCAGATAAAACAACACATTCTAACACCGTAAATGTATAAAAGAGCAATTACAACCAAACCTTTATTTATCAAAAAATAAAAAAGAAAAAAATATTTATCTACATAGATATACTTCAGGTTTTATCAAAAGAAATTGGGAACACCATTTTAAGGACCAACGAGAGTACTTGAGATTCTTAAAGATGAGTACATATTTACAATAAGGATCATAGGTACTTAAAGTGAATATAACCAAAATAGCTCTCAAGTTAGGTCATAAAAGTTTCAGGAGCATTTACCAATAAGGATCATTTTAAAAAAACATAGAATATTACTAGAAAAAGGCTCTCCTTTGCTCATTTTTTGATGAGAGAGAGTTGAAACAAAGTTTTACTATGAGAGTGCCTTTCGATAATAGCATCAAATGACTCCCCCTATATTGGTGTTTCCTTGAATGATAATCAATGATTAGGTACAGGCTTCCCCTGCAAAAGTGCAGATTCTAAAGCTCTTTTTGGTTCAACTTAATATTTTCTCATTAGAGTACCAACCCTTGCAAACCAAAGTTAAAATTAAGTGTGGAGACTAGAATCTCCTATTAGTATTGATAGTTCCTCTAAAAAGGGTTCTTCTAAAGATTCATGATTTTTATGAAAGAAACCAATTTAAAATCTTGAATATTTAAAAGAAATATAATAATGTATAGTTCACTGTGAAAGTAGCCAAAGTAAGTATGCACTAAATTTAGTTTAAATGCCATACCTCAAACTTTCAAAAAAAAAAAAAAAACATGCTAATATGCACATAAAAGATACTACAAAAAATTATTCAAAAAGTTCTCTTATAAGAGTTGATCAAGTGAAAACATTCCTTATATGTCAAAAATAATTTAGAATTCATAAAATTTACCAAGTAAGGAGATAGAAACTTAGCTTGCTTATAATTGAGAGTAGGAAGACTAATGAAGTTTGAGATGATGTCCTCTATCATGAAGTACTTCCTTACCTTTTGGTTCACTTGGATTAGATCTTTTGTATGATGACTCTAATTGATGATGTTCTTCATGATCACTTATTAGATCATTTGTATCATTGAGGAAATTTTTAATTCTCCATTTCTTTTCATTCTTAGTTGTTGTTGTTCGCAAAATATTCTTACTAGAACCTTTTTAACAAGACCAAGCATCAATCTTATTTTGATCATCATGAGAATAATCAAGATCTTTTTTACTACCATAATTTTTACAAACAAATAAATTATTATCCTTACAAATGACATTATCAAACCTAATTGTGCTGGTTCTCGAGCTTGTTTCCTCTTGTGAGACTTTTTCTTCATTTTCATTCCTAGGCTGACTTTCATGTGTTTCTCCTCCTAGAAGATCTTTGCAATCCTTGTTAAAAGAGATTAGTTATTGAATCTCAGCTCTTATGTCTAAAATTTCTCCTTTTAACTCAGTGTGAATTGCATCAAGTTTTCTATTCAAAAATTTCTTTACCTTTCTAATTAAGTAATGAAAGATGAGAATTGCTTCTCATAATTCACTATACCTTTCATCATGTTTACCTTGTAGATCATTAGTAGCTTGGGATGAATCTTCCTCTATTAGAGCCATGCATATGAGTTGAGAATCTTTGGTAGATTCATGTGTTGACCTTTTGGTATGTCAAAATGTTAAGGAAAATGGAGTACAAGGATGTTTGTGTGGTTATTGTGTTTGTAGGTCTATGTACATAAGAAACCAAGATGAGTCAAATCTTATAGAGATGATAAGAAATGGATTGGTTTAGAGCTTAAAGGAGAAGGTCATCCACAAGGTCTCAAATGAATATGCAAGAATTTCAGACAACATGGACAAGGACCAGATATTGTACAAGCAAACTTGTTATCATCAAAGCATGAGGAAGATCAAGGTTGTGGAAAAGGAATGATGAATTCAAAGCACAAATAAAGTTGAAGAAAGATGTCTCTGGGAAACAATAAATGTCTTTGTAGAATTGGAGTGAACATAGACAAAGAGGTCTTCATAGAATGAAAACAAGTTCTAGAAAGACATATCCCATCAAACAAAGATGTCTCCTAGAATGGAGATTTTAGAAAGACATCTTTCCCTGAGAAAGATGTCTTCCTAGAATTGAAGGAAAATACAAAAAGATGTCAGGCATGAAGAAGACATATTCCATGACTGTTAGTGACCATTACCTAGCTATTGCATGAGTTCCAAGATGGATTTAGAAACATGATAGCTATAAGAAGACATTAGATTTATGAGAAATGTGATAGCTTATGTGAAAACATTGTACAATCATTGTAATATTTATTGCTCTTCACTGTATCATTGTTTGTTCATTCTAAAGTGTGTTGTACTTCAACATACAAGGATTAGCAAACTAAGGTGCATCTATCCCTTGTAATTATTCTCTCTTGTTGCCCTGCAAGGTTGATGTGGTTCTTGCAGGAAGGACTCTTGCTTGAGCTTGTCAAGATTGTATGGGATTGAGTTGTTGGTATTGTGGTACAACACTATGGAGTGGAGCATACAGTTGTAAAGGTTGTGGTAGCTTAGAAACCACATTCCAAGCCTAAAAAGACCTTGCAGGGTTGAGTGGTTAGTGTTATGACACAACACTTCAGAGTGGGGCTTGAAGACTATACAAGGTGTGGATCCTTCAACAACATTGTGAGAGCAATAAAGTTTAGAGTTTTGATAGTGATCTGTCCTTTGAGTGTGGACTACCCAAGTTGGGGAACCACATTAAATTTGATGTATGTTCTTTTTTGTTATAAAGTTTTAATTTGGGGACGTTATTCATCCCCTTGTGCATCCTTCTCCCCCCCACCCCCAACTCTTCTAAGTTCAATGATTCACAAGTGGTATCAGAGCCTAGTACTCTTTTTTTTCATCAACTTCAAGAGTGAAGAAAGGAGGGGATACCTTATACAAAGCCACCCATGTTTGATGGATTCAACTTCACCTTTTGGAAAGCTATGATGCAAGGATTCTTTGAATCTATGGAGTTTGGAGTTTGGGAGTCCATCTTTGAAGGCTACACACCACTCATTAATAGCATAACAAAAGTCATCAAGCCACGAAGCAAATGGACACAAGAAGAAAAAGATAAGTTCATGTTTAATTCTAAAGAAAAAACATTGTTTATTTTTTGCTTTGAATAAATTTGAATTTAACAGAATAGCTATTTGTAAAACAACCAAAGAAATTTGGGTAACTTTAGAGGCTACTTATTAGGGAACTTTAATAGTTAAGTAATCTAAGCTCTTGATATTGCAAAGTGAGTACAATAAGCTCAAAGTGATAGAAGGAGAGAAAATAAAAGATTATTTCTCTAGAGAAAATGATCTTGTTGTGGCTATTAGAGGTACTAGTAAAAATTTACTTGAAAGTAATGTCATATTTAAAATGATTAGAACTCTCCAACCGAAATTTAGACCAAAGGTCATAGCTATGGAGGAGATTAGAAAATTTTCTGTTTTGAAACTTGGAGAGCTTCAAAGTGCTCTTATTACTTATGAAATGAACCTCATAAGCGAAGGGGCTATGTAAGAAAAACCCATAGTCCTAAAATTAGCCACCAAAGAAAAGGAACCTACTGAACAAGATACATGTAGCAATGAGGAGAGAGCTCTTCTTCTAAGAAGGTTGCAAAGTGATCTAGCAAGAAGAAGTAACCATAAATTAGCAAGGATCTAGTCAATTCATAGGTAAGGAAATAAATAGAACTTTTTCAAATTCTAACTTTGATTCCTCTTTAATAGAATGTTGGGTATGTGGTGGAAGAGGCCATGTGGCCTCCAAATGTCCTAGTAATTACAAGTATAACAAGGGAACAAAAATGATGAGAAGATGAAGATGACAAACTTCTATATAAGTTGGGATGATGAAAAGAAAAATGTAGAAGAAGTGGATGATGATGCTCAAAATTCACACCTCCTCTATATTGGCCTTATAGATGATGATGTTGGTTCCTTAGATGATGAACTAAATGAGGAAGAAAAGTTTGATTTTTTATGTAATAAATTATTATCTTTTCAAAATCTCTACAATAAGTTGAATAAGCAAGTTAAGGCAAAAGATCATGAGATCTCCCTATTAAATTCAACAATTTCCAATCTTACTAAAGAACTCTCAAACCTAAGGGCTAAGAATGAAAAACAAACTTGTCTTATGAGCATGCTAAAGTGGAAATTGCAAATGTAAAACTTGTGAATGAAAGGCTAGTTAAAGGGAAAGAGTTACTTCATGTGGTTCTTGGACAAGGAAGAAGTCCAGAAGATAAAATTGGACTTGGATGCTATTCCCAAGAAGAAGAACTTATGCAACCTTCATCCCATCTAAAGAAATCTCTGAGAAGTAACGGTACTACATCAAAAGAAGCTCCTATCCATCAAAAGTCTCCTCAAAGGTTTGATCATTCTAATCACTCTTACTATAATAGGAGGACTAGATGTTATTATTGCAATAAGTTTGGGCATGAAAAATAGAAGTGCAATTTAAAATTTTATCATAATTGTACTTGGTCATATCACAAGATTCCTTGGTCTTATCAAAATGCACTAAGAAAGAAATTTGCCCAAGGAAAAAAGGATTGGAGGATAGATCACAAATGAGTCAAGAAAGTTTAGAGAATCAAGAGAAAGGAACTTGAAAATGAGAAGTCACTCTCTAGCCAATTGTTGAAAGGGATCCAAGCCTTGAAAATTAAATAAGTTTGTGCAAGAAGAGAAACCTGTAAAGAGGAATCTCATTCTCTAGTACCCTAGGCACCTTGATTCTCAATTGCAAGTAAGGTAAGTCAAGGTAAGTTTTTATTTCCTTACTTGCTACATATCATATCGATATTTGATTTGAAAAGTTTGAATTGTGTTGATATGTGCTTACTTTATTTCTAACTATGAGATGTTAGCACTTACAAGAGAAGATATTTGGTACTGTTAGAATAATTGATTATGGCATCTTTTATNGAAGGGTGAAGTGGGATAGGATGTGGACTAGCCATCCCTTCTAGCCAAGTTATAGGCCTAACTATGATGGTAGTGCTAGATTGCCTCTAAAGGATAGATGCCAAAGGAAGAAAATTTGAAGGAAAACTCTCAGAGCATCATCCAAATACACTTCAATATCAATCAAGCATTCTTTTTTTCTTTTTCTGCACTTTCTCTGTTATTTCCTTTACACATAATGTCAAATGTTACATATATTTAACATTTGGTAAATTATTTTCTTACACATAATGTCTAATATAACATATATTTGATTTTTTCCATAACATCCAGGAATAAGATGCCACATAATTAAATGAAAGTTTGTGGTGTTTGTAAACTTTTAAAATTTTTTATTAAAAAATCTCTTAATTCTTCATTGGAATATATATTGATTAAAAGTGTTTAAAAGCCTCTGATGTATTTCTTGGACATTCAATGTTGTTTAAATGTCTTGTGATTTGACATTGTTGTCCAATTTATTTTGAAAGATTTTTGATGTGTGATATTCAAGCATTGGATTTGGTACCTTTAATATAATTCATGTATCTTTTGAGAAAATCATTTCAATAGGAACTATTTGCTATCTTAAGGTCTTTTTTTTAAAAGTCTCCAAACTTGTTATGGTTCTCCAAATTTAGGGAGACATCTCCTAGTCCCTTGTGTAATTCTCAATTATGTGTAATATTCCTTTTGGTGTTTATTTTTGATGTGTTTTTCCATAACTAATGAGACCTCTTAGTCTTCATACTTGATCTTATAATTTTAATGCAGCATGAAGATCCTATAAGGCTCAAGGGAGAATACAAATCTCTCTACAACAAATCCATTATGACCAAAGAGACTAGGAAGAAAGACATGTAAGTATGTAGGGGGAGAATGTACCTCATCAAAAATTATCATCCTTAGGCCACTTGTGTAGGAGGAGTCTTCTGAGGCTTTTACCAAAAGGCACACAAGTAGCAAAACTTAATATTTCAACTCATCCTAAGCTCAATATGAGTAAGGAAGAGCATATTCATCTAGTAATGTTGTAAAAAGGACATTTATTAACTCCCTATCTAATGATGAACTTTTATGGTAAAAGATCTTGGTCTTTATATGTTTATTATTTGGCCTTTTGTATGTTGAGAATATATCTTTTTAAGTACCTAAGGTCCTTATGGTAAATATGAATTGAGTTTTACTATAATAGGTATTCATGATCTCTTGTGGTAAGATATGAGGTATATCCATATGCTATTTTTCTTACCTTTAACATGATTATCATATATTAGTTTAGGAATCTTCTTTTGGATAAATAGTTGATTGGTTTTTTTTACCTTTTGATATATTCAGCATGATTAGATGTGTTGCTTTGTCTTAAAAGTTAAATATGCATGTTTTAAACTCTCTTGCCATGAACTTGCTATCGAATTATTGATGCTTATTCTAGAATAATGTTGAATTATTCTAGAATCATGGTAAATAGATTACTGAAAAGGCTTGGATCAGCTGTGCTCCTTGTTGTGAAAAAATGAAGGACCACTCTTAATAAAACTATTTTTACTTCATTATCCCTATGAAATTAATGAGATATTTACTATTCAACTAGTTCTGTTGCAAAATGGTTTTATGTCATGCACATTTATATCATAAAACATTTTTGCAGGTGTTTAGATTCTTCTGGGTGTTGTCCATACAAGGGAGGAGATTTATGTGATAACGGTTATGCTCATTATGCAATGGATCTTCCTAACTATATGTTTTTGTTCTAAAATGATATATCTTTAAGATATAGGTTTATTGCATCATCCTTTTTGGTCATGTCCAAAAAGGGAGAGAAGTAGCTTATGTTTTGTCATATTGTGATAAAGACTAACCCATTTTCTTAAGTTTTGGACATTACCAAAAAGGGAAAGATTGTTGACATTTTGGTATGTCAAAACATTAAGGAAAATGGAGTACAAGGATGTTTGTGTGACTATTGTATTTGTAGGTCTATGTACATGAGAAACCAAGATGAGCCAAAGCTTACAAAGACGATAAGAAATGGACTAGTCTAGAGCTCAAAGAAGAAGGTCATCCACAAGGTGTCAAATGAACATGCAGTAATTTTAGAGAATGTGGACAATGACCAAAATTGTACAAGCAAAGTTATCATCAAGGTTGTGGACAAGGAAGGATGAATTTAAAGGACACAGAAATTTAAAGATTGACATCTCTAGGAAACAACAATTGTCTTGGAAAAACTGGAGTGAACACAAACAAAGATGTCTTTAAGAAATAATAGATGTCTTCCATCAAGTAGAGATGTCTTCAACAAGGCAAATACATCTTCACAAAATGAAGACTAGTTCTAGAAAGACATTTTCATTAGATAAAGATGTCTCCCAAAATGGAGATTTCAAAAAGACATCTTTCCTAGACAAAGAAGTCTTTCTAGAATTGAAGGAAAATACAAAAAGACATCTCAGGCATGAAGAAGATGTCTTTCATGAACATTAATAACCATTATTTAGTCATTGCATGAGTTACAAGATGGATTTAGAAACATGGAAACTATAAGAAGACATCAGATGCATTGAAAAATGTAAAAACTTATGTGAAAACATTGTTTAATAATTGTAATCTTTGTTTCTTTTCATTGTATCATCATTTATTCATTGTAAATTGTACTGTACCTCAACATACAAGGATCAGTAAACTAAGTTGCATCTATCCATAATTGTTCTCTCTTGTTGCCTTGCAAGGTTGATGTGCTTCTTTCAGGAAGGCATCTTACTTAAGCTTATCGAGATCCTATAGGATTGAGTTGATGTTGCAATAGAACATCTGGAGCGAAGCTCAAGATTATAAAGGTTGTGGAAGCCTAGAAACCACATTTCAAGCCTAACAGAATCTTATAAGGTTGAGTGGCTAGTGTTGTAGCATAGCACTCTGGAGTAGAGCTTGAAGACTATACAGGGTATTTTGAGAGTAATAAAGTCTAGAGGTGTGTTAGTGATCTACCCTTCAAGTGTGGACTACCCAAGTTGGGAAACCATGTTAAATTTGGTGTGCATGATTTTGTGTTACAAAGTTTTAATTTAAGGAACTTATTCATGCCCCTCTTTCTAAGTTCAATGATCTACATCATCTACTTTCTCTTCACTTCACCATCATCCCAACTTGTGTAGAAGCTGGTCTTTTTCAATTCCTCATCATTAGATCTATTCTTTTGCTGCACTTTGATATTGCTAGAACATTCAAAGGCCATATGGCCTCTTTGACTACATACTCAAAATTTTATAGAAGAGAAATCAAGATTAAAATTTAAAAAAATTTTACCTCTTTCTTTACCTTTGGATAGATTGGATCTTTGTTGATTTGACCCCTTACTCCTTCTTGTTACCAATCCTTGTAGCTTCCTTGAGAGAAAGGCAATCTCATCTTTGCTACCCTCATCATGCTTAGTGAGATCCTTCTCCTTGGAGGTAGTCTTTAGAGTGACATATTTTTCTTAGATATCTCCTTTGCTTATGAGATTCATTTCATAAGCAATGAGAGCACTTTGAAGCTCTTCAAATTTCAAAGTTGAAAAATCTCTAATTTTTTCCATGGCTATGACCTTTGGTCTGAACTTCAACTAAAGTGTTTTGATCATTTTAATGATGACATCACTCTCAAGAAAATATTTACTAGTACCTCTAATGGCTACAACAATATCATTTGCTCTATAGAATTAATCTTTTATTTTCTTACCTTCTCTCATTTTAAGCTCATCATACTCACTTTGCAAAATTAACAATTTAGATTGTTTGACAAAAGGTTCCTTCATAAGTAGCTTCTATTGATTGCCAAATTTATTTGACCATTTTACATATTACTAATCTATTAAACTTAGGTTTATTCAAAGTACAATATAAACAAATTTTGGCTTTTGAGTCAAGCATAAACTTATCTTTCTTCTCTTGTGTCCATTTGTTGCGAGGCTTGATGGTTCCAGTGGAGCTATCAATAGGTGAAGTGTAGCCTTTAAGGATGGACTTCCAAACTTTGAACTCCATAGATTCAAAGAACCCTTACATCCTAGCTTTCTAATAGGTGAAGTCGAATCCATCGAACATGGGTGGATTTGTGTAAGATATCCCCTCTGATGAGACACGGTTTACACTAGGCCGCGATATCGCGTAGGCGATATCGCGTCTTCTCCTGCGATATCGCGTACGCGATATC
>MNCI01002733.1:925-73018 GCA_015680685.1 Gnetum montanum | reverse complement strand
GAGCACTTGCGTTACGTGTGGCGATCCCAGTAACGATTAGCGTTTGGTAAGCTGCAGTTGCATAGTTCAGGGTGTGTCCGGCAAGTGGGAACGGATGCTGACGCTAGTTAATTTAGACTTAGATCTTTAGTTAGAGTTAGCTTAGTTTCTCAACCCTTTCTCCTGGTAGCATAGAAGATAAGCCGAAAATACCAAAAAAATCACATACCTCAGACTTGCTTAACCATACACCGTGACGCATACAAGCAAGCCTGGGAAGACAACGAACGATTAACCCCAAGTGTTTCTTGTGGCGTTAAGGCATTTAGTCCACGAAGTTTGACCGGATCGCGCGTGCACACTCGTATTCGTATGGTGGAGTTCGACCGGATCGCGCGTGCACTCTTTTTCATGGTTTGATACTATATGATCAAGTGCAGAGAGGAAATGCTAGTGATGGACTTAAAATGATGTTTTGCATTCTTTTTCTATGTCTCTCAGGTAAATCCTTCAAACATCAACAAAGAGGGGCTAATGGAACACCACCTAGAAAATTCATGTTGTAACTTGTAAGACTTCACCAGTTAACTTCAGGTAATATTTTATTATAAATGTAAGGTTTATGTCTGTTAAGCTACAATCTTCCATACTTTAACTTTTTGAGGCTGACAAATTCTCCATAAGTTACTACTACCTCACTTTCCAAGTGAAAAAGCCAATGTCATGGCTATATTTGGGCTTGGGAAGGCTAAAATGCCTTGGAAACTACCAAATTTGACATTTTCATGGGATTTTGTGGGGCTATAGCCTCAACTATGCTAGAATCACCTACACCCAACATTGGTGGTGTTGGATTTTTTAGTTCCCAACAATTTCCAAAGTAGTTTTTACAAAACCAAATGTGGATATTTCAAGGCCAATGTTGGTGGTGTTGGATTTTCAATTTTCTAGCATAGTTGCTATAATTTCTTGCAATTGCAACATGGCTGACATAGTCATCTTAGATTTTCAGCAGTATTCACATGGCTAGCATAGTTACAACATTTCCAAGAAAAGTCCAATAATGGCAACATAGCTTTCCAAAGCTAGTGTAGTTGAGGTGAAGCCAACATAGTTACAAAAGTCCATTTACTATTTTTAGTATTTGGTATCATTTTGACAACCCTTGGGTTTCAAAAATTACCATAAATGATCAACTACATTGGGGATTATGGTTTGAAACACTTGCAAATAGAATCAATTTGTCAATAATCTTGGAAGAAATTTGCAACCTAAATTCAGCAATTTCAAAGCTTATAAAAGTGAAACTTGAACACTTCATTCAAGTTCTAAACATTTTTTCTAGCCATACTACCTTTGTAACCTTGAGCACCTAAAACCCATTCAGCACTTGCAAGACTTTTGGAGCAATTTGAAATCTAGCTAAGCACCATAGACTCTTAGCATGGTCCCATTGCCACAAAAGTCAAACAACAATGTATACATCATTTGTACCCACCAAAGTTGCAAATTCAAGTGAAAACCAGTAAGAGGATTTTGACAAGTGGAGTTGGGGAGAATACAATTTGCCAACTCCAATAGGCTTTAAGCTCCATTTTAGATAAGCTTCTTGTGCATTTGAGCATAAAATCTATACTTCTTGAACTCTATACTTTAAGCATTTTTTACTATTTTAAAAAATTTTATCAATTTATTTGTAGTGTAGATTTCATTCCAAGTTTAAATCTATGTTTATTTTCTATTGAACCTATAATTTTATTTTCTCTGTTTACATTCTCTAGGTCCCTAGGTGATTGGCCAAACTATCCAAGGTGCCATGAATCCTCTTTCTTAGAGGCCCTTTGGATTCAAGGTCAAATTCTATTTCCACACCCAAGATCTTTGATTTTTCTTTGCAATGATCAAATTTTTTTGGATGCAACATACAAAGATAATAAAGATCTAATGGCTAGACTAGTTAAGATCCTAACAGAAGTCAAGAGGCTTTATATCTCAACAAGGTAGGATTATGACATGATAACTTTCTTTAAGTCAATTTATCTAGCTTTAATTTATGTTGAACAACATAACAATAAATTTTTACATATTTAGATCATATTCAAATTTTCATATTAATTTATTAATGAGTAGTAAGTGTCCCCTACACCCAATCATACAAATCATAGGTGTTCATTAGAGATTTGGTCGAATTTTGTAGAATTAGTTACCCAAGTGGTCCATATTTCTAAATAGTAAATTGTGGAGTTACAAGGTTATTATCTTCTTAATCCTTAATTGTGTCTTATTTGTGATTATGGTTAAGTATGGTTAAGGCATATGATGTGTATTTTTATAATTATTTTTAACATATTTTTCTTCTAATGACTAGATGATTAAGTAAAGGTTGAATAATTAATTATCTAACTAATCAACTAGTGTAATAACTATTTATCCTAACATGGAATATTTGTTCCCATTTGACATACACATCCTGAACTAGTATTAACACTATTAGATTACCAAGTGGCTATTACTAGGCTTATTAAATATCCACTGATGAGATTACCAAGTGTTAATATGTTATGCTCAAAGTGGTTGTACTCATGTATTTATGATTAATTATATTTACTATTTAAGATCATAAATGTAAAGTGCATGGAAATTGAAGTGCTAAACATAAATAATAAACTAATCTAAGTACTAGAATGGATGTAAGAAATCTTGATTTTATTGCCATTCATGCCAGTGTGTTTAGGTACATAGGTACTTGAATAAAACTCTATACAATTTCTTAGATCCACATTACAGGCACTCAAAGAGAAAATATTCTAACTCTAAAAGGAACAAACTGCAAGAGCTTTGCCAAGGCAATGATTAAAAAGTGCAATGAAACATTCCAAAGAAAATTCATGTTATAACCCATTGCCAAAATTCTTTGTAATTTTGTGGAAAAATAAAGGTAGATACAACTACCTTATTTTCCATAAAAGTATTGTATTATGGCCTTGTATTACTGGAATTTAAGGTAGTTTCTTAATATAAAAACTAAGGTGTATAGCCTATTCACTGCAAATCTCAAGTATCCTAGCTTGTAGAGGCCAAAAAATGCTTCTCAAGTTATAAATGCCTTATCTATCAACTTGTGGAGGCTACAAAATCCATGTATGCCAACTTGTGGAGGATAAAAGTGCTTCAAAAGCTAGAAAATTTGGTATTTTAATCCTATATGTTGAGCATGGTAGTTCCATAAACTAGATAGATTGCAAAGATAGCATATAAGATTTCGGCTTTAATCCCATACATTGGGCATTCTAGTCTCACACGTTGGGTAGCATGTGAGGGAAACATATGGAGAACAAATATTAGCTAAAATTGCTCATGTGTTGCATGGAGGTGTTCTTGGTGCAACAAAATTTGCCAAATATCTATCAGCAATCATAGCAGAATTAACCAACAACAAAATAAAGGATATAGTACCTATTTAAACAAAGATCTATTTCATTGTAAGGATTTTTTAGGTAAATTTTCATCTAGGCCAAACTTGAAACTTTCAAAGTAGTGTAGATACCCAAGAGCTAGCAACCATTTTCTCCCTAGCATAGACCAAAGTAGCAAAGAAATCTAGTGGCAAGTAGAGTTCAAAGAGTAGATTCTATGGGATACTCAAGGATAGATCCAATTGAAAAACACATCTCGCTAGTTGTACTAACTCACAAAGGTTTTATTTGAGCTCTTAGGCATGAGAATTCCAAAACTTGTATTCTCTAAACTTTGTTTAAATAGGCCTTAGGTCCTTCTTTTGTTACTCTTAGACAACCTTGGATGTTCAAGTCCTCAAGAAATCTACCAGATAATTTGAGCTGCTTGTAAATCCTCTCTAAGGCTCATGGATCTATAGGTTAAACTATTATGTGCTGGGATTTTTAGTTTCTCTAGCATCAAATTTTTCAGCCATTATAGTTTCTAGCACTAGAAGGAGGGCCTCCACTCAACTTCTTCACTAAATACCATTTTAATCTTTTTTACTAATTACTAGGTTGTCTCAAAACCCAGCATGTAATCTATGACCAGTCTTTCCCATTTCATTTTTTTCCCATAAAGTGCTAGGTTTTCCCAAAGCCTAGTGTATGACCTGCAACTAGTCTTAATCATTTTAATTTTCTCCATCAGTGTTGGATTTTCTCCAAAATCCGACATGTGGGATGTAACTTGCAAGTTAGAGTTGGGTTTTCCAAAAATTTGGAGTGTGGCTTACAAGTTGCAAAATTTGTGTTAGATACTCACAAAACCCAACATATGGCCTATAACCCAATTTAATTATTTTTTACATTAAAATTTTTCAGCTATAGTGTGTAGCATTGTCACCATTCCTTGCATTGTTAAAATGTAAAAATTACCTTTCTCCTAGTGCAATGCACAGCATTACCATAGCCACCTACATTGCCTTTGTAGTCTTAGTGTACATACAATCATTATTTCCACCACTCACATTTTACAGTTTCTTGACTATTTCCCTTTAGTAAATTCTAAAGGATACACTTTACTTTGTAGTTGTAGTGTGGTTAAAGCTATGCAACCTCATACATTGAGGCTTTCATATGCTAAAACTACTTCATATGTTAAGGATTTCCTCATATACTGAGACTCTCATACATTGAGACTACAAATGCTAAGACTATCCCATATGCTAAGACTCTCATACGTTGAGGCACTCATACACTAAGGCTCTTACAAAACCTCTCACATGCTGAGACACTTAGCCAATCATTGAGTATAATACCTTGTTTATTTCCTTTTCACTATTCAATAGTCTTATCTCATAATATAACACATATGGTCTCATACCAAGAATTTGTTCACATCTATGATTCTAAGAACCTAGTTGTAGTTGAGCATAGATGGTTCATTAGGTGGATGGGGCTAGAACTAGCTTACATGAACATAAATGAGGAATATTACAACTTTATTTATGTGAAAATTCAAGCTAACTTGCTTATCCCTCACATAGAGTTGGAATTAAAATTTCAATTCAAGATGATCCACAAGAGTGGAAAGGACTGTATTCCCTCTTCTTATGACCAAATCAAACTAACTAATTTCCATACCTATATGTTGTCACAACTAGTAAAAATAGAGGAAGTGAGTGAGGAAATTAGCTTAGACTAAGACCAATAGGAACAAGATAAGTTTGAGGTAGAGTATGGACCAGAAGCTTTAATAAGGGACCTCTTACAATGGTTAGCTTTGGAGGCAACCATCCCTAACTCCACACTTCCCTTATTCTTTATGGATCATATTTTCCAATCTATCCCCTTATATCCTATCATGTTCTACCCAAAACTAGTTGTTACAAAATACTAATCTTAGCTAGTGTTCCACTTCACCTTTCTATTTTCATTAATGTCTTTTGCAATTCAATCTCATTCATTATGATCATTACCAATGGTATCTACCATGCCACCTCCTTTCATCATCCTAGTGGGCCCCTCTATGGGACCCTAGGTTTTGCAAGCATCTCATACACCCTTTTTTCATTTTATTCCTCATGTGCCAACTTAAACATCATTCTCCTTATTTAACCCACATATGATAGTGTTACACAACCTCTTTTGTCTATAACAATGCTAATAGTGTGTGTGCAAGATATTCAACCTCCTTCTCAACCATCCGTACAAACATTGTAGCCTATAAGGATGCCCCAAGGATTGGATCAAGCCTTTCAAATGATCCAAGACCTTACCAAAGAGCTATGAAAGCTAAAGCTAGCACAACAAAAATGGTAAAAATTATAAATTGCTACTAGGATGATTCCATAATCCCTATCATTTTCCAAATAACATTATCCAAAGGAATGCCTATGCCAGATTTCATTAAATACAATGGTGAAGGGGATCCCAATGTACGTTTGGTCATCTTCCAATCTATGTACCTCTTGTTGCAATCATGGCCACATAAAATATTGCAAATTTTCCCTATGTCCCTTAAGGGAAATGTATGTATTGGTATCAAACCTGACCTATAAGTTTCATCTCTTCCCTTGAGGACTTGATAAACTAATTTATCAATCACTTCAAATACAACTTGAAGCTAGATATAATGTTAAACTAACTTATAAAGGCGAAGTAGGGGCCACTTGAACTAGTCCAAACATTCATTTAGAGATGTAATTCAACACTAAATGAGATTCTAGAGCTTATCTTTGAAACCCACCTTTTGGCTATCCTCAAGGAAATAGTAAATGGCTTCATCATGTCAAAGCTAGAGTACTTAGAGCATCGATCACTAAACCAATCCTTTTTGCAAACCAAAAACATCAAGGAAGTGGCTAAGACCTATAATGATCTGGCCTACATGGCTTATAAAAATCAAAATGTAAGGAGAGATAGGGAGAGAAATACATAAGAACAAACAACTATGGCTATAGTATCCAATAATACAAAACAAACAAGAAGGTGGGGATTACCACCATGTAACACATACTTTGACTTGTTACAATCATCCACCTTCTACATCCCAAATCAATCAATACCAAACTTTGGATGAAAGGATAGGACTAAGTACACTAGATTACAAATGAATCCCTCTAAGCTTTTAGAACAATTACTTAAAGATAATCATATACAACATAAGCAACTATTTGAGAAAGCTCATAAGAGGCATGATCATCTTTGTGACATTTCTAGAGACCTAACAATAGTAAGCAAAGGCGATTTGAAGTTACCAAAGTACTTTAGACTTGATAGGTTTTGTCATTATCATCAAATGGATGGAAATGATACTAATTTTTTCCTAGAATTAAAAGATGAAAACCAGAAGATAATTGACTATGGGGAGCTAGTGTTGAATGAGGCCAAATCTCCAAACACTAATAACAACTCTTGCACCATAGCTTCATTCATAGCAACCAAATGGTTTGATCCTCCTAGATAACCATTTATCATCAGAGTATGACTAGCTAGTACTTAGCCTCTATTCATAAAGCCTAAAATTCCCTTCATCATATGGGTATCATCACCTTCAACCCCTAAGAAGCCTTTTATCATACATGTTTCACCTTCAGTGGCATTAACATCATAACATGAATAATGTACTATCAATCCTTCTAAGGCTAGGGAACCATTAATTATACAATTCCCTCCACCTTCAACACATTAACTTCCAATAAGCCATGATCAAGGCTTATGTATTATGGCTAATAACTCAATGATTAACAAGAAGCCACTGCAAAGGTGACAAAAACAACCTATTGTCAAATTAAGAACTAAGCCCACTGAAGGTAGCCAACACCAAAAGGTTTGGAAGAAGTTGACCCATTGAGACCTATACCAAAATTAGCTACACCCATGGACAAAGTTACCAAGGCACATACTTTAAAACATGAAACATAAACTCTAGGAAGAATGAAGAAAGTCAAGACCACCAAGGTTGAAAGATCACACACCAAGGAAAAGAATTTCCTTACAATGATGGAACAAGCCAAATGATCCCTCAAACAAAAGAACACATAATTGAACCCATAAAACTTAGTCATGACCTCTCATGCTCATAGAGATGCATTAAATCAAGTGTTGACTTCTATCCCTATGACCAAAGACATGCCTACTAACAAAGAGTTCATCCACTATGTCATTGAGTAAACTTCACTTAGGGAAAACATGCATCAATCCATGCTCAACTTTTGTGATAGTGAGGTGAAGATTGACTCTTGAAATAGAGAATTTCTATCCACTCCTCTCCTAATTACCATACCTATTGGCAGGTACAAGGTTCATCATGTTCACTTGAATGACAAGGTGGTGACTAGCATGATACCATACACCATTGTGAAGAAACTAGGCTTAACCAAAAACATCCAAGAAACCTCTACCCCAACACTAAGTCATTAAATGGATCATGAGTAATACTTCAAGGTTCCATGTCCTTGAATTTTGTAGCCAAGGAATAATTTCCCACATTTGCTAACTTTTTAGTAGTCAAAGAGACACCAAAGTTCAATTTGATCCTAGGAAGGCCATGGTTAGCAAAGCTTCAAGTGGTCTCATCTTCTATACATTAGGAGATTTACTTACCATACGAGAATGGTAAAATTGTGATTTTTGAGGATAACACATGCCCATTGCTTGTCAACAATTTCAACATTGACTAAGGCTTGGAGGTGGAGTTTTCAAGAGGAAACTCTCAATACTCAGAGTAGGGCTAACAACAAGAACAACTATGATGTTAGCAACACCAACTCTACAACACAGGATGACCAATGAAAATGCCTATAGCTTGCCATGCTAAATAAGAGATATAATGAGTAGAGAATCATGCAAAAGAAGTTCCTTAATATATGAAAGATCAAGAAACAAATTTACAATTAACATATGGTTCCCTCTCTTATTAACTCATTCTTACCTATTTTTGTGAACTTATACCATGTTTTTGTGTTAACATACAGTTCCCTTTCTTATTAACTCATTCATGTATGTTCTTTCAAAACTATCTCATGCTTAGAAAAATTACCATGGCCCCCCAAGGCCTAAAACTGGCAACACATGGTCTACCAAGGCCTAAAATTGGTAACACATGGCCTACCAAAGCCTAAAACTAGCAACACATAGCCTACTAAGGCCTAAAACTAGCAACACATGGCCCACCAAGGCCTAAAGCTATTAAATTTATGGCCATTCCTTCTATCTCACTTATGTGTACAATATGCCCTATTTGTCTTCTCACATTATGTGCACTTTTTACTTTAGAAATTATGCCTTGTTTTACATTGTTACATTTCAAATTTTTATTGTCAACACTTTATTTTGTATCAACTTGTAGCCTTTTACTAGAAAAACATAAAACAAACCAAAAATATGAAACATTAAATAACTGAAATTTTAACTTATAATCAAGGATGTCCATATCAATAGGTACAGTCACACTATGTGACAATAGCATATATATATATATATATGACCATGATCATTGTTGCACTATGCAGCTCCCACAACAAAAATAATAGATAGTTTCTAAACTTATGAGGACCAGGAATAACTGTAAAATATGACAAAGAGAAAAAAACATAACATGTCCATTACGAGCAAGACTAAGCTATGGGAGAAAGAGGGGATATGTTGTTAAGCCATCATATTATTCTAGAAGCTAGAAGCTTGTAAACCAATAAAATAGACAAACTATTAGTATCCTCGATAAATAAAAACATAACTATAAAACAAAGAAAAACATAAAAAAACTATAATGTAAAAATTTTAAAAAAAATTCACATAATTCTCAGAATTATCATGAACACTATCTAAATATCTATATAAAAATCATCTTCAGATAGTAAAACTTGAAACTAAATCCACAATCACAAAATTGGCTCATGAATGTTACAAATATCCTCATGTTGAATAAAACAAGAAACAACTTCTAAACAATATGTTGTGGATGTATTAGGAATCTTATAATTACAACCTAGACTAACACTAACTCAAAACAATGCCAATGCAAAAAAAAATCTATAATATCAAAAGTGACATCCATTTATGTACCAAAAATTTAAAATTTAAAATGTTAGCCCAACTAAACATAGGCAAGTGACTTGTAACTAGAAGATGCACAAATATTTGTTTCAAAACCACTCCTCATAAATGGTAGCCTTTGACTACCTAGTTTTAATTGAAAGCAATATTTTTGTTGTTACATATGATGGTAATATGGCAAAAGTTGTAGAAGATCACCAAAGGCATTTAGGATTTACAAGGATGTCACTATTAAATTGAACATAGCTAGTTGGGTTACTCAATATGAGAGCAATTTGCTCATGTTGTCAAAGCAATGTAGAGAGAAGGAATTAGTACACCTAAAAAGAGAAGATCCATTGTAGAAAAACCTAAAGAGAAAGACTACTTTTATGCTAATCCTCATGAATGCCTTTATAATAAAGCATCTTGTCATTTACATAAGCCCGTCGAGGACTGCACAACCCCAATATTAGCTCATTATATCGAGCAAGCCTCCTTAGCTACTATTATTTCATGCTTTGCCTATTTACTGCTACATTGCCTGCCTCCTCCCACATGCCTTGCTATTCACCTTATGCACCAGCTACCTGCCCTTCCCACCACCACACGCACCGATCACTCTCCATGCTACTACACTCCTCTCCTTATTTCTTGCTACGCATTCCATTTCCATTACACTGCCTCACTGTCCTATCTACCCCAAGTTGTGCCAAATCTATTGAAACCCTCATGCATTAGAAAAAATTGTTTTCCCATCACCACCTAGGCAAAAACCACACTACAAATCACCAATCCACCATTTCCTTGACATAGTAAACCCCCACTAAGGGTTTCATAGGCCTGAGCCACATCTTATTTGCAGGCGACTTGTCACTACTCACTGTCATCACTACTATGTCCTACACTTGCCCTCCTACTACTACTATTACATGGTGTCCTCCCACTAATTCACCTATGACCATGATGCCACTACTACTCCATCATACCTTAAGCCCTTGCACTAGCTCCTAGATTCTCATAGTCATCATCAAATCAGCCACACTTGTCGGTGTTGAATGGCGTTGGAGCTCAACTACCATGCATCTTAGAAAGGAGTTGCATAGGCCCTTAGAAAGCCTAGACATTAAACATGGAATGAACTTGCATAATAAATGAATTGAAAACTTTATTAAAATAATGAAAATTTTCAAAGCATAAAGTTCAAAGTATTCAAGTCAGCTTCACAATCCAAGTACTTTGGAACTTTAGATGCCAAAAATCCTTGCATGTTTGTAGCTTAGATATTCAACATTGGTCACTAGGGGATAATTCTTTTGCAACATTGGTTTCAAAGGTACTATGTTGGCTTCCAACAAGGTCAGGTATGTTTAACATTGGTTGCAAAGTGGGTAAGGTTTATGCATTGTTGGTTTCCAAGAGGATAAGATACATGCAACATTGGTTGCAAAGGGTGTATGATTTGTGTAGCATTGGTTGCTAAGGAGGTAAGTATGTGTACTATTCATTTCCAAGGAGGAAAAGGTTTTAGCAATGTTGGTTGCAAAGGGAGGGTAAGGTATGTGCTTCACTTTTTGATGTTAGGCAATTACTCTAAGAGTTTCTAATGCTTAGCCAATTGCTAGTTTACTAAAAGTCTTGCAAAAGACAATGGTTACAAGTGCTTAAGATTTCCAATGTTTTTCAATTTCTTGAACATGTTCAATGTGTTCAAAATCTTTATTTATAGGTCATAGGATTTCTAGTTTTTGGTTGCAAATTTCTGCCATGTTTGTTTATAGATTGATACAATTTCTAGGTGTGGCAGGCCATAATCTCTAGTGTAGTTATCCATTTATGATAAGTTTTGATATTCCTAAGGCTATCAAAACCATGGTAGATACTATAAATAGTAAATGTATTTTTCCAACTATGCTAGATTCATCCATCCATGGTGGCTCCATGGGATCCATGATGAAATTTTGGAGGAATGTTGGCCTTCTAAAGAAACCAAATCCCCAACCACTTCAATGCTAGATTTGTGGAAAAATAGAAATATCCACAACCTCAACACTAGCCTTATATCATGAACGCTGGGGGTTATGGCTAGAAAAATGAGAACCCAACACCACCAATGTTGGATGTAGGTGATTCTAGTGTAGTTGAGGCTATACCCCCACAAAACCCATGAAAATGCCAAATTTGGAAATTCCCAAGGCATTTTCAAACTTTCCAAGCCCAAATATAGACATGACATGACTTTGTCCACTTGGGAAGTGAGGCTATGATGACTTATGAGGCATTTTTCAGCCCCAAAAGTTTAAGTATGTGAAATTGTAGCTCATGGGCTACAAACCTTACATTTTATAATGATCATGTACCCTCAAGTGTAGGGGTGAAGGTTATAGTGCTAAAAGGTTTTAACTTGCATATTGGTGGTGTTTCAAATAGTCCCTTTAATCCTTGGCTTTACAAGCCAACAAGTCCATCTGTAACTTTTGTTTCATAAGGAACCTGACAAGTGCAACCTTGCTGTGGATGGTGTTTCAATACCATAATCATTATATCTTCTTAGTTTGCAAATAGTCTCTATAAGCCACTTAGGCTTCCACAAACTCCTTGTGATTCCTAAGGTCTTTAATCTCCCTAGCCTACTTTTTATTTTCCTTTTCCAATGCTACAACTCACTCCCATAGGAACTCATTGAAGCATTGACATTCCCACGAAGTTTTGGCATATGAGAGTCAACATTTAGTGGTACTTTCATATAAATTTTGTGGAACATTTTCCACTTTAGGTGGAAATTTGGGTAGTTCATGAATATCAATGGAACAGTTGGAATCCCACCCAACCTTGGACATTGTGAACAATATAATAAAATATACACAAAAATAGTAAATAATGAAATAACCAAAAACACTTTAAACTACTAATATCATATAACCATAAAACCCATATGAAATGAAGTGCATAACCCATAAAAACATCTAAAGGAAAAATAAGATAAGGTTCTTACCAACATTGGGAACAATTTGGTGCAATCAATTAATCATGTCTTTGACCATGTCACTTATGAATTCAGTTTTGTTAGGAAATTTTGCCCATGGTTTCATGTGAACCATAGAGGTTGGAGCATCTAGTTGAGGTTTAGGCACTACAATGGGCGTAACCATCAACTAATGATTAAAACCAAGTTCGAATGTGAAAATACAAAATGCAACATATGAAACAAAATTCATAAGTACCTAGAAGATCATCTTGGATAACAACAAGAGGTTTACCTAACTATGAGCCTTCAATAATGGCATCAATTTCATCTAATGTGGCATTGGATAGCTCCTCATCCTCATGCCATTATAGTGCCATCTCCTCTAGGTTTTTTTTTCCTCTACTACAACTACCTATGGTATCCATTATTTTTGTTTACCGACAAGAATAGTGAAGAAAAAACATAGAACAAGTTAGCATATTTTATCTAGAACAAAAGAAAAACATGACTATATAACATAAAACATAGATGCAAAAATAACTTAAACATGAATGAAAATGGAACATACCCATAACCATATGTTATGCTTGACCAAGTCTGATGAAGAGTTTCTTCATGAAAAGTTGCTCAACAACTAGTGCTATCTCCTCATTCATAAGCCTCTTTAACTTTGCTTTAGCTACACCATTAGCCTCATCACATAACTCAGTCTTTTAATCATTCTTATGAGCAACTTGGGGTTCAACCCTCATGGTGTCAAGGGAAGGACAATACATACCACTAAAATTCTTAGTGGTAATAGATAATGATTCCCCAACATCCTCAATAGGTGGGTTTTGAACCTACATAGTTTGAACAATGTGTTTAATCCAAGGTTTAAAAAATTGGGATGGATCATGGCTTACCCATCATCCATTCTTCTTCACCACTAACAACTCTATGAACCCCCTTGCATATCGTACAAAAATTCAAAATGTAAATGTCATATCATCTCAAGGTTGTTCTGAAGTTTCAGGATCTCCTCTCATAGCCTAAAAACCAAGTGAGCTATTCAATTGAATTGAGCATCCTTAGTGAGGATATTCTTCATGGTCCATGCTATCAAATGCCTAGTATCTTCTTTTATGACAACAATGTGAGGAATGTCGAGGATTGAAACAATGGGAACATCTCATTAACCTTGATGGCTTGACACTAGTCTAGAGGTGATCCAATGTGATTGCAATGTGTGTCAACCATTCTTCCACCTCTTTCCCTATTTTATGGGCAACCTTCATACCCTGACAAGTGATATTAAAGAGGTTATTGAGGGTAGATTTGTTAACAGCCAAAGTGATAGGTACACCATGAACATGAGTGATGAATTTTTTGACTCCTTCATTAAAGGAGTCAATGACATTCATCATCTCAAGGGTAGGTATGGTTGGGCTAGGAGCCATAAATAAATCAAGAAAACCTACACTAGCAATCCTTTCCTAGTTGGGCTAGGTGCTTGGCTAGCCAACTCATGTTGTGCTGAATCCACCTCACCAAACTTGAGGATAAGTGTCTCTTCTACATATCATGAAACAATCGTGGTAACAATGGATGTTGGCGTAGCCCCTAAAACATAAAGAAAAACACCCATCAACTTTGACATATACATAACATTAAGCAAAGCTTGTATCCATATCGATAAAACTAGTCAAACAAGTAAAGCCTAGATAATTGAACTACATAACCAAAAAAAATTGACATTGTATAAAAAATAAAAATAAAAATTATTTGCTTATTTGATGAAGGCAACATCAAGATCCTAAGAGGTATATGTGCATGTATACCAAAATCTGGGATACCCTACAAAATATGAGTTATCCCATTTGTTAGGCACCTATAGTAGGCCTGAGAGTAACATGAGGTATACCTGTCAAAGTCATCCTTGAGTTGCTTCATGAACATAAGCCTCACTACTTGGCTTTTGGGAAAGACCTCTAGTGTGGTGTGGGCCAAGGGTAAGATTTGATTACTCTTGATCAAATCTTAGTCATCTATCCTATACCTACAAGCATTTAAACCCAAACAAAAATTGTTAAATCTAAGTTTCTTAGTGAAACTAAGAGATGAACCAAAAACTTAGAATTTCACTTACCCTTCTAGATGGTAGAAAGTGTCAAGAGGATTTCAGAATAAAGTGTGGACTCAGTGATCCATCATTAACATATTGTTGGCATTGTATTGAATGAACTCAGGCATATCCCAGATTCTAGATAACTTACATGTGCCTGTGGTGTACATGCCATCAAATTCTTCATCTTCCACACCAATGTTAAGATCATCAACTATGAATTTGATGATCAAGATAGCAAAATGGGGTAGCAAGGTCTCCACGATGATAGCATCAGTATCTAATGCCAAGTATGACCATATGATCACACTAAAGTGTTGAAGCAAAAAGGCTAGGAAATCCTTGGCCCTGGTCTAAACTAGAGAGAACTATGGTCTAAGATCATATTGAGAGGTGGAGTGTTGGGTTCTAGTATATGGATGCATCACAATAGGCCAACTAGATTAATTACCACGAAGATTGGCTTTAAGAAAGCCTTGCATAACTCAAAGATGACCATTAGAACCTCATGTGACCATAATGAAAAATTACACAACTATTAAACAAAAATTATGAGCATGATGTTAAAATTTTCATACAAAACCACACAATGAGATTTTCAAATTTCAAAAATCAAAACCATTGCAGAATTTAACCAAAAAATTAAGAAAAAAATAGTCCATTAACATTGATGGAAATCTCACGGTGGAAATATACATAAAAATTGTAGAAATTTTATGTTCAAAAAATAAATAAACCATGAGAATTATCTTGTATTGAAATTTAACCCACAACAACAATTACAAAATTCCAACTCGAATTTGATGGGATTTTAACTAGAAATCCTAGTTTATGATGAAATAGTTGTAGTAAAACTTTAGGAAAGCTAGATAAAAAATTTCAAAATATTCAAAATACTATTGAAAATCAAAATAAAACATGTAAATAACCACTAATAACCTAAACCATGCATAACAAGATACCAAAAGTGGACCAATGCTACTTGGACAACCTTAGCAATTTCAACAGCTAAAATTGCAACTGTGTAGTGTAATTCACATGCAAAAATAAAATGATAATATTTTAGTAAAAAAAATTTCTAAGTCTAGCTATTACACATACATGAAATTTAACAAAACTTTGACATTAATGTTGTAATTTTAGACCTAGGAAAATTCACATGATAATCTAAAACCACTATAAAATAATATGAAAAAACTAGTTTGCAAAAATACAATTCCAACTTGCAAACTAGCAAGGGGTTTTGGAAATCAATGTTGGGAAGTACCTGGATCATGAGGTTGACTACAAAACACAACTTGCCAACTTTAACAAGCTTCAAGCTCTGTTTGTGCAACTCCTTATGCATTTGGGTACATAATTTGTATACAAGCTTCTATTTTCTACTCACATGCTAAAATCGAAGTCCACACACTTTGTAGCATGTGGCAACATGTGACACATGGAAATTTTTATTTTTGATTCCATACACTAAAAATCAAATTCCATATGGGGTAGCATATAGACACATAAAAAATACTATTTTTTATTCCATATGCTACATAGTGTATGGGGTAGCATATGGACATACACTAGCTTAAATATATATATATATATATATATATATCAATTCTCCAAGATGATTTTAAAGAAGAAGATGTTAACCAAGCTCAACTACTAGATGAGGTAACAAGATAACTAAAAATAGAATCACTCATCCCTCTATTTTTCTACCACTTACCAAATTTAGTTTTACCCTCTCAATCAAGTTTGCTCTATCTTTTTTTCAAGGCCAATTGATATATATATAGAGTGGAGTAGTTTCATAGGCTATGAGTAGTATTTAATTATTTTTTAAAGTTTTTATGTTATCAATTATCATTATAAAGGACATAGTTATAAATGTTCAAGTTGTTAAAATATTAATAGAACTATTTAAAGTATTCTCCAACTCTAGACACCTTAATGGTAGCCATTGTGCTTTTAGCATATTCTTCTAATTTTATGAAAGCTAGCCAACATAATCATAGATATTAATTATAGACATAAGCTTAAAATAAAAGTTATAATGTCCAAAACTTGATTAGGCAACCACAGGACAAGAGTAAGAGAAAGGAGAAATAGCCTCTATTGCAACCTTCAAGCCATAAGCTTAAAATTAAAGTTTTCAACCCTCTTCAAAATGAAAAGGGGGTCCCCCTTCTATGCCAAATTGGCATGCTCATATTTGAAAGTGAAGAGGCAACTTACTGAGGCTAAAATATAAAATAATGTAGCCATACCCCGCCAACTTTGGGATTCATTAGTCAACCCACATGGCTTAACACTCAAGTCTTCCATGTTAAGATTCAAGGCTTTCACTATCCTTGTTGGTAGCAACATAGTCGAATAGGCTGAAAATAAATTATTCTTATTAATTTTTTTTTCATTTCTTATTATTCTTAATTAATATATGAGACTATGAGTAATAGGAGCTATGTGATAAAGTGGAAATGAGCATTTTGCAAATTTAGATGGCTTTGAAATAATCATAAATTAAAAAATCTTGAAAATTCAAGTAAAATTCACACTTGATTCAAAAAAGTTTTGCTATATACAATTGTGTAACAACTTTGAACATATTTAATAAGAACTTTGTGATGAGTTGGAAGTGAGTGAGTGTTTTCTAGGATTGGATAAGTTTAAAGTAATGTTTAAATAGTTAGAAAATAAGTCAAATTAACATGTTTCAAGAATCATGATAAATTGGTAAGTCAGGCTAAATTATATTTAAAGGTTACAAAAATATACCTAAATCTATTGATTTCTTTCTAAAAATAAGGTTTATTATAAAAGTCATGTTGAATCAATTTAGGTTGAGGGCAAAAAATTTCTGATCTGGCCACTAATTGTTAAATCAGCAATTTATCACTAAATTAGAAAACTATGGTTTAAATGAAATGTAACTATCTATCCTAAAGTCCCTTAATTAATATATGAGGCTATGTGCAATAGGAACTATGTGATAAAGTGGAAATGACTATTTTGCAAATTCAGATCTCTTTGAAATAATCATAAATTAAAAAATCATGGTTATTCAAATAAAAATCATGCTTGATTCAACAAATTTTTTCTATATACAATTGTGTAAAAACTTTGAACATATTTAATTTTATTGATTAGCATTTTAAAATTGAATTAAAGTTGCTTGGATTTTCTTTTATTATCCTTAGCAAGACATTATGTGATTGCATGTCATTAAAAAGTCTCAAGGCATATTCTGGCATGTCTAGTTTGATTGCCAAATTTATAACTATATTGTATGTATTTTCATTGGGAATAAAACCTTGACTTCTCATTTCTTCAAAAAATTTTAGGGATTTCTTTGGTCTATCTTCTTTGTTGTATGAATCTATTAAGATAGAGAAAGTAAATCCATTAGGTTTGAGACCTTCATTGTTAAATACATCTTCACATAACTCTATAACATGTATGTGCAGTGAAGCTTTGTGCAGAGATGCAATTATATAATTATGTATTATAATAGATGGAGATATTCCTTTATTATGAACTGAATAATAGAATAATAACCATTTATTATACATAGGAAACTGTAGTTTTCAAAGTGTTACAAAATCTAGATGAATTAGTAGCTCAAATTGGTTCATTAAAAGAAAGCTACCATGGGCTAATATGCTTAAGTATATCTTCTAAAATTGTAATACAGTTGTAATTCTAATACTTACTAAGCTTACACCATAATAACTAGAGAACTAAAAGTAGAAATGTCTTAGGAAAAAGAAGATAGTGAAAAAAATTATTAGAATTCTAACCATTATCATTTTTAGGTTTTTTTAAAAGAAGCATCTAAACATTTTTTCAATCAATGCTCTTTACAAATCATTATAATAATTAATGACGTCAAGTCCTCATCTACAAATATCCAAACCAAAACTATGAGACTATAGCTACCTTGTGCATATAGTCAACATTGAAAGCACTATAAGCTAGCCTAGAGGTATTGTTCCAAACTTCCAAAGAAATCCTTAATTATTATCCTACCTTAAAAAAATATTCTAAATAGTTTGATAATCAAAATATCATCTAAAAATGATACCTAATGAAATATTAAGTAATTGATGAGCGGTGAGGTACCCCTACATCCAACCATATGAATTAGAAACATTCATGCATGATCTAGTTGAGTTCTATGGATGGGAGTAGTTCTACATCTAAATCATTATGCTCTAATCATAGTTCGTTATCTTCCCACTTGGACAACTGGTAGCTTTGTCACATATGGTTTAGTCCAAAGTGAGACATAAGATGATGTCGTCTAATCCTATGCTGCTCCTAATCATGATAAAGAGATTAATTGATTAAGTTAGAAAATGGAAAATAGGATCTAAACTAGCCTACATTTGATGAGTATCCATCCTAAATCATTTGTACACACCTTGGACTTCATATAACTACCACTGGGATTGCCAAGCGTACGTCACTGGGCTTGCCAAATGATTAACTACTATGTTATCCAGTAATTACACTTAAGTACTCGTGATAATTCGTACTCATTTTGCTTAATGAAAAGAATAGTAACTAGTAATAAATGGAAACATTAACTAAATAAAATAATAAATAATTAAAAAATTCAATCAATAATAAATCTAAGTGGATGTTGCAATGATGGGGGTAACCTCGATCTTTATTTCCAGTGATGTAACACATCCAAGTACATCACACTTCAATAAGAATGTCATATGACTACAAACATCACACTACAGGGATGCATTGGAAAATAATAGGACTAAAAATTAATAATCTATGAAAACGCTAACTAAAATCTAAAACTAGAACTATCCCCCAACCATGCATCAAAGTGTTGTATTTATAGGCTAGCACGAAGGAGATGATATTGCATATCTGACATCATTTCTCAAGACCTAATATCGCATATCTGATATCGAAGCCTCGATATCAAATATTCGATATTGGGGTTGACAAAATCATGAGACATCATACCCCCACGACTAAATGAAAACTCATTCTCAAGTTAAAAAAAATGAGGAACAAGTTCTTTACAAAATGTTGGGAAGGTATGGAATTATTAACTAACTCAAACAAGCAAAAAAAAACATGGAATCTTACATGGTGTAGTGATGTTTTACAAAACATTTGAACATAATATTATAAGACACAAAATTAGGAAAGCTCATGTAGTTCTTGGAGGTGGTGGCTCTTCCATCAATTGCTTCCCTTTGTCACTAGGCTTCTAAAATTTGTAATAGTTTAGGAGTTGCTATAACTTTTCTTCTTCCATTCTTGGATCATGTACCATCTATGCTATTGAATTAATGTGTGTTGGTGTTGGTACATCCCAAGGATAGGGCAGTTGTAGAAACATTTTGTTGGCCTTCACGTTCCAAGTTGCAAATTGTCAACGCTCCTCTTCAAATGTCCTAGCCTTTTCTTTGAACTCATGATAATCTATGAGTCTCTTGGCCTAGTGTAAAGTGACATCCTTCTATCCATGGTAATGAACTTTAACCACCTAAATTTCTTAGTTTGAAACATGAAGTTTTTGCAAAATAGCTTTTTTGTCTGCAAACTCTTTTTTGTATAATGCGTAAGTGGGCACTACCTATTTCTCTAGCTCGCTTCCAAGCTAACTTGCTATTAACATGGAAAGTTTGGAATATTTGAGATTAGGCAATGCCATGTATTCTTTCAAATTATTGGTCTATAGGCCTTTGTTCTTCACTTCTACCTAATGGACTAGTGCATAACTATCCAGAATTGTCTGACAATTAGGATTCTATGCTAACATGAACCTAATGTGAGCTTTATCCATCTAGATTTCCTTTTCATTTATCTACTTGTACATGCCTACTTGGTCCCGAAAGTGTTCTTTTAGCTTTTTATGTTTCTTGCCTTATTCTGCCACAAGCTCATTTCAATTGCAAACTTTTGTTGAATGGCGTGGACCTCTTGCATTGAGAGGATTATATTTTCTCTAGCCAATTTGCTAATATCTTGTTTGACCCCCATTAGTTGTTTTCCTAACTAATAGACACTTTCTTCTAGAACATTCTTTTATTTTTTAATAGTTGTCAACTATGAGTTCTCTATAGCAAGCTATTTATTTTCTTCTTGCATGATAGTCAATGCCTTCTTGTGAGCATAAGACTATGCATCAATAGCAAAGGAATTCCAAACCACCTTCTCCTTTTCAAATTTGGTAGCTTTATTCCCCTTAATTAAATTGTTTAGCTACTCTATTTTAAATGAATTTAGCTAGTTAGGTGTAATAAATTGGATAAGGTCCTATCTCTCAACTCTTAGGGTGGTTAGCTCTTATTGCAAACATTGCACTTCAACATCTACATGTTCTTCCCTAATCTCAACCATGACTATCTTTCCCTAGGTGGCTATGAGGTCTGACTATGTTGTAGTGACATCATTGAGGATGTCAAATAAGGTGATCATTACTTGTCCCATTTGGAGTAGTCCATCTAACATGCTTCATGAGTCATTGAAGTCCCAACAGCCATCTACACATCTTTGGTCCCCATCAAATTAACTAAAGGGATAATAGGCACATTGAAAGACTCTTTAATATGATCTATTATCACCTCTATTGCACCCATTGCATCCTGATGTTGCATGACCACTACCATGGCACCTTCACTTATTTCAAGCATTACCTAGAAGGATGTAGAGTTACCATAGATTTGACATGACCACTAGGATTCTCCTCATGATTATAGTAAGATCTATCCTCTTGTTGGATCTGTTGAAATAGTGGACTACATGATGTTGTCAATGACTCTGAAGAGGCTAGATTCTTCTCTACCTTTCCAACTAAGTGTTTTAGTAATTTTCTGTAAGTGGCTCAATGCCAACCTATAGTCTTATGTCAATGTTGGTGGAACCTATTTTTTGTGGCACTATTCAAGTTCCTATTCTACTTCATTTTTCGATTTTTCTTCCTTCTTTAGTTCTAATTCTTCACCAAGGTCTTTCCTTGATGCTACTAGTTTAAGTAATTTAGTGAGGAATGTATTTTAAGCCTTCGTGAGAATGTCATTTATGTACCCTAGGATTTTTGCATTAGGCAAGGGAATGGAAGTGTTGGCTTCCTTACCTTCTTCTCTTTAAACCATATTTGAATTTCTATGCAATATAATTCAGGAAGATTGTTCATTTATTTACCCATTAGTATGGCACTTCCCCTAGCCACATATTTGGAGATCCTATTGAGCCCCTTGGTGGGGGAGAGGTGATATGTCCCTATCTTGAAATAGGTCATCTCTTCTAGAGTCAATTCATTGTATGTTTTGTTATCCTTGCTATATGCCTACCTCAACCACTAGATTTCTTTTGATGTTGTAGTGGCTAGGTAGAAAAATTGTTGGTCACACACTTAACTATTAAATGTATGGTGGGTTAGGCTATGAGGTGTGGTAACATGATGGATGTCTAGCCCACGATTGCATCCTTGATCATGATATTGTATGCATGGATTTGTTGGTCTCCCCATGCTTGTAGATTCATTACTTAGGTTTGTAATTGGTGTAACAATGGATGGTGACCCTTATGTAGGATTAGAGGAAAATGGTGATGAAAAGGAAGGCATTGCACCAAATTGGCATTATGCTAGTTTAGACGATGTGGTCGATTCATGAGTGTTTTGCTCCTACCTATGGCCTTACCTAAAGAAAGGATGTTTCCAAGCTTGTGGTGGGAACCTACTAGTATCAACATTTCTATGCATATTCACAGCACAAGTACCACTTGTTTTTGGATAGTGTGGTGTCAAACCTTTCAGTGTTGTTGGCGATGGCATGTGATGAGGTGGAGTATGAGAATATCAAGGGTAGGATGGATGGTAAGAGGCATGAGGTGGTGATCCCTCAAGGGATGTCATGGGTTGATCATAATCAAGAGAGTGAGAGTGGTGATTTGAAGTAGAGGACATAGAATTAGTTGGAAAAATAAGGTGTTGAACATAATATTTGTGCAGTTTCGGTGGATAGGAAGGATAGGGATAATTTGATGATGGTCTCCCCCATGACTATGGTTGATGACAATGTTGAGGTTAGTAATAAGTCTCCCTATGATAGTACAATTGGTTGTGGGGTTATCTATAATCACCATGTGGGAAAGAAAATCTCTCGGGCATGTGCTTCTGTACAAACTTTGGTTCCCATTTTGTTTGTAGGTTGAAACCTTAATTTGTGTTTCATGGTCAAAGAAAGTTTTCACTTGATTTTCCCACTACGTGAGCTATGTTGCACTCAATGGATTTGGTGGTTTTCCCATCAAACAAGATGTGTTACATTTGAATGGACTTGGTTTTCCCATTGAATGAGCTATCTTATACTCAATGGACTTGAAGGTGGAGCATAATGGAAGGATTTCATTCCACCATAGTGAATGAGTGTCAAACATAGGTCAACCACTCCTTGAATCCAACCTTGTACCCTAATGATGACATTCCATACCTTGGAAAAGAAGAGGGCAATGATATGAGGCAAGCACTCTTGGCAAGATGAACTTACCAAGTCTTGCGCATTAGAGTCACATGGTGATTTTCTGCCACAATGAGTTGCACCTTTGCAAAGGGTCTAAGGCTTCATCATACAAGCATAACTTCATGAGGACAAGAAAAACAAGCAAATAAAGCATGTTATAACATTACAATGCATACAAGCCACACAAGAGAATGATAGATAGAACCAAGCTACCCAAGTCATCACTATTACCAGTTTAAGGCCATGATGGGTCATGATACTAGTTTAAGGCCTTAGCAGGCTGTGTTACTAGTTTGAAGTCTTAGTAGACTATGCTACCATTTTAAGGCCTTAGCAAGCATTATTATCCATTTAAGACCTCAGCGGGTTGTGATGCTACTTTAAGGCCCTAACAAGCCATGGTTTCACTAGTTTTAGGTCATGGTAGGCCATCTTACCAGTTGAAGGCCTTGACAGGTCATCATTGTTGGCTATTGGCTATATGTAGTAAGGATTTAGATAAGATTGACTGATTAAATTGGATAACTCATTTTCATCCATGTCTACTATTTTGAATGCACTATTGCTGTAGGATTTGGTGACCAAGAAAGGTCCTTCCTAGTTAGCTAAGAAATTTTCCACATGCTCACAAATGGCCTCGAGGACCAAGTCACCTTCCTTCATCTTATGCTTAGTCAAGTTATGGTTGTGTTGTCACTTTTGCCTCTCTTAATACTACTTGATATGAGCAAGTGTTTGTACACGTTGCTCTTCCACTGAGTGCAAGTCCATGATATACAACTTCTTAGTATGTTCATCATTGATGAAATTGAATAGGACTACTCAGAGTAATGGAACCTACAATTCAAGAGGTAAAAGAACTTCAGAACCATAAACCAAGCTATAAGGAATTACACTTTTTGTGATATGATATGTTGTTCAATAAGCCTAAAGTGCATGGACAATTCACCCATGCCACTTATGTTTACTATTGCTTAGCATTTTCTCAAGAAAATTTGTAATGGCCTTATTACTTGCTTCTACTTGATCATTGGCTTGAAGGTAATATGACAAGAAAGAGTGCTTAATTTCCAAGTGATGACAAAAATCCTTTGTTTCTTTACTACTAGATTATGGTCCATTATCTATGTCCATGATCATAGGAATGTCAAAACGAGCTACAATGTTATCTGGTATAAATTCACAAACTTGTTTAGATGTTGTCTTTCTTAGGGGAATAGCTTCAACCTAATTTGTAAAGTATTTGGTTGTGGTGATGATGAATCTATGACCCATAGAAGACTTAGACATTATCTATCCAATGATATCCAACCCCCATCATTGAAATGGCCAAGTTATCTAAGTAGTATGTAACTTAATTGGCTAACAGTGTTGACATGTTGATCGGGAAACTCAAGATCTATAGTTGCTTAGTCATCAACAAGTGAAATAGTGAGTTGTACTACTATGGGTTAACTCTTCGTTGAGTATTGAGAGATGTAATGAAGGTCAAACTCTACGGTTATGGCTTTCCATTCAGCTATACTACTACTCTTATAAATATTGGTTATTATGGCTATAAGTATGTTACCTTTATAAATGATGTTGACTTGGTTCCTAAAGAGGTAGTGTCTCCACTTCTTCAATGAGAAGACTAGTGCTAGAAAATGCTTCTCCACTTTAGTGTATTGGGTTTCATGGGTAGCTAATACATGGCTCAGGTAGTACATTGGCATCTATACTCCATCATCACATTTTTGACAAAGTAGAGAGGCAATGGATGTGTTAGAGATATCAAGGTATATGTAAAAAGGCTTACCTTCTTGTGGAGGATAGACTATCAGTAGTTGTGCCAACTCTTGCTTAAGGTTTTTAGAGATTTCTTGACATTGAGTTTTCCACTCATCGTAAACTCCTTTCTTAAGCAAATGTTGCATGGATTGTAATTTATCCATAAGCCTAGTGATAAACCTACAAATAAATTGTAATATGCCTTGTAGTCCCTAAAGCTTCTTAAGGTTAGTAGGTGCTACCAAGTTGAACATGGTCCTAACCTTATCATGATCGGCACGTATCCCTACTTTAAATACTACAAAGCTAAGCATCTTATCAATCTTGACATCAAAGATACACTTCTTAGGATTGAGCCTAAGCTCATACTTGAGGCATCATTTAAATACAAGATCAAGGTCATTAGCATGGTTATTGGTCACTTTAGACTTAATAGCTATATCGTCTATGTAATTGTCGAGAAAACCTAGCATGTAATCACTAAAGATATACATCATGGCTTGTTGCTAGGTTGCCCCTACATTTTTAAGGCCAAAGGGCATCATGGTATAGAAAAAGTTACTAAAAGGGATCATGAAGGTCATGCTAAGTTGATGTTCTTGGTTGATCCTAAACTGGTTATATCCTAAGAACCCATCCATAAAGGACAACAAGGCATGCTTGATCATGGTATTGATAAGTTGATCAATAGTATGCAAAGGAAAGTTATGCTTGATGGTTTCCTTATTTAGATCTTAGAAACTTATGCAAATGTTGATACTTCCATTTCTTTTAGGAACTACCACTATGTTGGATACCCATTCTGCATAGTCAATAGCCCTAATGAAACTAGCTTTGTAGAGTTTTGTGATTTTATTATAGACTACCAAGGCCAAATTAGGTCTAATCTTGAGAAATTTTTGCTTAATTGGTCTATAGCTAGTATCAAGTATGATGTTGTTTTATACTAGGCATAGGTGTAGGCTTCGCATATCTTCATATGATGAAGTGAAGGCCTTGATATTATCTTGTAGAACATTGGTGATGTCTTGAGCCTATTAAGGTTCCAATGAGGAATTTAGTTTTAGGGTTTTTTCCTCACCACTGTGTGTTGTGACAAGAACCTCAATGAGAGAGTCTTTAGTAATGTCATCAACCTCTAGGTCAAGGGTTTTAACTAGGTTTTTAGGCCATTCTAGAGGTTTTCCTATCGAGTCTATGTTGTCGATAAGACTTTTAAGCTCAAGATCTAGGTAATTAGGGTCAATACACCATTCAACAGCACTGTAAGGCCCACTGAGGCTTAAATAAAAATTGATCTACTCCTAGGTATTCATACTTCAATATTACATGTCAACCATAAGCACATTAAGTGGCACCTAAGTAAAGATGAGTAAATAATATCAAAATGTTGTAAAATTATGCAAATCTATGATATAGAATGCAAACAAAAGGTGAACAAGGTCATATAAGGCTATAAGAGATGGAAAGAGAGAAATAAGATGAAATGAGGACTAAAAAAAGGCCATTAAACAAGTATAATAAGGTAAAACAAGGTCAACTAAGGTCATAAGCTTGCTAGTTTAAGGCCTTGGTGGGCCATGATGCTAGTTTTAGGCCTTAGTGGGCCATTGTCACATGGTTCCAAATGGTGGCCAAGAAGGGCCAAACCCCATCATTCAATACCAATTAAAGGCTAAAAAAGGTTATACAATGCTATAATGTAGAGAATAAAGGAAAAAACATTGAAATAGAAGTAGTATTAAAGGTAAACAAGGACAACAATGCAACAATGATCAAAATAGGTCATAATATGATGAGACAATGTCACATAAGATAAAGCAAAATACATATTATAAATCTTGGCCAACACATGATAAAAAAATGGCTAGATTTTGCTATTTTTAGACCTTAGTGGGCCATTATTTTAGGCTAAAAGGATTATAGAATATTTTAGGCATTAACCAAGGCTATTTGGAGGCTGTTTGGGCTAAAACAGCAAGGTTTTCATGCTATCCATGCTAGACCAATGTTGGCCAACATGGATGGGGTGATCCCTAGTGTGGATGAAACATCTAGATGGTTTTCAGGCTCATCTTGGATAATTTTCAATTCCCAAATTCTTGCATGTCATCGTAGTTGACTAGGAAAGGAAGTGGACTAGTTTTAGCATCATGCTCAACCCTTGGAACCCCCCATTAAATCCTAAAAGTGTCTTCCATATTGAATCCACATTGGCCAATGTCGAGGCCAATGAAAGTATGTTACATGACATTCAAAGGATCAATTTCTAGATTCCAATGCCTTCCCAAGGTAACATAGGGCTAGATCTATCAAAACTGATCATTTTGAAGGCTGAAGATGGTCAAAAAGTAGGTCTTAAAGTTACACCACTTGTCTCCATACAAGCCAGTGTGGATGGAAGGGGACTCAACATAGAGGATTCAAATTTGATCAAAATAGGATTAAATAGGATTGGATGGGTATTTAAAATTAAGATCTTATAGTTATGTACCTTCTAACTAGGTTTTGAGGCCATTTGGATAGGGTTTTGAGTGCTAAAACAAGCTTGGGATAGTCTCCATGCTAGATCCACACTAGCTAGCATGGAGTAAAGGGGGTGCCCTTGCTTTTTGTCTTTAAGATGGTCTTAGGTGCACATTAACCAAGTTTCTAGACTTATAAGGCTATATACTATGATATTCCAAGTTTTTGATTGATTTTGGCTAGGTTTAGAGGATATTTAAGGTCATGCATGATCACACCCCCTTGATCCATACTAGGCAATGTTGCTCCAGTGTGAAGGAGAGGAGTTGATGGATTTTAGTAACTAAATCAAGGTCAAATGAGTGCAATCTCAAGGCTTTGGGATTCTAGGCTTTGCCAGTGTAGGTTTTTGGACTCCTAGGATGTTAATCTACTATCGAAGAAGGAAAGGAAACTCATCCACATTAGCTTCACACTACCCAAGATGGATGAGGTGATGCCTAGCATGGATAGAACAAAAATATTAAATCTAGGCCAACTTTGACCACAATCAATCATGCATATTAGGTCCTAGGGTCATCAGTGTTTAGGGCTAAGGTTTAGGATCAAAACTAGATAGTTTGTAGGGTCCCTAGGTTGTTTTATCAGTTACCCCCTAGTTCCATACTAGTTCCACACTAGCCAGCATGAAATTAGTGTGAAGGACCTTAGGGGATTGGGTTTTTTCCTAATTTAGGTTGATTTCACAAGGTCTAGTGGCTTCTATAAGGGTTGATAGCATTGTAGGATAAGTACAGGGTAATTTGACATCATTTTAGTGTATTTATAATCCTCCATGAACCTTCCTAGTTGCATCCATGTTAGCTAGCGTGGAAGAGGGAGGTAGGGGCTCAGCATAGAAGCTAGAAAAATTATGATATAGGATCATTTTTTGAAATATTTTAGCTATTAGATCATCTAATATGGCTAGGTTATCAATAAAAGTTAATTTTTGGCAAATTTTTGAAACTTTGGTTATCTCCCCTTCCATTCATATTGGCTTAATGTTGGCTAGCATGGATAGGATGTCCCCCTACATGGATCAACTTGGCTTCAAGTTTTGGACCACTTTTGACAAGATTTAATAGGGTTTTGAAGTTGTTAGGATTGCAAGGGATCAAGGGTTAAAATTTGACATTGAAATTAATTAGTTTGAAGGCTCCTAAGTGTCCATGCAGTCATTCCCCCTTTTCTCCATGTTGGACAAGGTGACCCTAGCATGGCTGGGAGGGGAATGATGGTTTTCCTACTAATTTTGTTTAGGTTTGAGGCATATGAAGGCTTTGGCAAGCTCCAATTGGATCTAGAAGTCACTAGAGTAGGTTATTAGGTTATTTCTAGCTATAGAGTAGGTTATATTGCATATTCCTAGGGCATCCATGTTAGCTCCATGCTAGGCAATGTGGAGGCAGGGTTCACTAGTGTGGAGAAGGCTTCAGGGATGGAAATCTACTTAAGTTTTAGCAACTATCAACTATTGGAGGTCATGGAGGGACACTAGGGCTATCAAAGTGAACTTTCTAATGATTTGAGACTTCTAAAATGGTTTTATGGCATATCCCCTAAGCCTCAATGCTAGCTCCATGTAAAGTGATGTGAGGGAGGGGGGATTCAATAGCATGGAGATAGATGTAGGTATGAAAAATTGAGTTATTTTTAGCAAATCTAGATTACCAGAGGCTACCAAGGAGTGTTGAAATTAAAATATGATAACTAGGCAGTCGATTTTGATAGTTTTGATTATCCCCCACCCATCCACATTGGGAAAAATATATGAGGCATCCCCTAGCATGGATCCACCAAATCCAAAAGTTTTGAGCAGTTTCAACTAGGTTTGATGAGGTTTTGGGGTTGTTAGGGGGTAACTAGAGGGGTTCTACATCATGTGGGCCCACTCTGGGGGTCATATTTAGGCTTGATGGGCACTGGGGGCAAGTATGGATGTTACCCTATTTGGTCCACATTAGGCAGTGTTGCCCTAACATGGATGCCCAAAGTGGTAGGTTTCATTAAGATTTAACTCCTTTTTAGAGTTTGGCACTTGATGGGATAGGTCATTGCTACTAAAAATGGCAAGGGGATTAGTATGGGAGCATTGTGAGGTAAGGGATACTCGTATCCACACTACCTAGCATAGATGCAATGGGGATAAGGCTTAAACATAATTATAGATGTTCTAAGAGGTTAAAACCCTAGCGTTGATGGAGTTTCCAAACTTGCAACACCATGCATGGGGGACATATGGTGGGGTCCACTATCCAAAATTCAAACATTTGAACATAGTTCCAATGGAGAGAAGAGAGTCCCCCCTATGCACTTTAGTGCACCTTAATTTCCAGTGCACAAAATTGGCAATGGGGTTAAGGGAGGAGGTGTCTATGTTTTAATCCATATTTTAATGCTAAAGTGTTGCAAAAATTTATCACAACTCCAATCCTAGCATATAGTGCATTGGAGGAGGGCTCTAGCAAAGGTTCTTGCTACAAAATACTTCTCATTCTTAGCATGTGTGCATAGATCTTCCTCCCTAGGTAATGTAAAGGCTTCAACCCTTTAAATTTCCAAACTTCTTCAATGTTGGTGAAGCAATCATGAAGAAACATGGAGGTAGTAGTAAAAGCAAAAGAATCCAAGAGGTAGATGAAGCTGCACATGGAATCTCCCAACTACTTAGGCTAGTTTCAATCCAATCATCATCCTCACTTATGCCAAGGTAGGTCATTCTTATCCATTTTCTATAATTTCCTAGTTATTTTTTTCTTATGTTCTCCTAGCTAGGAGAGAGGCTATTTTCTCTTAGACTTACACTAAGGAGGTTGATAAAATTAAATTCTAAGGAAATTCCACCTCATATTTTACCTATTTATACATAGATCCAAGGTCATTCAATCATCTAGGATTTATTTTATTTAGTTTCTAAAATTAAATTTATCATTCTCATGTGCTTTTCTTGCCAATTTGATGATGTAGATGTTTTTCTTAGATCTAGGTTAGAGATTCTAGTAAAATTTTATTTCAACTAAATACTACATGGTATTTTCATGGTCTTTATGCCTCCCTAAGGTTGTTTCATTTTTTGGATTTTTTAAATGTGAGTTAAAAAATAGGTCTTGTAAATTTTATGTGTTTTTTAATGTTTCTTGTCATAAAAGCAACCCTATTTGTACAAATGTTTACAAATAAAAGGTTATGAGTTGTAAAAATATAAGGTTATGAGTCTTTAGTGTTAGGTGTAAGGTTTCTATTGGCTATGATCTCATTCATTTTGGAGTTGATATGGATAGGTTATGATCGTTTTGATTAGGTTGTGTAGTTAGGGTTTGTGCCATTTTTCAAATTTTATGAAAGCTTATGAATTTATTTATTTTATTTTATTTTTTTTTTGAGAAATGAAAAGGATTTTAAATTTTCTATGGCTCTAGATATGTAGGGCTTAATTTAAGCTTTCAAACAATGGTGGAATTACCTTGTTTGGAGTTTAAACATAGTTTTAAAAAAAAATTTCCTAATCCTACCTCAAAGGAGGTTTATGGTAACAACTATGTTTATGTGAATTTGGCTACATTTTGTTCAAAAATGTCTAGTGGTTTTGGCTTCCTCTAGTTATGGCTAAAAATTTTATGGTTTTAGGATTCTTTTAATGATGGAATCACTAAAATTAGATTTGTAATGAATTTTTTTCTGAATCTTTCATCTCAACTGTGTAAATTAGGCTTTGTCATGGTTGTATCAGCTTTACCCCTTGGATATGGGTAGTGTTGACATGCTTAGAAACTTTTCTTATCAATGTCCCATGTTCTTGAAGATGCCCTTGGAGATGGGTAGTGTTATCATGTTGGCAATGTTCTAAATTTAGTTTCCAAAAAACTACAAATTTTTTACTATTTTTAGTAAGCATCTTCCTATGGTGGTTTTTGAGGTTTTAAAGCTATTTTTGAAAATGTCGTTTTTGACTAAGGCATGGTTTTGGCTATGATGTGTGAAGGCTACGAGGGATGTAAAAATGTTGTTGTTGGATTTCTTAATAAATCTTAACAAAAACCTTAGAGTTTTTTTAGGAAAGGTAATTTCACCCCCAACTAAGATGTTTTGTAAAATTTGTTAAGAAATTCTAAGTGTGGAGACATCATCTTAATGGTGTTCTTGTTTTCCCATGAAGGGCCTTTCTAAAACCCGTATTCATCATGGTTGAGCTAGTTAGCATCCTATGTTACATAAGCCAAACTAAGGCAAACACCCCTTTGCTTGACATGGTCCTAGAGAGGGCCTCACTATGGTTTTGACCAGAGGCAAAGGAATTCCTTACCTACATCTTATAGGACTTTAGTGTGATACTATGGTCATACTTATTTGTAGATATGGCTAGGCTTATAGTGGAGACCTTGCAACCTAGGTTTATGAGACTTATCACTAGGTTCATAACTGATGATCTAGAAACCTAGGCAACAGAATAGTCAATGAAGACTAAGGACACAGTTGGTACATGTTATCTTTTGGACATCTAGAGGATGCTAGAGTATTCTTAGTACAATGTTGATAATACTTTGATTATGGTGCATATAGTTCACAACTTGTTCTAGAATCCTCTAGGCAACATGTATTTCCTACAAGGGTAAGCATAGTTATTACAAGTTTTTAATGTCTTGGCTTTACTAGTTTGGTCACCTTTCCTAACTTATCGATTTTACACACATCTTGCAAGTATAGGGTTAATGATCAAGGCTTGATCAGGAATGATTAAATCTTGATGATGGCCCAAACTACATTGAGTTTACCAAAGGCTCCAAGATTAGAATTATTATATATGAATAGTTAAGAGGAGGCTTTAATGAATACACTAACACATTTAACCTTATTTACAAGAAGTGTGCAGCTACCAAAATAACACACAGCTAGTGGGTGACCCCAAAGAGCATTAGAGATAAAGGCATTGCCACCAAGATCCTTGCATGATCTTCACTGAGTAAGAAGAAGAAAGGTGAGAATAAGAATGGTTTTCTATGTTATACATAAGGCTTTATAGCTATTGGATTCTTAAGTGTCATATGATCTTAATATATGGTTTAAGCATACCTATACTGATTCTAGGAATTTATCATTTTCTTGCAAGTCCTTTCACTCCTTCTAATGTTACTGTATCCCTTTCCAGATGCTCTGCAAATACCCTCATCCTAAAATTTGGTGATGTGGGGCTAGTACATGAGTGGTTGAGGAGGATGGTATTTGGAAACATCCAAACAAACACTATACTTGTAGATTTGCTTAATGTATTCATGTTGTCTAGCCCTTCCATCCCTTTCACAAAGAAGCTGAACATCATCAACTCCTTCAACATAGGAGCCAATATTTTTCATACCATTGTATAAGGCATATCAATTACCATTTCCATTAGTGAGACAACCTTCCATAACTTGTTTAGTGTTCCCACTTACAGGATGATAGTTGCTATCAAACAAGTGAAGGAGGTCTGCCATCATGAGGAAGTTGAGAAATGGTCTAGTATGAACAAGTAAAACTCTAGACTTACCTTGGATGGCTTCATGAATCTTTAAGAAAATGAATCTTATCCTTTATTCTGATCCTGCACCTTTCCTAAACTATTTTCATAAAAGAGGGTAATTGGTATCGCACAGGGATGGACTGTCAAGAAGGTCTTGATGGAGGATACTCATTTCAACTAGGTTGCTTCCTTGGCTATGGGCCTCAAGGAGGAAATCCCCAAACTCTACAAAGGCACCTCTATGATAATCCACATGCATTATGTCTTTCCTATAGGTTATTTGAAGAGATTTGTAGAGTTCTTGGTGGTGAGTAGGAATGGGCAATGGGTAAGCCAAGATCCAAACCAACTCTCTAGGCCTTGGATAAAGCATCTTTATTGAACTATGTAAGCTCATAATCCACTAAAGAACAAGAGAGACTTGCTATCTATTACCACCAAAGGATTTGGTGGTAAGTAGTGTGAATCCCATAACAACCTGAGGGAGGAGCCCTTGATAATTCCATTGGACATCAAGAAGGCCTAAAATTTGCATTGTGAGGCTAATGAGTTAGCTAAGGCCAAGTTGAAATGGCCCACAATGAAAGCACCATCATCATCACAACCACCCACCAAGTAGAAGATCCTCTTTAGGCTCAATTGATCACATCAGGTAATTTCAAGTAACTTTAGCTATATTTTCAATGTTTTTTACTATGTTATGTTCTATATCTTATGGCTAAATTTGCTAACTTGTCTAATGGGTTATGGTTATAGATTAGCTACAAGAGATGGTAGCTTAAGCTAACACTATGGAAGAAGAGTATAGGCATGTGTAGAAGAAGCATAGACATGTTTTTGAGGAGCAAAGGCATGTGACTATAGTAGCAGTAGAGGAACAAAGGCATGCAGATGACATACTCTTATAGCAACATGAGGTTGAAGGGTTGGCCAATGTTGACATGGATGATCTAGACATCTTGTTTGATGAGCTAGACATCTTGTTTGATGAGCCACTACCCAGGGAGCCCTTAGTCATCATCCTTGATGAGGATGAGGATTCCTATATGCCTATGCCTTAGCTCTACTCATTATAGCCTATGGTCTTATGCTTGGTCTTCATTTTAACCTATTGATAATTATGATGCTTATTATAGTTCTTGAGCCACTAGTGGAGGCCTCTACATCCATGTTTTATGTGAAGCCATGGGTAGAGGTCCTAGACAAGATATAATTCATGTGTGGAGTGGCAAAAGACATCATTTATCGATTGCAATACGTTGCACTTGAGATTAGTAAGAACTACATTTTACTATGACTTAGTCATTTTTCTATGGTTTTTAGAGGTATATTTGGGTTATGTTATGGCTATCTTAGTTGTTCATTGTGTTTATGATTATACTTGTCATTTTCAGTGCCATCAATTATGTGGAACCCAAACTACAACATGGAGTTTGAATCCTTGCCTAAGCTTCCTCCCAATACTTAAAATGTCCTCCTAAAGTTATATGAAAACACCACTAATCTTGTAGTTTCATGTGTAAAAAATTCATGGGAGCTTCAAAGGTTCAATGAATACCCTATGGGAGTAAGTTATGACCTTTAGAAAGGAAATTAAAAGGTAAGTTGAGAGGATCAAGGATCTTAAGTACCATAAGGCCTTTGTGGATGCCCTAGTAACTAACTTAGAGAACCTACAAACCAAAGAGATCATGTGGGCCTGCTACTGGCATAGCATCCATGACAAGTTTTCCCTTGCTAGGGAGCTAGTTGAGTAGTAGATGTATATGAATCTAATCTTCCAAAAGGTCCAAGACTATAAGGATTGTTATTCTTGGGTCCTAGACTAGGGTTGGACACAAAAAGATCATAAGAGGTAGTATAAGGCTAATCAAGAGGCATACTTAAAGTGGCTAAAGAAGGATATGACTAAACGATATAAGATGGACCTATTCATTTAGAGAATTTAGGTTGAGAATACTTACAAACTCTATAAAAGCACTCTCATGGTAGCTGAATCCTCTTCTCCTTAGATTACTATGGCTAAAAATGAGGTCTTTATAGCTACAATCTTATTGGAGTCACCAACATTTATGGGTGTGGATAGGACAAACATCCTCACAAGTATTAATTTTGGAGATGTTGACTGGGCCAACATGATAGAAGACCATATTCTCCAACATTTGGAGATTGGTCTTTAACATCTTTCCTTGAAATTCATGGAGTTGGATTCCCTACAAGTTTGATGATTTTTATGTCTTTATCTTAATTTTGAATTTATTTAAGTTATAGCTTTTGGCTATTAACCATTGATTAGTTTTATGTTTGTGTGTCGCAAGCATTAGGCAATGTTGGTAGCCTTAGTGGTTAAGGCAAAGATGATGACCCTCCTCCTCCTCCTCTAGATGCCCCTTAGCACACCAAGTGCTTGATATGATAGCACTTGCTATTAGTTTTTGTTTAGTTTGTTGATGCATTTTGTATGAACAATGTTTTAGTTGTAGACATTTTATACTCATTTTATTATTTTAACATTTTCACCACACTATGTGGCCATGGCTATGTATGTTTAGACATTTTAAATATCAAGTATACTATTTTTAAGTTTGGTAAATATGTGTTTGATGGCTTTACTACTTTCAAGGTTTTAAAGGTTATAAACATTATAAATGAAAATGACTATGTTGGCTATGTTAGAAATGGCTAAACTATAAGAATATAAATAGTTATAAGAGAAGGGTTGCTTGCTAGTTTTAGTCCATGGTGGGTTGTATGTTTATCACTGGTTTAAGGTCATGATAGGCTGCAGTGCTAGTTTAAGGTCTTAGTAGATCATGACACTAGTTTAAGGCCTAGATAGGCTATGGGTTTTGCTATTTTTAGGCCATGATGGGTCCATGTTGAAAGGAAACTTATATTTTTGGTGATTTTCTATTTTAAATTTTTTATCGGTTTTCTAGTTTTGAAGGAAAAGGCTTTAATAAATACAAATGTAAATAAAAGTAAATCCCTAAGCTACATGGATTAAAAAATTAAAATAAAATGTATAAAAAGGCACAATAGGTCAACAAAGAAAATTTAGGCTAAAAGGCTATTAATACATATGGTTACATTGTCATAAGGGCATGGGGTGGAAGGATCAAGGATGTACATCACCTATGCAAGTTTTTCCTAATCTTGGAAAGATTAGGAAATGTATAAGGCCTATTCTACACTAGTCTATCCTCACCATTTCCTTTACTAATGATGTTAAAGGAAAGTTTGTCCCATATCATGTCCCATCATCCATTGTTAACATCTTTGGCTTTTTTTTTCTCTCTTAGGTTGCTTGACTTTGTGGTCGGAAGATTCTTCCTAAAACTCCACTTTAGACCCCTACTCTATATTCATGTTGTTGACCACCAGGGAAACCATGTTATCACCATGAATGATGATTTCACCTTCCTCATAAGGAAGGTGAATCTCTTGATGAATGGATGAAAATATGTCTTATAGTTAAGCCAACCAAAATTTTCCTAGGATAATGTTGAATCCTAGTATTTCCTCCACCACCAAGAAATACATAGTTATGGGGAATTACTTCCCTGCCATAAAGTCTAAGGAGATTTACCCCTTGATAGCAACCTATAATCTATTAAAGAACTTGAGAGCTACAATTACTGTATGTTGTATCTACTCTATCAAGCCTAGGCACTCCATGATAGTGCATGGGATAACATTAATTGTAGCCCCATCATCTACGTGCACTTGATGCACCTTATATTGGCCTACTTGTATGGTGATAAAAAGATAAGCCCTAGTTACCTTGCCATTTTGAGGATTGGTCTTGATTTCACTATCACAAAATACTAATAATGTTGACTTCTTCTTCCTTGATGAAGAAGGAACCATAACTACATGGATGGATTCTTTGTTAGAAGAGATGTCCTCATTAATGGAAATGTAAGTTAACATTTTTCCTAGCACCTCATGATGTGTAGCGAAAGCCATAATTAAGTTGTATAAGCTCAAGGTTATGTTCTTCTCTTTGAGAGACTACTTAACTTGCTCCATTGCATTGATAAAGCCTTTGTTGTTGGCCATGAACTTGTCATCCTAGTTGTGCTTTACTTCCTTCATGCACCCCAAAATGAATACTTTAACCTTAGGTAGTTGTGGCCATTTCTCTTTCTCCTTCTCTTGGCCCTTAGAGTTCTCTCATGGTTTTCTTGTAGAAGTAGCCTGGGTTGTGACATTCATGGGCACTGAGGATATAGGAGTGGACTTTGGTAGGTCCACTTCCTTCTATGACTTGGCCTGCTTGTCATCCTTATTGTTGGGATTTCCCTTAAGCTTCTTTCTTTGCCTAGTTGAGACGTTCTGGTCATTATTGATTATTTGAGAGGAAGAATTTGTAGCATTGGCCACCATAGGAGGCCAATTTTTAGTTGTAGTGGGTTTAGGCACCCTAATAATGAAAGGTTTCCTTGGAGGCATTCACAATGGTACTTTCACAACAAAAGAAGTCTTGAGCTAGTGAAAGCTAAAAAGGCCCTTTCATCATGAGGGGATATTCGAATCATGAATGGTTCCCTTGTAGGTCTTTGATTATCATTGATGTTGAATGCTAATATAACTTATGCACTATTATTAGCATTCAATAGGTTCTCGTACACTTACATTGATTAATTTTTTGGTCAAATAGGATTAGATGCATCTAGGACCAACTCTCCCCTATCTATCATCTTTTGTAGGTCATCCTTCAACTTGAGGTAGAAGTTAGTGTCATGATTAGGTAATTGATGATAATGGAAAAAGTGGTCAAGCTTAAAATATTTAGGTAGTTGTGGGTCATCCTTTTTCACTCAAGTAGGATCCTTGGCTATTTTGCATAGCCTCTCATGCTTCTTTCAAGAAGCCTCAGTCATCTACTTATATTGGATACACCCACTCTTCAACAATTGATCTAATAGTTTGGATAACTTCAATGACAACCTAGTGTATTTGGACTTGTTCTTTCACACAAAGTTTGGTTTAGTTGTGGTCAATGTAGTGGCCCTAGAGATCAATGATTGATTATCTTGATTATTAGCATGGCCTTTGGATGGATTGGCCCTTGGCCCCTTGTTTATTATTTTGGCTTCTTTCATTGTGGTTGCCACCATCACATTGTTCTACTTGTCCCTCTCCTTGTCCCTTCATGTATGTTGATTTTTGTATGCCATGTAGGTAGAGTCATGATTAGCCTATATAGCATCCTCTATGTCTTTTGTCTAAGAGAAGGGTTAACTAAGTGACTGTTGGTCAAGCTAGTATAGCTTAGATTTAATAAAATCATTTATTGTCTATTTGAATATAGCCAAAAGTTGGGTTTTGGCTATAGGCTATGGTATCTCATTTATTAGAGTATTCCATCATTAGATGAACTTCTACACTAGTTTGAGGGGTCCCTGCTTGACCTTCATTAGTTGGTCAATGATAGTGTTGGGATTCAAGTTGTACTTAAAGTAGTTAATGAATTGGGCTATTAGGTTCCCAAGAGTGGATATAGATCCTCTAGGTTGAGCATGGTACTAGTCAAGTGCTTTCTTAATCAAGAACATATGGAAAATTCTTGTAATTGTATGTGACCAAGCCTATAATAATAGGTACTCTGAACAAAAGGTTATAAGGTAAGTATTGGGATCACCCTCATCATTATACTTTGTAAATTAGAGAATAGGAACACCAAGAGGAAGCATAAAGAGTGGGATCATAGGATTTATGGGATCATCCTAGTAAAAGTTCATGACCTTGACGCTTTATGATGTAGAGGCTCTGAACCTCTTCAACTTCTTCATCAAGTTATGGATCATTTGGAAGGCTTGATCTAGGCATTGGGATGCCCTTTTAGGCTATGGGGTCTATACAAAAGGATGCAGTGTTTGCTAGGAGACATGTGGCCTCACTATTGGTTGTGGGACAGAGAGGAGGGGTTGCATTACAATAGTAGTGGTAGGTGGGCTAAACAAAGAGAATGATGTTTGTGTTGATATCTAAGGCATAAACGAGATGAAGAGGGTATGTGTTCCTTATGCTACTTGAGATTCCATGGTGGATCCCATTTGGATTATTAAAGGATTGAAGGTTGTAACCACCACCAATGATGATCACATTGACCAAGGCTAAGTGGCTAAAGGCATTAAGAAATGGAAGGTGGTAGAGTATGACACTGATTGTGCTTGGTGGATAGCTACAAATGGTATGGGATTGAATATAGTTGGGTAAGGTGGGGATGAAGGTGGTGGGACATTCCCTATGAAAGAGGTGAAGGGGGTGGAGTTAGGTCTTATTGTCTTAGGGGTGACTTGTTAGAAAAGCACAACCAAGATGTTTTTGGGTTCAGATTCCATGATTCCTCCTTTGGCTACCCATCCAAGGTAGCCTTCTTATCCATTTTTTCCATCTCAATTAGATGAGCTAATAGATTTCATGAGGGATATTTTTTCATATTAAGAGGGAATATGCCACTTCCCAATGCAATGTATAAGCTCACACTTCCTCTTAGCTTATGCTTCATGTCATGGAATCATCATGCTAGCCTAGATATTGGCAAAAAGTGAAGTTGTAGTTCTCTTCATTTATCACTAAGAGCTTAGGGCTATTTTCCCCTAAGTCTCAAACTTTTTTTGCATTTAGCTATAGTAGGATCCTTGGGATCATATATCCTCACGGCTTGTTGGTTGGACCAACTATTGGTGAAATCAAAGGGCAACTTGATCAACTATTGGAAAGACATGGTTATGACACTAAAAATGGCTTTAAAATGTTACAAAATGTTGGATAAAAATGTAAATTCTAGCAAGTGGAATTTGAAAAAGACTAAAAAAGGAAAAAATGGCTGTAAACAAGTTCCTTATTATAAATAGTAAGAGGGTTATCAGAGGGGGTATACCCCTTTACTAAATGTATCAAGGTGTGGTATCACCTACTCTTAGCTTCTTAGCTACACCTAGGCTAGGGTGTAGCAAGGGAGGGAAAGAAAGGTGGTAAGATGGAGGGGATTACACCTTTTTCTTTTAACATTGGAGTAGGGGGAAGGGTTGAAAACCTTGATTTTTCACACAAAGATGGCTTTGGAAAGCTATCAATTTTCATAGAAATGGGGGATGGAGATTTGATTTTTAAATCCACCAATGCTAGAAAATTGAGAAAATTTTGGTAGCCAAGGGGGTATGAATGGGACCAGAAACCAAATGTTGGCTTTGGAATTTAACAACAACCATTGTAAAACTTTCAAAATCCAAACACCTACAACACTCATGTTAGGTTTGTGGGATAAAGAGGGATGGATTAAAGAATTGATTTTGGTGTAGATTCAAGGTTTTTGCTGAAATATCAAAGATTTTAAACTAATATACAATGTTGGCAATGGGGTAAGCTAATTCAATTACAGAAATTAGGTGGAGGCCCTCCTTAGAGCACCATAAAACTATAGAGACTAGAAAATTTAGTTGGTAGAAAATCAAAAATCCTAATGCAATAGCTTAAATCTTGAATTTGTAGGGCCTCTAAAAAATGGAATTCAGGGTACCTTGCCTAGTCTAGTAGATCACCCAGGGACTTAAGGAGGGAAAAATAAGGTAATAAAATGAAAATATGATTGTAGATCTAAAAATGTGAATGCACTAAAAATAAATAATAGATCTAATTCATACATAAACCAAAATTGTAAAATTTATTTCACAAAATAAAAAAAGAGAATTTAGAGATTATATAAAAAAATGTTCTTGAGAGAAGAGCAGGGGAATTCACTTGTGCAAGGGCTCAGAGTTCATTGAAGCTGATGTAATCAACTCCATGATCTAGATGTTCTACCACTCTTGATGCTATCAAACCTTTGCTACTTCCATAGATCTACAATGTTATCTATGCTTTTAGGCTACAAATGTGAGCAAAATTGGGAGATGTGATTTCCAAATGCTTAATGTAGACACCTAAAATATCACAAATCTCAAGGGGGATAATAATAGTTACAAGGTAAATAGGGCTTCCACATTGGGATGATCCAAGAAGCAACATGATTGCAAAGTGTGCAAGTGCTCTTGGATGTAAGAATGCTTGAAATGCCAAGGGGGTGTAGTTGCAAACATTGTGGAATCTATACATGGTGTTGGATGTTTGGTTTTATAGGGTTTTGGGCCACTAATTTAGCAACAAATGCTACTAAATTGCTACAAATTGGACTACAAAACTACTGCAAATTTCTACTACGTTTAGGTTAGATGGATGCCCAAATTCGAGGGTTACTATCTATGGAAAGTGTCATAGATAGGGGGGAAGGTACATCAACACTAGGGGGAAGGTACATCAATGTTGGGGGGATGGAGTGTCAATGCTGGGGAAATGTTATACCCCTTGACAGTTGACATTGTTGATCCTACACCCCTCCATGCTGGGAGTGCATGAGATCTACTTGCCAATTGGTATCTCCAGTGTATAAAATTATGCACCCCCCATAAAACCCATCAAATTGCCATTTATGGCATCCCAAAAGGCATTTTGGACAAACCACCCACCCCCCATCCCCCCAAAAGCCTAAGTATAGACATTACATAGCCTTTTCCACTTGGAGGATGAGGCTTTAACCACTTATGAGGCATTTTTCAACCCCAGAAGCCTAAAGAATGTGAAATTTCCCTTTCATGGATATAATATTCACATTTACAATGATGTTCGTACCTCGGGTTTCATGGAGAGAAGGTTACATAATGAAAAAATAAATACAACATGCAAATTTTGGTGGTGTTTCACTTTGTATCTACACAGAAATAATAAAATATTATTATTAGTACTAGTATTTTTTAAAATAAAATATCAATACAACACATGTTTTTTTGTATAATGACCTAGAACCAACACTACTAAGTTAAATAACACATACAAAGCTTTCCTTAAATTTTATTATTTGTATGAATAATTTTTTATGAAAAGGTAAACTAAAGTCTATAGTGATTAGGGTACATCAAGTAACAAAAATTCTTACATGAAGCAAGCCAAGAAAAAGAAAAGATTAGAAATTGTAATTGAGATAACAATAGAAAAAATATCAAGAAAAAAATAAAAAGTAAAGCCTAATAGAACACATACTAACTAAACAAATTGATAAGGCATCCAATGGTAATTTTTTATCTCTATGTAAGCTCAGATGTATCTAATTTTATATCATAGGCTATGCTTATATCTAATTTGATAGCTACATTGGGTGTCTTCTAGAGATGGACTAAATAGCGAATTTCTTGGGTGAGAAAATATTGATTTAAAAGTATTTGCTAGATGCAAAACTAGCTTGATCAAGTACAATAATAGATTGTAGAGTCTTGATTTCTTGATTTGCCATAAATTTGGATTTATTATGTTGCATAAGCTAATGGGATTAAAAAATTTTGATATTACATGGTTCAACCTTCTTTGGCTATAAAGAAATCCATGTGACATTGAATTTACTCAAGATACAACTCAACCTCTAAAACACAAGGACAATGTTAAATAAATCTCTACAAAAAATGTGTCATACTTTTTTGAAAAATTTAATTGGAAATCCATTTGAGCCTAGTGCCTTATTATTGGTCATACTTTTTATGGTATCTTAGACCTCCACTATTATTAATGCAATAATAAGTAATTGAATATTGTATGGTGTGAGTTTAGAATCAATTACTTTAATGATCTCTTTTAATGCCTCTTTTTCCTAGGATTTATTTTTTTTCCGAATAAATCATAAAATAAATTTACTGCAATGATGGAAATTTAATCTTGACCTAAAGTGATAATACCATCATCTTATTTTGATTGAATAATTCATGATTTTAAATGACATACTGATACATATTGATAAAAACTATCTTGTACATGCATTACCATAAAGTAGTCATTTCATTATGGCCCTTTATTTTTAATACTCTAATTCTTATTACTAGACATTCTCACAAGCATGAGGAATAGGCCACAATAATGTTTTGGAGTTTTAATGAAAATTTTTCCTAATATAATGCTTAATATTTGACATAGAGAGACTCATAAACATTAATGAAAATCTAGTACGATGTTCTTGTAATTTAGATGATGAGAGAATGCTAATGAGACCAAAGGAGACCATAAGATGAAATTTTCAAATTGTTCATAGTCCACTTGAACTTCTAGATGAACCATAAATATTGAAACCACACTAAGGGAAAAGACCATGAATAGTAGCAATGCTATTTACATCACTAATTTTAGTTTCACATAAGCATATAAAATTCAACTTTTCATAAGACTACCATAATCTACTAGTATGTTATCACATTATAGTTGAGAATTTTTGTTTTGGGGTGAAGGAATAGGTTCCTTCATGTCAATTCTTTAGAGCATCCTAACAACTCAACTGCAACTACTTTTTATCCTTAGCATTAATATTGCATCATTTTTGGACCACCTTAGTCACTTAACTCACTATAATTGGCAATTAGAATAAGTTTATGGAGTTGTATTGATAGGGTATATGATGCCATTTGTAATGGTGTAGGGTTTGGGCCCCAAGAAATAATCTCTTGAAATTGATATACTAGTGTAGGCTTAGGGTTCTTAACCCTTTATATTGACAAAACTTGTAGAATTGTAATTGCAATTTGGATCGATTCCATAGGAATTTCCATGTGATTCTGCATGCTATCCTATCCTTGTTTTTGCTGCTAAATCATAGCACCATAAAGTGTTTAAATGAATGTAATGTAAAAATCCTTGACTCCTCCCCACAAACAAGATATCATTATCATGTTTTGAGATCTTTGGTTTATGAAAATATAGGCTTTCCATTGTTTGCAATTGAAATCCTTTTGGCCCAAAAATACTAATGATCTCCATAATTCTTAGATTTACCTATGAAAAAAATCATTCCATAAATTTAATATCTAGCTCAAATAGTAAAACATAGTTGATGAATCATCATCAGTGGGGTATGTTGACACATCCCCATTAGTGTATACCCATCAATGCATGCTCTAATTCATTGATGCATATGCATCAACATTGCATCTACTTCTATCTATATAAATATGCACACCCACTACATTTATGGCATCAGTTGGTCAATAGCTTAAGGAAGTTCTTGTAGTTTGTTTCCGTGATAATTAGAATATTTTCTAAGTGCGCATAGTAGGAGTTAAGAACTATACAGATCCTTATTCGAGCACTGATATACTTGGACATCTTGGTGTGGCAACAATAATGAAAAACTTCTTAGAATACCTTGTAGCATTTAAAAATAGCTTAATGTTTACTTTAATGCATTCTACTGTTTATGCAATTTACTTCCATGTCCTTATTTAATTAAAAGATTAATTAATACACACATGAGTATGACCACCTTGAGCATAATGTTAATACTTGGTAATCTTAGTAGTGTTAGCACTTGGTAGCCCAAAAACATTATAATGCATTAAGGATGTGTACAGTAGGTGGGACCAGATACTTGTGTTAGGAAATAACTCAAGGAATTATTTAGTTTGTTAGATTAATGAATACTTAATTATCCTATTTTACACTTGGGCTTAAACTAGATAAAAATATAAAATGATACAAATCATATGCCTTGGTTACACTTAGCCATAAGCTTGTACTTACACAAGTGGAACTAAGAAGAAAATGATCATGTCCTTAGTTTCACTACCTAGATAATGTGCATTTAAAGAACTACAGCCCATATAATTTGACTAGATTTCATGCAAATTCTTGCAATTTGTATGGTTGGGTGTAGGGTATACTCATAGCTCATCATTGGTGCCATTGCTAAGGACTTTAGTTAGCTATGTGCATTACCTAGGGAGTTAGTGAAAAAAATCCAACAACATTGTAACAAACCCTAAAATTAAAATCATTAAGAAAAATAATATAACACATGCATATTATTTTTCTTATGAATTAACATGGCTTCTCCTAGCAAGGAAAACTCTCCACTATTTGTAAGCAAATGCAATTAGCAAAAATAAGAAGGCCACAAGACGTCGATGCCCCAATAGTTTAAAGTGGTCTACACTCATCTAGATGAGTATACTCTAGAGTTCACATTCATCCTACATCAGGATGAGCAATTATGATGGAGGACCATGGAAGTAAACATCATGTTGCATCCTGAACAATCTGTTCTTGTAATGCTGGTCAACAATCTCATCAAATTAGGCATTACAAGACTTAATTTGAAGTATAAATTGCAAGACCATGTTTATTAGGTTTATCATCCCATAGAGGCATAGAAAAAGAAAGATCAGAACATGGAGTTCAAATACCCACTTGTTCCTACAAATACACAAGGAAGGTAATGACTTTCTTTTTGGGAGTTCTCAATACATTGATTCTCCTCCTCTATTTGATAAGGGAACCCTTATCTTGTGGATATAGTCAACTGTAACCAACCTTGGTTTTGGGAATAAGGGATCCCATAATCAAAGGGCCATGAAAGGAGGCAAACAAGGTGAAAATGAGGACAAGCACTAAGAAAAAGACAAATATGGTGAACAAAATAGGGACTAAAGAAGGGGGAGTAGCAGGCATCACTTTGGTGCTCATTCTTCCTCCTTTTTGCCTTCATCTCCCTCATCATCATCCTCCTCCAACTCCAATCTGAGCTATAGAAGTGATTAGAACTGTGATGGACGTGAATGATGGGATTAGGATGATCATTGATCCCATCATAATCATAGAAATCATGGGCATGAGTAGCAAGGAGATGATCATTCTAGAAAAATAAGGAACAACAGAACTCATCATAAACATCATGGCCATGAAAGGAACTACTGAGATCATTATGACTATGATGAACCCCTATGAGTAATGAGAAACATGTTAAACATTGCAAAGGTTGTTAGGATCCTAACAAGGTACATGAAAGATAGTCAAATCAAATGGCTAGATATGAATACTATCCCCAAGTTTAAGAAGGGGTGTAATTCAAATACACAAAACCACTTGCAAGCATTTCATGATGGTTGTACCTTCCAAAATGTGAAAAATGAATGGCGAAAATTAAAGTTGCTCCCTAGGACACTCATCAAAGAAGCTAAAAGTTGGTACCAATTCTTGGAACTAGAATCAAACTGGAGGTGAAGTACAATGCTTGAACTATTCAATAACAAGTACCAAACATACTTTTAAGTGTTCATCTTGAGAATTAAAATCCAAGGATGGAAATAGGGAACTCATGAGTCCTTCGATGTGGCCATGGGCAAGTACTACTCTCTATTGCACTAATGCCTAGGCCATGGCTATTCTCAAAGGAATCAATTATGCCATATCATAAATGGGCTTTGAACTAAAATGAGGAGAGCTCTTGGGGTCTATGCCCTTTCAATACTAAGGGTCCATCAAATCCAAAGGCTCATTAAGTAGGTAGCTAAGGAAGAAGGAAATTTGAGAAAGAGAGAAAGTATAGAAGAGTACAACAGGGACCCCTCTCTCTATAAGAGGGAGGTCCATTTCTATGACAATGAGGAGGCATCACTTGATGAAGTGATGCAAAGGAAAACCTTGCCAACACAAAAATCTATATCTAAAATATTGGTCAAGGTTGACCAAATGTAGGACTTCTTGGATGAAAAATTTTATAAACTACTCTAAGAATTATTGAAGAGAATAGAGATCACGAGGGTAGTAAACATGATAGCAAGAAGAAAAAGGAAGATGAACATGCCCATCATAAGGGTAAGAAAAAGGTTGTTGTAGTAGAAGAGGTTGCAAATTCTGAGTCAGATGATAATGGGTGTGACTTATGCCAATATGAAAATCCTAATGGATGTTGTCCTATTGTGTCACACTTACAAGAATTTTGGGTGTACAAGTTGAATCATAGACTAGCAAAATAGTAATAACGTTGCAAGTTTCCTTATCTATAAGGCAACTATCAGTAATGGTTCCACCACCAAACTTACTATCTAAGTGGAGCATTGCAACAACCTCATAAGCAATATTAGCCAAGGTAATATCCACAGTCATGGGGATGCTACCTCTTAGATAGTAATATCCATAATACTAGCCAAATCCTTATGGATACTATGTTCAGTAGCTAATTTCTCTATGTGACTCTTCTAGTTACACTTGTTTCCAATAGCACTACTTCCCTCCTGAATATGATAGAGCAATATCTCCAAGGGAAGAGTTCTAATTTTTCTACTATTCTCCTCCTCATCCTTCCACTCCTACATCTTCACCTACAACTCCTTCTATACCTAATCCATCTTTACAAGGTGAGATCCTAGCATAGCCACAATAGAGACACATCACAAGGGTCATGAATGTACAACTGACTTCTTAGTCAAGTGGTCTTGAATCTAGGCCTCACAAGAGACTATGCTTTAGAACAAAAAGCCCCACAAATCCTTGAAAAATACCTATGGCTATGAATTATGCTCCTATCTCCTCTACAATACTTATCAAGCCTCCTTCAAACCAAAACACTCTCTCGTTGCACACTATCATGCTAATCCACATGGTCATTGGTTGGATTAAGCCTAGTCATCTTTCCATAAAGCAATCTCATCCTAGGAGTCCCCTTATCTATTTGTATATTGTTCAAAATGAACCTTTTAAATCTCTTTACACTTAGGTTTTGAAGTCAATTTGATTTCACAAGAGATGTACAAAGCATGAAACCTGCCTCTACTAAAAAAGAGCAATATAAGATTGGAATTGGTAGACTAGTCCATTACTGTTCCTTTGGAATTGGTTGAGGACATTATGATCACTATTTGTGGATGGTCATATCCTATCAATTTTTTAGTAATCAATGTGAAGAACAGCAAAAGCGGCTTTCCTATTATCATGGGAAGAGCATGGCTAACTACAGTTGATGCATGGTTGGGGATAAGAGATCTCTCCTTGGAGATTTCCAAGGAGAATGAATTTGGAAAGATTGAGAAGAATCATGTTCCATGCATAATGTATAGTGACACTATGTGCAAAAACTATGAATCATAAAAAGCATATCACCTAAGCCATGCAGTCAATGTGCAGATGTCATGAAAATTCAAAAGTGCCTATACACAGTAGCCACTAATTAGGAAGGTACTTAGTGGCTGACAACCAAAAAGGAGGCTAAACTAGTAATGTGCATCAAACCATCTGAGAGTCTCATAAGTTCTCAAGTAGAAATCATGGATCAATCAAGGTTGGTTGTTGACTACTATACAAAAGGAGCAAAAGTTGTGACCGTCATCGATTGTTCAACATCTATGACAATCTAGTTTTGTACCCCCCAGGTGTGGTAAATAGGTTTGGTATTCCATGTGTACTAGTTTCTAATAATGAAACACATCTAATGAATGAAGTGTACAAGGCACATACTACACAATTTTATGACCCTAGGATTAAGAAGGTCAAGCTCTAATAGATATGTAAGATGCCGTACTGAAACCCCATCCATGTGCCTCAACACACATATCATTAAACATTATGGGTGAGGCCTTATATTAATTCTAACACCTTTCCACCTAGGTCCATGATGATATACCATCCTAATAGCATATGTAAAAGAATTTTGATCAATAGCCAATAAAGCTCGATCTTTTGAATCTCCTCCTTCCAATGTAGTTGTGGAGGAGATGGCCATACATGTTGACATCTTATAACATGGCTCCTTAGTTATTAACTTTTTTTTACACTATTTTTAGTGCATTTTCCATTTTGATGGGTATTTTATAATTTTTCTATATTTTCCTTTATTTTTCTTTATTTAAATTTTTCTTACACACCTTTATTTTTCTATATGACCATTAAGACTTGGTGCAAGATATAGCTATTATCAATGATGGTTTGAAACTTTGCTGATTACTTGATTACAAAATGATTGGAGTTCATTTTAGAATATTGATTTTTACTAATGGGACATTGATTCTTGTCATGTTAGTACGTAGTGAGTCCACATCATCCATTACTTCACACAAATCTTTGGTGTTTCCTTGTTTTGAAACTATGAGGTCCCTTCTTAATAAGAACTTATAATGAATTGGTGACCTTCGTATTTTTCAAACATTGGACAAATTAAGTGGATTGACAAGGGTATGACTTCCAAGGCATTTGTCACTTTTTTACATGCCTACCAGGAAGCAAAGTCTTTGCATGGTGTCGTTTTCATTTTAAAAAAAATAATAAGAATGGGAATTCAAGGTACATCCATTAGACATAATAACAAGCTTCAAGCACTCGTTATGGGGATAGAAACATATGTTGCCCATGCCTAAAGACACCCCTCTAACTAAGGCCCTCTTCACTTTTTTCTTCTCTTTTCTTCTTCTTTAGGAATGATGAGTGGTCTATGAGGATGTTCTTGTTTGTTGGAGGGTGGAATGGTCTCAAGTGTTAATGTGAAGTCATTGGAAGTGGATGGTCTTAATTTGGACTAAGCAAGGAGGTTCTTAGATCATATTTAATCACATCTTCGAAAAGGGACTTCATGTGATCACCATGGGGAACTCCATTTCATACTCTCTCATCCACCAATTCTTTCCATAAACCACCTCACTACCTATCTTCATGATTATTTTGATGGGTTCATTAGTAAACGGTTGACATTCTTTGATGATGTCTTTGGTGATTTGGTCTTTAATGATCCACAACCAATAATCATCCTTGGGGTCCATGGAGTGCTTGGTTTGAGGGTATGTCTCCTATGGGGAGGGCCAACTTGCATACTCCTTAGTTGGGATGGTTAAATTCCTTATCCCTTAGTCATTTCACTCTCAAATCCTATGCACTCCACATCAACTTCATCTAGTTTTGTACTTCTTGACCAATAATCTCTAAATCAAATCTTCTTTTTTGTGCATATTCTAAGTCCTCTTCAATCATTTTCTGGTATTATAGGCTATACTACCTTCCTTTATACTCTAATTTCATTGAAAAACTTCTTATTTTTACTTAGTTTTTATGTGGAAAAATGTTGTCCTATGGCTACATCAATGTAGCTAGATGCATTAACATTTTTCCATCAATGTAGCAAAAAAAGCCTATAAATAACATTAGGGACATAGTCATTTTTCACATTTTCCATTTAACACCCAAGGATTTTTTGTAGTTTTCTTAGCCCAAAGCCTTCCTAAGCCCATAACTTTTGAATCAGTTATCTCATTCACTCCATTCATCAATCCTACAACTATTGGAGGTGAGATTTATGTCATGGAGACCATAAACCATGGATTTTTAATAGAAAAATTTCTAAACTTTTTCTAACTTCCACAAGGTTTAACAAATAAAATAATATTAAAAATAAAAAATTCACCAAAGTTAAACGTTACCAACAAGCTTTGGTAGTTATCAAACTAAAATAATATTAAAATACTCAATCTACCATAATCACAACTTAGCCTAAGTGTAATTGATCAAAGGAGACAAGGTATCAAGTATTCTAAGTTACACATCAAATGCTAATTCTTGGTCATGTTGTGATTACAAATGGCATCAGGACCTAAAAGATTGTAGGAGGGAGGACCATCCCAATCAAGGGATAAGCAACCTAGAGGAGGAAGGGACCAACAATAGTAGCAACCCTTGGAGGAAGCAGCAAAAACATATGTAATGGGACCCCTTTGGGAGGAGCTTGAGGTGGAGTCTATCTAATAGATTCCCATAGCTAAGACTAGGCAATTGAAATGAGACAAGGTGTGTAGGCCTGAACTAAACCTAGAGGTCACTTTGACTAAAGCATGCCTAAAGCATATTTTTTCCAAGGACATTAAGGTGTAGTTCTTCAAGAACTAAACTTTGATCCTTTCTTGGACTTGGCACCAGAAGAGGTTAAAACACAACTGAAACCTCTCCCATGTGGCCTATCCTCACTTCCATTGGAGAGTGGTACATGGAAGAGATGTACCTCTTTTGGCGCAACAAGTGGGTGGATGCCATAGCAAAGATAATGAACATCAATGTGTCCTACTCTATGGAGGCCATTGAAGAGGCCCTTAGGTTGTTGGATACTGAAACAAACTTGGTGGAAATGTCAATGCAGGTGGGTCCCAAAGTGAAGAAAGAATGGATGTAGTAATCCTATGGAGTCAACCATAAGGAGTACGGTGTACTCATTAAGGTAGAGAGCGCAAACTTTAAAATTATGGCCTACCACATCAACCCAATGGTGAGGCTAAGCCAAATCACCACCTTCTCTACCTGTGTGTGTGTCACTCTAAGTAGTAAATTCCCTGTGAATCTCCTACAACTTATATTCCTCAAAATTGAGAAGTACTTCAAAGAGAATGAGCATGCAAGGAAGACACTTCTCTTTCCATTCCTAATCAAAAAATTGTGCAAAAGGGAAGCCATAGCTAGCTACGCTAATGACAAACTTTGTCATTCTCCTACTACATCTTGGTAGGAGATGATGAAGGATAAGGCATATACCAAGCTACAAGAAGAGGAGTAGCCACCACCATCATCCACTTAAGAAGAAACAATGCCTAAGGCTCATGCTGTCATTAAGCACATGCACAAGCTCTCTGAGAAACTCCTATAGTAGCAACAATTAGGAACAAGTGGCGGTAACCCATTAGTCTACTAGCTAGCTATGAACAATTTGAATGAGGTAACAAGAACCATTAGCTGGCTAGAATAGATTGCATCATTCTTTTCTATCCAAAGGATGTAGGTGCCCACAAGGTCAAATATTAGTTCCTAGGTAGTGATGGTGTCCCTCTTAGAACAACAAAAATTCGTAGAAAATTTTAGGAATGCTGCCACTTTCTTAGTATACCTAGAGATGGATGAGTGGGTAATTATCTTGGTGATGTAGCAACAATGGTAGGAGACATTATTAGAGATGGTGGCTAATTGTGTGGCAGAGGCATTGAACACTCCTATAGCCTTTATGTCTAATATCACTACACTCAGGGATGTGTAGATATCCACAAGAGTGATAATTAGGAGGCTAAGCACAGCCCAGCACAAGGAGGTGCTAAACCAACTAGTGAAAATTAGACAATTACTTCTAGAGATCTTTGATCTTCTAGATACCATCACTGTAACCTAGTTAGAGGTGCTAGAACTTAGGGGTAAGCTCATCATTGGCAATGCCCAACTTGAGACAGCTACATCTAAGAATTGATGATTGGTTGTAGAGGTTGTGGAGTTGAGAGCCTAACTAGCTAATCCCATCATGCTTAGCCAAGACATAACAAGAGATGAAGCTTTTCTACATCTTCAACACAAACTTCAAGAGGCTAAGCATGTAAAGGAGATGGTAGTCTTTGACTAGTCCTTAGTAGAGGACATGATCTACAACACCAAAAAGGACTTGTCAAAGGTATGCAAGGAGAACCTAGTTCTGACACAAGAGAATTATCACTTGTGGAATGTTAAGAACCAGAAAGATCATATGGTAGAATTCTTATGATAGTAGTAGAGGTAGCTTGCCAAGGTAACCATGGATTTGAGGAGGTTGGCTACTAAGAATTACAATCTCTTGATGGAGGAGGTCCGTGCCCTTCACCAAAAAATAGTAATTGAGATAACCACCAAGAAGAATGAGGTCCTAAAATTTGAATGAGTAGAAAATCATTATAGGGGCTAGTTTGGACTCTTCAAAGAGGTGAATGATAAAGAAATTCAACTAGTGAAGGAAAAATTGAATAAGGCATCTGACATCCTATTCTTGGATGTCATGGAAAACATCAAATATATATTATATTAGATACTATGCATAAGAATACAATATACCAAATGTCAAATATATGTAACATTCAAAATTATGCGTAAAGGAAATAATAAGAAAAATGTAGAAGGAGAAAGAAAATAAAACTTGATTAATATGGAATAGAGTATCTAGATCATGCTCCCAGAGTGTTTCTTGGAGTTTTCTTCCTTTGGCATCTATCCCTTAGAGGCAATCCATCACTACCATCATGGTTAGGCATACAACCCAGCTAGAAGGGATGATCAATCCTCTTCCTATCCTACTTCACCTGGCTCTTATGACTTGCCTATACTAGATCTACGAATCCATGTTGACACAACCTCTACACCTTGGTATAAATTTCTTAGGTCAAATCCCAAAAGGTTACCTTAAGAGACACATCTATTATTATAATGTACCATTTTAGGTCTCAATTACAGCTACCTTTTCAAGTCTTGTTCTAATAAGAATAACACTTATCATAAAGAGGCACCATCTTTGTTATGCAGCAGCATTATTTGAGAATGGGGACATTACAAGGTCCTTTAGCAACTTCAATAGGGAGGTGACATATGGTATTCCATCTTTGATGGACTTAACATGTACAAGGCCAAAATCCACCTTAAGGAATTACAAATTGAAGATATGATAGAGTACATGAAGCTAGCCAGCCTTTGATATGCAAACTTGACAATGTTGATTGCCGAAAGGCCAAGGTCAGAACTCAAGAAGCAAGTGACTAGCTCTTACCTCTTGTACAAGGTAAAGTTCAAGCACCATAAAGAAACAAAGAAAAATATGGAAACAACTAATGTCAAGCTTAAAGTTCTCTACATGTGCTTCATAGATCAATGGTTAGTCATGGAGAACTTGGCCAATATGATGAATGACTAACATGCACTACAAAACTCTATCAGAGTGTTTAACATCAAACACAAATAATTCACTATCTTGTTCATCAACATTGAGGAGTTATTCCTATCCATGCCTTGTCCATGACATGTTTCCATACCTACTCACATCAATGATGCCGCATGAACTATGTATGATCCTCGAAGCAAGAAGGAGAAGATGAAAGCATTACTGGATGATTTCCATCTTTCATCAAAAGTATCATCTATAGTAGGATAGCCACAACTACCTTAGCCTCAACTACCATGTGCACTAAAGGCAAGGGAAGGTCCTTTAGCATCTCAAGAGCCTTTAAATCCTAGGGCTATTTGATCTTCTTCTCATCTTTGATCATTAGAGGAGTTCTAGCTATCAATTTTTGTAAATGTATCTAACTTTATTTCAATGAACATCCATTTTTTGTAATCATTATCAATTTGTACACTTGGACACTTAGCATCAATTTTTGAGTCAGTTAGTCAATTGATGATTCCATACCTTCCCAAATTTTGTAAGAAGCTCAATCCTACTTATGTTCACTCAAGTACGAGTTTTCAATCAGTCGTGGGGGTATGATGAATTTTCATTAATGGGTTGCTTTAATGTTATGCATCAACACATGATCAGATGCATTGACACATGATTTGATGCATCAATGCATATGCATCAATGTGGTGTTTGGATCTACCTATATAAATGCGTGCCCCATTGCATTTATGGCACTGGTTGATCAATACCTTAAGAAATTTTTTGCAGTTTATTTCTATGATAGAATATTTTCTAAGTGCCTATAGTAGGAATCAAGAAGTTTATAGATCCTTATTCAAGCACTGATGTACTTGGACACTTAGAAATAGAAATTTTCACCATGACATGTCTAATGATAGTGAATCCTTGTTGGCCATTAATAGCATGATGTAGTTCATAGAGGTAGTAAAAATACCCCATAGGCATTGCAAGAAAAGTTGCATCAAAATCTTGATATGAATAACATCCCTAAATTTGTAGTGGCTATAATTCTAATGCACAACATCATTTACAACCCTTCCATGATGCTTTTTTTTTATAAAACATTGAAAGTGGATGGCAAAAGCATAATTTCTTCCATATGATACTAATAGAAAAAGTTGAAAGTTGGTATAGATCATTGGAACCAAGTTCGATCCACTAGTGGTCCACAATGGTAGAAATTTTCAATGAAAAATACCAAACCTATGCAAGAGTGTCCATCCTAAGAAAACAAATCCAAGGGTGGAAGCAAGAAAATCATGAACCCTTGGATGTGGGCTTGGATAGATACTATTCACTACTACATAGATGTCCCAGCCATGATTTCTCTCAAAAAGAGTACCTTTCCACATCATATATGGGCTTTGTAATGAATCAAGGAAGACCCTTGTGATGTATGCTTAAGGTTGATCATACAAATTAAAAGCCCATCAGATATAAAGGCTAATCGAGTAGGTGGCAAAAGAAGTATGAGATCTATGTAAACAAGAGAATGTAGAGGAAAATAATTGGGACCCAACTCTTCAAAGGAAAAGGATCCATATCTATGATGAGGAAAAAGAGGCAACTCTCAATGAGGTGATTTCACAACAAACCTTGCCATTGCAACAATCTCTTGATGAACTCTAGGCAAGGTTGGATAGGACGTCAGAGTGGATAAGTGAAAAATCTATAACTTTCATAGAAAATGTAGAGGAGAAGGTAACAAAAAATGAACTAGGCAATCACAATAAATGGAGGAAGTAGAACCAAGAAACAACTAGGAACACTTCTCGGGAAAGAGGGAACATAGCTAAAGAAAGCAAGGCTATAGACTTAACCATAGATGAAGATGACATAAGTGACATTTGCATATATTACCACCTGAAGGGCCATTGCCCAGTTGTGTCACATCTACATGAGTATTGGGATTTTTCATTAAATCCCAAATTCATACAAAAGCACATGCCCAAGAAATTTTCATTTTCACATGGTAATTACAAACAGTCCCACAACCAATCATATTATCCTAGGGGGACTTATTACTAGCCTCAATACCATCATCAATCATAGTGGAAAAACCCACAGTCATGGGAAAGGCCACCACCAAACTAGCCCTACCCTTATTGCCAACCAAACCCACATGGATGTTATGTTCAACACCCAGTTTCTCTAACTAGTTCTATGTCATCTACTTCAAATTGCTACTATTACTCTTTCAAGTACCATCAACCCATGACACCTCCTAAGGATCACCACCTTGCACCTCTTACCATCCATCCTACCCTTGATATTCTTATACTCCATCTCATTAGATGCCACCACTAATGACACAGGAAGATTCACTCCCACAATATCAACAAATGAATGCCACTTGTACTACGAATGTGTATAGACATGCTGATACCAACAAGTTTCCATTGCAAACTAGGAAACATCTTTTATTTAGGATATGCCTTAGGCAAAAGGAAAAGACTCATGGACCTACTAACTCATCTAAACTAGCACAATGCCAATCAAGTGCAACACCCTTCCTTTCACAACCAATGTCCTTTGATCTTATGCAAAGGCCAACATCCATCATTACTCCAACACCTAACAAAAGAAATGAATCTAGTGCTATGGAGAGACAAATGAATCCATGCATCACCACTAATAGTAAAGGGTGTAGTTATGGGCCAAAAATTCAAAATATTAACATAGCCCACAACAAAGTTCAAAAGTAAGTGTGTGAGCAAAAACCAGTCTACGTAGTAGCTAGCAAACCAAAAGACACCCAGTGGCTTGAAAATGAGAATATAAAATTATTTCAAAGATGCATGGAGGAAATTGATTTTCTTATTAGTTCTAGACTTAAGAAAATGAACCAAATAGGGGACTTAGACACATATTTCTTACACTTTGATTATACACCAAAAAGGATATTAAACATGGAGACCTAGGAATTAAAATAGAAAATTAATAAGAATAAGAAAACACATGTGGATCCCCCAAAATGGAAATACCTTCAAGTCCAAATGAAGATACGTCTCCAAATGATCCAAACAAGACTATCACCAATGTTAGATGTGCTACAACATGATTAATTAAATCAGTAACAATGACAAATGGGAAACATGTGGTGTATAACTAAGGGATTATGTGGTTTATCTCCCAAATGTGTTGCCATAAGATTATTCATGGGGGAGATGCTCCATCCTAGTATAAGAACTAATAAGTATTTTTCACCCTTTTTTGTTTTACAATTTTTTATCATTTTCCTATTTCTTCCACATTTTTTTAATTTCTCATATGTTTTCCATTTCTTAATTTTTCTTTTCTTTTCTTTAGAATCTTCTCTTTTCCTAAGTCATTTTCTTTATGTTTATGAATGTATTATATATTAGTGTTAATAATATTGCCAAGTCATGATGCCAAAGTCAATGCTATGTGTTGGGTTTTTGTGCTATACTATAAAGATGATTGGATAAGTAATTATGTAAAGTAGTGAGACCACCTCATCCATCCCTCTAGTTCTCTAAATAAAAGGTCTTTTTCATGGAAATAATTTGGTTCTTCATTCATGAAAATAAAATTAATAAATGATCATTGTACCTTGAATAAAGAGGAAATGACCCAATGGGAATGGCAAAGGGTGTGACCTTAAGGGGACTTGTTGGATTTTCTTCTTATCTTCCTTCATGTGGTTTATGACTCCTCGAGGAATGTATCATTACTCCTTTGTTGACTAATAAATAGGAAGCTATGTCTTTGTATGGTGTGATTCCCATTCCAAAAAAAAATTTAAAAAATCTAAAAAATAAAGAGGAAAAAAATGAAAAAAAAACCAAAAAAATAAAACAAAACAAAAAAAAAAAGAGAAGAAAAAATAATAATGAAAATTCAAACCACACCCCTTAACAAAATAATAGGCTACAAGCACTAGTTATGGGGTTGGAAAGACATGTTGCCCATGCCTAAAGATGTCCCTCTAACTAAGGTCCTTCCTTCTTCTCTTTTCTTCTCTTTTTGGAGTGGTGATTGTTCTTTGGGGTGGTTGTGGAATCATGGTAGTTGGTAGGGAGGAACACATCAATGTGAGGTCACTATTCATGGTATGGACTTGGTCTAAACTTGGACAAATAGGTATGATGATCATTTTAATTACATTTTTCACAAGAACTCATTGTGAACATGGTCAAGTACCTTACATCCTGATCTCTTTAATCCCTTCTAATCCTATTATTCACATCACTACTGCATGTGATTATGAGCCTTTTGGTTTTGTGTAGTATAGTGCAACATCCCAACCATGGTAGTTGTGTGTTATTTGAAACAAAGGCATGGTTTACATTTTACTTCTTTAGTGTCCATAGACATCTATAGAATTGGTTATCCAAGGGCATTATGATAGGAGCCTACTTTGGGGAGGACCCACTTGCATAACTTTTGTTTATCATGGCTTTGAACTAACCTTCACATCTTCTAGAACATTAATGACCATTTCTCTAAATTTATGCATAATTTTGGGACTACTTCTCATCACTTTCAATTATTTTTTTCACATTTTCCTACTTTTCTATTAAATTATCCTTCAAGTTCAATATTTCTTGGTCATCTTCTAAATGAAACCTTAGGTTTCAATTGTTCGAAAACTTGTGTGCTTCTAGAGTTACACTTATTAGTCATGGGGGCTAGGGATGTTCTCTTTGAAATTTTGAAATTTTTCTAACATCCCATTTTTGAACATCATGATAACTAATAGTAATTGATCAAAATAATGTGAATAGTTTGATGATTTTAGTTACCTCATAGCCTTGGGCATAGTATCTTGTCATCACCTTATGCTTAAATGAAAACTAAGGGACTGGAAAAGGGTTAAATATTAAGGAAAATTTATCAAAATTAATGTTAATCCTTTGGTAACTATAAGTGATGCTAAAAGAAATGCCTAAGAAAGAAGGTCTTTTTCCAGGCATGAAAACGAAGCCAAAAGGGGGACAATGAAGGATAGATATGCCCATGAACAAATTGTAGCACATACAAGATAGACACTCAAGCATCATAGGTTTGCTAGAATCATGGGATGATGAAAAAAAATTCCAGTCCATCCTTCAATAATGTTCTACATAACCAAAGAAGTAGCAACATAACAATCCAAGTTGGAAGTTTGCCACCACTAGCGACAACAAGAAGAATCATCTTCAGCGGATTCTTGAAGACCTCTACAAATTTGGTAATCTTCAAAGTCTATCCAATCTTCTTATCACTCTATTATTTTGTATGCATCCACTAGAATAAAATTTTGTAATGTGGCACTCAAATTCAGTCAATAGTTAGTGTTAGTCAATAATTCCATCATTACCAATTTTTTGAAAAGAATGCTTAGTCCTATCCTGTTAACTCAGGGATGAGTTTTAATTCAGTCATGGGGGTATGATGAATCATCGATTAGCTAGGATATCTGACAAAAATTTAATTTTTTGTTAACTCTAATATCTTAGACCTAATATCTTGGCTACGATATCTTAGCCTCAACATCTTGGCTTCAATATCTTAACTCCAATATCTTGGCCTTGTCAACTAGGCCCTATCAATGCATTGTTTCATGCATTGATGAGACCCCATCGATACAGTGTCTATTTTCACTTATAAATATGCTTGCTCCCACCATGTATTAGCATTCTTTTGTAAAGGTATCCAAGCTTTTGTAGTTTTATAACATAGTCTTAGAGAACAGTTAGCAAGTCCTTATAGTGTGGATCTGAGTTAGTTATCTGGTGTCTTATTTGAGTGGCAATGTACTTGGACACATTCCATGAACAACAGTAAGATCAAAATTGATTCTTATTCATTGTAGCACTTTGACTTAGATTACATTTACTTTTAATGCAATTTACATTTGATGTACTTAGTTAATATTTACATTTCCATACATATTAATAAATTGGTGGAATAAGCATGACCAATTTCAAGCATAAACACGTATTCTCTTGCTAATCCCAACAATGTTATTGCTTGGTTTGCCTAATAGCATAGTGCTTGGTAATCCTAGTAGTGGATATGTGAGTTAGGCCATGTATAGCAAGCTAGGAATGGACACTCATCCCCTGTAGTCTAGTTTAGACTTTACTTTATGTTAATTAGATTAAATAATTGATTTCTCTATTTTTATTAGGAGTAGCATAAGGCTAAAACAAGATCAATTATCACATGCCTCACTTTAGACTAAACAATACATGACAAAGCTACCACTAGTCCAAGTGGGAAGACAACGAGCTACAATCAAGACATAACAATCTAGATCCCACAACTAGCCCTATCCATGGAATTTTGTTGGATTGTGCATGAACACTTGTGATTCATATGGTTGGGTGTAGGGGGTACCCCACCGCTCACCATCAAGTATTAGAAAACCAATCCAAAACTTTAAAATAATTAATCTATTACAACAATCATGTGCATGCTAGAGCATAATAATAGTCAAAAAGTCAAATATTGTTGATAATTTGGAAAACTCTTTCTCCATGAGGTTGTCATTTTCTACACCTAAAAATAATTCAATGATTGATTTTGTCCAATTGAAGAAAGCACATTTCTACAAAATCTATATTTGATAATGCATTCACAAGGGAATTTTTCCTCAATCTATTTGCAACATGCATTTTCATTGAAGATGTCATCCACTTCTTCTTAGCCATTCATTGAAAATGCCATCTCACCTCATAATTAAAATGCTATCTATATTTTTATTACAATAATATGTTCAATGTTAGTCATAGGTTACTACTAATATCTAATGTTTAGTATTTAATTCATCAATAAGGTTTGATTCTAATGGGTTACTAAGATATACAAGAATTCTTATAAATAAATTTATTTCACATTATTTTAATAAGATATGTTTCTCATCTTTTATCATTTGTAGCAAATACAATTGAGATATTCTATCAATATGTTTCTAATTTTAACCTTGTATTCATCCAATAAGAACTATTATTAACAATTTCATTTTCTAAAAGAATTATTAATTAAGACCTAGATCCCAAACCACACATCCAACAAGTACTAGATTATGCAATTCTTTGAAATAGAGCTCTTTAAGTCTTCCACGTTGAAATTTTATTGAAACACTTATTATTCATTGTGTAATAAGCCGTCTAGCCCTTTACAACTTGTGATATGTAATGCTTCCCCTTATAATTTTGGAAATGGGGTGTCAGAATCAAAACTTAGATGAGTATGTATACTCATGGAACATATAATAATAAAATACTTTCATTGAACTTAAGAAGAACATAACAATGTGTCATATCATCATATTGATTATAGTTGAACCAAATAATTGAGCAATGCTTTCACTTCTAATTTTCAGGGTATCCTTGTCCCTAACAATTTGCATATTATTAGTTGAAATTTACAATTTCTCTTATTGGTTTCACACATTAGAATTTTCATTTAGTGAGTATTCATCTTTATTCCAAAGTACTCATAAAAATTTTGTAGCTTGTTTCTAACCTTTTTTATAATGTTATGAATAATGCTACATCATTTGTAATAAAGATCTAGCTCTTCATAGAAGTGAATAGTGAAAAATAACTCATGTAGTAAACTCCATTTTGTTGGGACAAGGCTAGGAGGAGGAGGAGGAGGAGGATGCTACATCATTTGCAAAGATTAAGAGTTGCAATAATACCAATCTTCATAAGCTTAAAATATAAGTCAACATTCTAAAGTTCTAAATTCATAACTCTTCAATATTTATCTTGAAAGGTATAACAATATTCTAAAAATTTGACAATCAAAATAATAATAAACTAAATAATTGTAAGAAAGCAAGAAATGCCATGTCTTTATTTATTGAGAACTAGAAACTAGAAATGTTTATTATGTTTAAGAATTATGAAGGATTTGCTGGATGGTTACAAAGCGTCATCATATTTTTTATGAAAGTTGAAAATAACATTGATGTAATGCCCCAAGTAGGTATGGTCAATTTGAAAGAAAATAATCAATTAATTACAATTATAATTATAATTCATTTAAATATGAACCAAAGATGAGAAAAAAAAGATATGTTTTCATCTTCTATGCTTTGTTTGCACAATCTACAAATATGCTCTTCTGATTCAATGACTTGTCTAAATAAGGAGATGATGAGAGCTCATTTTTTCTCTAGTAATTTGATTCCTTAATTGAATAGGAATAGCTGAGAATAGATATTTTTGGGTACTTAATAAGAAACCTTCTTTAACAAAATGTAAATAAAAATGTATTTTTTTCTAACATGTTCAACCAAACTTTAGCTAAGACTTTTTCTTTTATAATCTTTTGAAATAGCCTTTTTTTTAAAGGAAGATCCTCTATTTTAATATTCCATTACTAAAGTCATAATTTTCCTTGATGCAACCATCCATTTTGTTGTGTAGCATTCATTATTTCTTTAGCATAATTGAATTCCTCCATGTGGCTTAACTTCTGTGTACAGGCAATAAATTAAAAAAAGGCTTCAACTTTAAGAGGAAGCAAACTTGCTTCTAAAAGTAAGATATCATAAGAAGTTTGCATTTTCACTTGAAATTCACATACAAGAAATTGTTTTTGAACATGCTCTATTTTTTTCTAATTATGTGTAGAAAGAGAAGGTCCCTATACAACACACCTATATAATAATACATGTTGGACAAGACTACAAAATTTTTTTCTTTTGATCTCCCATACCAAAAGTTATTTCCTAGTGCAATTATTTCTTAAAGCAAATAGAGCTTACATGTCACATGAAACCCTTTCAATCATGAGGTTATTCCAACTATAGTTAGTGGCAAATTCAACTCCTAAATATTTATAAGATTCAACTTTCTAGTACCATAAACTAAAATTTTAGTCTTATCAATATTAACTTTCATACTAGAATGGTAGCAGTAGTCATTGAGGATTTGGAGCATATAATTTAATTCTGGAGCTAATTTTGTAATCAAGACCACATCATCTGCAAAGAGAAGCATGTTAAAAAAATAAGCCATTCACTAACATAGCATGATTAGAGACATTTTGCATCCACTCATCCATATCATCTATAAATATACCAAAAAGGGCAGGGGATAAATAAAAACCTTGTTTAACTCCTTTTAAACTATTAGTAATTATTCCTTCTCTAGTAAGATTATCTTCAATAAGAATGTTAATCATCTCATAGATTATTTTAGCAACCAAAAAGAAATCTTGTGGAATGTTAATGCTATCCAATCTTTTCCAAAGTTTATCTCAAGCAACAATAAGATAAGCCTTAGAAAAATCAACAAAACATATAAAATCTGTATGGTTGGAACTTTTTGCTTTCTCTACCCAATAACATAAAGTTATTAAATTGTCTACTGTAGAATGATTCATCCTAAAGCCTACTTGTGACTAAGTACAAAGACCTTGCATTTTTACACATGAACTAATTTTATTCTCCAAAATAGTGCCCAAAAGCTTAGTGAAAACTAAATTGATTACAATCAATCAGTAATTATTAAGATCTATCATATACCCCTTTTTTGAAAGGTAAGACTACTCAACTAGGATGTTAAGAGTGATCCAAACCATGTCAAAGCCCATTATTAAGAAGGTTACAAATTGCTTTCCACATTAATAAACTACCCCATTTGAGAAGCTTTGCATATAATCCATTAACATTAGCACATTTCCCAAAAGATAACTTTGAATTCTTACAAAAACCTCATCAAGGGATAACTCAAGAACACTAGAGTCATCTTGCATAGCAGGGGAAGCCTCTTGATTAACAAGGTTATTAAAGAAAGTTTGAATAGTATATAAGGAAAAATCCCAACCCTTTTAATGTCTATCATGGAATAAATTCCAAGAGCTTTTTGGATTTGATTTAAGCTCACTAATCATTCTTTCATGCTATTGTTTAATAAAATTTATTTTTAAAAATTGAATAAGCTTTTTTATAAATCTTTAACACTGAAACAACAAAATGTAAAGCTAAATTATCTTTAGAAATATGTATCTATTCTTCTACCTCATCAATAAATCATCATCATCATCATCATCATCCTAGCTTTGTCCCAATAAAATAAGGCCAACTACATGAGTTCTTTTTCACCATTCACCTTTATTCTATCTCATTAAAAAATACCCTACATAATTTAAAGGGATGACCTTCTATATAACTTCCATCTCATATATTTGTTTTGGTTTTCCATCCAAATATTTGTTTTCTAACCTTTATGAGAAACACTTGATATGTATAACAATCACAAGCACATTAACACAAATGGAATCCTCGCGATAGTAGGCAATCTATTATAGATTGTATCTATTTTGGTTTTCCATCCAAATATTTGTTTTCTAACCTTTATGAGAAACACTGGATATGTATAACAAAGTAGGGTACAACTTGAAAGAGTAATGGCAAACAAATCCTGTAAGTACATAAATGAGGCAGAGAATGTGAAATAAGAAAGGAGTTAATGTAATAATAGAATATGATTTTATTTTATTTTTAGAAGCTTCTGTACAATAACAAACCTTTTGAGGCCAGCTTGCTACATAGGATTAAAGAAAAGGAAAGCAAAGATGATAAAAAAAACCAGAGAAAAATCTATAATGTGCATATCGAAGCAGGCGTCCTATAAAGTAGTGGATTGTAGGAGACTAGGATTAATATTTAGGCGACGACAGCTATGGAAATGCTTCAATGAGGCATCGCCAATCAGGGGGTGAGAGTGGCTTGAACTTGTAGCCATGGAATCCTGCGGCATGGAGCAGCTGGAGCCACTGGCTCTTTGTGCGCTCTTTGCCGCCGTCAGCCAGAGCAATCATAGTCAGATCGCAGGCCAGGGCCAGATCTACCTCGTCTGTGCGATCACGGGGGCAGATGTCGTCCTCCAACACCGAGTCCACGATGATGACCTTGCCCTTGTCCGCTGGAATGGCCTTTCTGCAATTGCTCAGAATCTTTACGCACTCCTCGTCCGCCCAATGGAGTAACACCCACTAAAGTATGGAATCGTAATATGAATTTCGTATCAACACATTCGCCAAGTTGCCATATTCCAGTTCATAAAGACAAAAACAGAAACTATATAATCACACTGTGAACCTACTTTCATGAAAGCAGCGTCGGCTTTTGGAATTTCCTTGAACATGTCTCCTGCGACGTGTGTGATCCCTGCAACGTACCTTAACCCAAGTTAATTTTCCCGAGGTAACAGAGGCGGGAATGCATAATCGATGCATAACCAGTTGCCTTCGTTACACGGTATTTGAAAGAAAATCAATTAAGCGGAGGAATAAAAAGAGAAACACGCTGGCACCTTTGATCTGAGGAGCAGAGTGGATGACATGGGGGAGATCGAAGTTTATGGCGGTGGTGAGGTTAGGGTAAGCGCGGACAAGACTCTCAAGAGTGGAGCCGTGGCCACCTCCCACATCGACAACGGAAGACAGCCCCGCGAACTCGGACGCGTACGTATCGTGCAGCGACGGCACAAACATGGCGTCCGTGCTCACTATAGTGTCGTTGACGGAAGCGCGGAACTCCGGCCGGCTCGACCCGTACTCATAAAAGTGGCACCCATAAATATCCGTGAACGCGCGGACACCGCCGGTGACGCAGTCGGCGAGTCTGTGCCAGGGCGCCATGCATACCTCGTCGTTCACCAACATGAACAGCGGTTTCAGAGACCCACTGCTACGCGACGCCGGCGTCAGCACGCACTTGGACGCGAGAGTCAGGCCGTAGCGCGTGACGCCGTCGGCGGCGAAGCCGGACGACACTTGGTGCTCTGCAGGCGCTGTCCGATTTTTTTTTTGGGATGTTGACAATCAAACAATTAACTTGTATGAACCATTAATTGGTCGGTTCTTCATTCTTACTGTGATGCCTGCCCACGCGTACCTCATGATCACGACTGCAACTTTGTGTCCTACTTTATCAACGTCACGCGTACCTCATGATCACGACTGCAACTTTGTGTCCTACTTTATCAACGTCACGCGTACCTCATGATCACGACTGCAACTTTGTGTCCTACTTTATCAACGTGGATGTAACCATCGTGCATTATTGGACAATCATACATATTAGATTTGTGGAATACAAAAAAATGTAAAGAAACGTGGCCTATTAGTACATGATCCATGGATATTCACCGTTCATCTGCATCAAAGTAGTTGGAAACATCACTCACAGCATAGTTGCAGTCTGGATTTTTTTTTTTTTTTTGAGATGTTCACAATCAAACAATTAACTTGTATGAACCATTAATTGGGCGATTCTTTGTTCTTACTACGATGCCTGCCCACGCGTACCTCGTGATCACGGCTGCAACTTTGTGTCCTACTTTATCAACGTAAATGTAACCATCGTGCATTATTGGACAATCATACATATTAGATTTGTGGATTACAAAAAAAATGTAAAGAAACGTGGCCTATCAGTACATGATCCATGGATATCCATCGTTCATCTGCATCGAAGTAGTTGGAAACATCACTCACAGCATAGTGGCTGTCTGGATTTCTTTTTTTAAGATGTTGACAATCAAACAATTAACTTGTATGAACCATTAATTGGGCGGTTCTTCGTTCTTACTGTGATGCCTGCCCATGCGTACCTCGTGATCACACCTGCAACTTTGTGCCCTACATTATCCAACATGGATGTAACCATCGTGCATTATTGGACAATCATACATAAGGTTTAACAAATAAAATAATCTTAAAAATAAAAAATTCACCAAAGTTAAACCTTACCAACAAGCTTTGGTAGTTATCAAACTAAAATAATATTAAAATACTCAATCTACCATAATCACAACTTAGCCTAAGTGTAATTGATCAAAGGAGACAAGGTATCAAGTATTCTAAGTTACACATCAAATGCTAATTCTTGGTCATGTTGTGATTACAAATGGCATCAGGACCTAAAAGATTGTAGGAGGGAGGACCATCCCAATCAAGGGATAAGCAACCTAGAGGAGGAAGGGACCAACAATAGTAGCAACCCTTGGAGGAAGCAGCAAAAACATATGTAATGGGACCCCTTTGGGAGGAGCTTGAGGTGGAGTCTATCTAATAGATTCCCATAGCTAAGACTAGGCAATTGAAATGAGACAAGGTGTGTAGGCCTGAACTAAACCTAGAGGTCACTTTGACTAAAGCATGCCTAAAGCATATTTTTTCCAAGGACATTAAGGTGTAGTTCTTCAAGAACTAAACTTTGATCCTTTCTTGGACTTGGCACCAGAAGAGGTTAAAACACAACTGAAACCTCTCCCATGTGGCCTATCCTCACTTCCATTGGAGAGTGGTACATGGAAGAGATGTACCTCTTTTGGCGCAACAAGTGGGTGGATGCCATAGCAAAGATAATGAACATCAATGTGTCCTACTCTATGGAGGCCATTGAAGAGGCCCTTAGGTTGTTGGATACTGAAACAACCTTGGTGGAAATGTCAATGCAGGTGGGTCCCAAAGTGAAGAAAGAATGGATGTAGTAATCCTATGGAGTCAACCATAAGGAGTACGGTGTACTCATTAAGGTAGAGAGGGCAAACTTTAAAATTATGGCCTACCACATCAACCCAATGGTGAGGCTAAGCCAAATCACCACCTTCTCTACCTGTGTGTGTGCCACTCTAAGTAGTAAATTCCCTGTGAATCTCCTACAACTTATATTCCTCAAAATTGAGAAGTACTTCAAAGAGAATGAGCATGCAAGGAAGACACTTCTCTTTCCATGCCTAATCAAAAAATTGTGCAAAAGGGAAGCCATAGCTAGCTACGCTAATGACAAACTTTGTCATTCTCCTACTACATCTTGGCAGGAGATGATGAAGGATAAGGCATATACCAAGCTACAAGAAGAGGAGTAGCCACCACCATCATCCACTTAAGAAGAAACAATGCCTAAGGCTCATGCTGTCATTAAGCACATGCACAAGCTCTCTGAGAAACTCCTATAGTAGCAACAATTAGGAACAAGTGGTGGTAACCCATTAGTCTACCAGCTAGCTATGAACAATTTGAATGAGGTAACAAGAACCATTAGCTGGCTAGAAGATATTGCATCATTCTTTTCTATCCAAAGGATGTAGGTGCCCACAAGGTCAAATCTTAGTTCCTAGGAAGTGATGGTGTCCCTCTTAGAATAACAACAATTCCTAGAAAATTTCAGGAATGTTGCCACTTTCTTAGTGTACCTAGAGATGGATGAGTGGGCAGTTAGCTTGGTGATATAGTAACAAGGGTAGGAGACAGTATTAGAGGTGGTGGCTAATTGTGTGGCAGAGGCATTGAACACTCCTATAGCCTTGGTGTCTAATATCACTGCACTCAGGGATGTGTAGATCTGCATAAGAGTGATAATTGGAAGGCTAAGCACAACCCAACACGAGGTGCTGGACTAACTAGTGGAAATTAGACAATTACTTCTAGATATCTTTGATCTTCTATATACCATCACTGTAACCTAGTTAGAGATGCTAGAAGTTAGGGGTAAGCTCATCATTCGCAATGCCCAACTTGAGACAGCTACATCTAAGAATTGATGATTGGTTGTAGAGGTTGTGGAGTTGAGAGCCTAACTAGCTAATCCCATCATGCTTAACCAAGACATAACAAGAGATGAAGCTTTTCTATAGCTTCAAAGCATGTAAAGGAGATGGTAGTCTTTGACTAGTCCTTGGTAGAGGACATGATCTGCAACACCAAAAAGGACTTGTCAAAGGTATGTAACGAGAACCTAGTTCTGACACAAGAGAATTATCACTTGTGGAATGTTAAGAACCAAAAAGATCATATGGTAGAATTCTTATGATAGTAGTAGAGGTAGCTTGCCAAGGTAACCATGGATTTGAGGAGGTTGGCTACTAAGAATTACAATCTCTTGATGGAGGAGGTCCGTGCCCTTCACCAGGAAATAGTAATTGAGATAACCACATAGAAGAATGAGATCCTAAAATTTGAATGAGTAGAAAATCATTATGGGGGCTAGTTTGGACTCTTCAAAGAGGTGAATGATAAAGAAATTCAACTAGTGAAGGAAAAATTGAATAAGGCATCTGACATCCTATTCCTGGATGTCATGGAAAACATCAAATATATATTATATTAGATACTATGCATAAGAATACAATATACCAAATGTCAAATATATGTAACATTCAAAATTATGCGTAAAGGAAATAATAAGAAAAATGTAGAAGGAGAAAGAAAAGAAAGCTTGATTAATATGGAATAGAGTATCTTGATCATGCTCCCAGAGTGTTTCTTGGGGTTTTCTTCCTTTGGCATCTATCCCTTAGAGGCAATCCAGCACTACCATCATGGTTAGGCATACATCCCAACTAGAAGGGATGACTAATCCTCTTCCTATCCTACTTCACCTGGCTCTTATGACTTGCCTAGACTAGATCTATGAATCCATGTTGACACAACCTCTAAGCCTTGGTATAAATTTCTTAGGTCAAATCCCAAAAGGTTACCTTAAGAGACACATCTATTATTATAATGTACCATTTTAGGTCTCAATTACAACTACCTTTTCAGGTCTTGTTATGATAATAATAACACTTATTATAAAGAAGCACCATCTTTGTTATGCAGCAGCATTATTTGAGAATGGGGACATTACAAGGTCCTTTAGCAACTTCAATAGGGAGGTGACATATGGTAGCCCATCTTTGATGGACTTAACATGTACAAGGCCAAAATCCACCTTAAGGAATTGCAAATTGAAGATATGATAGAGTACATGAAGCTAGCCAACCTTTGATATGTAAACTTGGCAATGTTGATTGCTGGAAGGCCAAGGTCGAAACTCAAAAAGCAAGTGACTAGCTCTTACCTCTTGTACAAGGCAAATTCAAGCACCATAAAGACACAAAGAAAAATATGGAAACAACTAATATCGAGCTTAAAGTTCTCTGCATGTGCTTCATAGATCAATGATCAGTCATGGAGAACTTGGCCAATATGATGAATGACTAACATGCACTACAAAACTCTATCAGAGTGTTTAACATCAAACAAAAATAATTTACTATCTTGTTCATCAACATTAAGGAGTTATTCCTATCCATGCCTTGTCCATGACATGTTTCCATGAACGATGTATGAGCCTTAAAGCAAGGAGGAGAAGATGAAAGCATTATTGGATGGTTTCCATCTTTCATCAAAAGTATCATCTATAGTAGAATAGCCACAACTACCTTAGCCTCAACCACCATGTGCACTAAAGGCAAGGGAAGGTCCTTTAGCATCTCAAGAGCCTTTAACTCCTAAGGCTATTTGATCTTCTTCTCATCTTTGATCATTAGAGGAGTTCTAGCTATCGATTTTCGTAAATTTGTCTAACTTTATTTCAATGAACATCCATTTTTTGTAATCATTGTCAATTTGTACACTTGGGTACTTAGCATCAGTTTTGGAGTCAGTCAGTCAATTGATGATTTCATACATTCCCAAATTTTGTAAGAAGCTCAATCCTACTTGTGTTCACTCAAGTACGAGTTTTCAATCAATTGTGGGGCTATGATGAATTGTCATTAATGGGTTACTTTGATGTCATGCATCAACACATGATCTGATGCATTGACGCATGATTTGATGCATCAATGCATATGCATCAATGTGGTGTTTGGATCTACCTATATAAATGTACGCCCCATTGCATTTATGCCATTGGTTGGTCAATAGCTTAAGAAAGTTCTTGCAGTTTATTTCTATGATAGAATATTTTCTAAGTGCCTATAGTAGGAATCAAGAAGTTTATAAATCCTTATTCAAGCACTGATGTACTTGAACACTTAGAAATAGAAATTTTCACCATGAAATGTCTAATGATAGTGAATCCTTGTTGGCCATTAATAGCATTATGTAGATCATAGAGGTAGTAAAAATACCCCATAGGCATTGCAAGGAAAGTTGCATCAAAAGCTTGATATGAATAACATTCCTAAATTTGTAGTGGCTATAATTCTAATGCACAACATCATTTACAAGCCTTCCATGATGCTTGTGTTTTATAAAACATTGAAAGTGGATGGCAAAAGCATAATTTCTTCCATATCATACTAATAGACGAAGTTGAAAGTTGATATAGATCATTGAAACCAAGTTTGATCCACTAGTGGTCCATAATGGTAGAAATTTTCAATGCAAAATACCAAACCTATGCAAGAGTTTCCATCCTAAGAAAACAAATCCAAGGTTGGAAGCAAGAAAATCATGAACCCTTGGATGTGGGCTTGGATAGATACTATTCACTACTACATAGATGTCCTAGCTATGATTTCTCTCAAAAAGAGTAACTTTTCCACATCATAGATGGCCTTTGTAATGAATCAAGGAAGACCCTTGGGATGTATGCTCAAGGTTGATCATAGAAATTAAAATCCCATCAGATATAAAGGCTAATCGAGTAGGTAGCAAAATAAGTAGGAGATCTATGTAAACAAGAGAATGTAGAGGAAAATAATTGGGACCCAACTCTTCAAAGGAAAAGGATCCATATCTATGATGAGCAAAAAGAGGCAACTCTCAATGAGGTGATTTCACAACAAACCTTGCCATTGCAACAACCTCTTGATGAACTCTAGGCAAGGTTGGATAGGATGTCAGAGTGGATAAGTGAAAAATCTATAACTTTCATATAACATGTAGAGGAGAAGGTAACAAAAAATGAACCAGGAAATCACAATAAATGGAGGAAGCCAAACTAAGAAACAACTAGGAACACTTCTCGGGAAAGAGGGAACATAGCTAAAGAAAGCAAGGCTATAGAGTTAACCATAGATGAAGATGACAGAAGTGACATTTTCATATATTACCACCTAAAGGGCCATTTCCCAGTTGTGTCACATCTACATGAGTATTGGGATTTTGCATTAAATCCCAAATTCATACAAAAGCACATGCCTAAGAAATTTTCTTTTTCACATGGTAATTACAAACAGTTCCACAACCAATCATATTATCCTAGGGGGACTTATTACTAGCCTCAATACCATCATCAACCATAGTCAAAAAACCCATAGTCATGGGGGAGGCCACCACCAAACNTAAAACGGAGCGAGACAACGATGTAAATGGATCGCTACGAAGATAACGTTAAAAACAAAGAAGACCAGAAAGATGCTGATTTCAGGAGAGAAAACAGAGTGGATGTTGCAAAGATCAAAGATCTATGTCTCAATGCTGGATCTGGCGTATGTTTGCGTGTGTATTACGTTACAATGGGAGAAGACCCCCAACGACTGAATACAAAATGAGCACAAAACAACAAGAAAACTGTCTGGACAGAAATCCGATCTACCTCGTAGGCCAAAACTTAGGCGCAGAAATGGTCAAGCGATTTCCGTTTCGCCTCTCGGCTTCAGATAGATCTGCTGCTAGGAGCTCGTGCGTGCTGTGTTCTGTTGCTGCTGAAGAATGGTGTCTGCGGCCAAGAGGTTGCTCTTGTTTCTCTGTTTCAGGGCGATAAGTTTCCCTTGCCCAAAAAATGCTCTTGTCCTCTTGGTCTTNTCTTGGTCTCTGTCAAAGTGTTATGCGCCCTGCTAACTGCTGGTTCTTTTTTTTCTTTTTCGTTCAAAAAAGTCCAGTCTCCTGTCTGTTTGTCAAAAGTCCCCCCCCCCCTTCATATATTTGTCAGTCGGGGTATTTATAGACCACGACACCCGCAACCCTGATGATGTGGGCCCGAATGTCGCGGGTTTCGCCGATGCGGTTCTTTTAAGTCGAACTGCGACTACGCACAACACGCTTGTTTGCGTGCTGTGCGTCTAAAGAGCAGGCTCAT
>MNCI01002732.1:107634-142743 GCA_015680685.1 Gnetum montanum | reverse complement strand
AGTATCCCATCTATTTATAAGTTGGTTAGCCTACTTGATTTCAGATATGTTCAGAAATGTTCAGTATCTTACCATTTAATAAGGCCCTTACATAATATTGTTATGAGGCCCTTACATAATATTGCAGGAACCCTGTATCAAGGCACTTACGTTTGGTGAGAATTTGGCCAGGCAGCAGCTAAAGATGGATGCCACAGGCTTCCATTTGATGGCCTACAACTTACAAATTTTGTGGCTTCCAACCGATTCCTCACTTACCCTACGCCAAGTCAGCGGAAAGGCCAGGAACATAGACTTCGTTAACCTACGAGTTTACCGTGGAACTTCACACTTTCAAATACATGCGGATATGGATTACGACTTCATGCGCATTATGATTTTGCATGTACTGAAGGACGAGAACATCGGTTGGGAAAGCGTAAGCAATGCTGCTCACTGCATGTATTGTATAGACTTGATAGCGTAGCATATTTTGAAATTTTAAATTATAAGCTGCTAACGTTACTTTTATCATTCACTTAGATTCCGGAATCTTTGAGGTATTTGCATATCACGACTGTAGGCAACTCTTTCCAGCCGACAATCTCCACCCAGCGCGACCGCAAAAGAGCAAAGTCCATCCGCTTAAGAGCATTGACTCTGGATTTTTGCAACATGGAAGCAGAGATAATACGGATGCCGGAGGAGCTTTGTATTTTAAATATCCGAGAACTCAACATCAGATGCCAGGCACTGTACGAGCTTGCACAGAGCTTCGGGAAGCTGGAGCATCTGGAGATTCTGCGTTTACGGTGTTCAAGGCTGAAACGGCTGCCACAAGGCTTTGGACAGCTTAATAGGTTGATTGAGTTGCAGTTGTATGAATGTGAATCGCTGGAAGAGTTATGCACTGATTTCTGGAATCTTGAATCGCTGCGTGCTCTGCATGGGGGGGAGGGGCCAAAGGAATGTTTGATGCAAATCCTACAACTCAGATTTACACCAACATTCAAAATCTTGGGGTTTTGGTCGGGACGTTGAGATTTTCTATACCGATTGTTTTACATTCCAGGAAGCTGTTAAGCTCGGACTTCACCTGCAAATTTGGCGTCCTAGTGGTACTAGGTAACCATCACTGTTATGGGCTAATTTGTTAAAAAGCAAATGCATAATACAAGTTAAAATTTTGGACAGAGATTTCTTGGCGGATTGAGGGTGGTGTTTGTACTACTACTTAAAAGATCTTTGTATAGCATGTTATGTTTGGAAGTTTCTTCCTTTCCCTTTAATATAAATTTTATAAATTTTAAGAAGGTATGGATATATTCATTAACTAAAACATACATTCAATTGGTTCCATCGGATTTTAAAAATAACAATATAAGCAGATTTTAAAAATAATAATAATTAAAAAATTCTAGTGCATCATATTATCAACATAAAAGAAAGTTTAAAGAAAAAACATAATGTTTTTGAAGTGGTTTTTTAGGCTTTCATACTTACAAATAATCATTAAAAATATCTTCTCTAGGGTAGGAAAAGGATCAAGATTGCCCTTTTCAAGAAAACTTCCTCAAAAGTTTTTACTTTTTATGAAATGATATATTGTAAAGAGAAGAAGTATACTCTCTAAAGAAAAAATGAAAGAAACTACAAGAAATAAGGAACAAATTATTAGAAAAGTTGATAACTTTTCCAACTTTACTTCTTAAAACAAAAAGAAATTAATTCTACAGAAAACGAGTTAATTAGTCATCCTTCTCTAAAAGCTTCCTTCGTTGAAGCTATAACTAAAAAACAAGGTTATGTTATGTTGATGTAGAATATCTCTATTTAGATGTAAATAATGAGGGAATAGATTAAGAGTTGAATAAGAGTAATGAGAGTAATAGTTGTGAATAATGAGAATAATGTGAGTCAAAAATTTGAGAGGAAATGTGAGTGACTTGAGAATAGAATCATGAGGTGGGGTGGGTTTGGCAGGGTAGCAAACTAGATGTGTTAAAAGGATCATCACCAAGAGGTTTAATGCTTATCCCCACAAAGTCTAACCTCTTTTAAGTAGATGCACCAAAGCTTGAACCCAGGTGTTGTATACCAAAATTAAAATATATTAAAAATAAATAAAAATTATAGTATAATATTTAGAACCCCTCAAATAAGAGAGGTTATTTTATTTTCCTATTCATGGAGCATAAAAGTTTTGGGCCAAAAGTCTCAGGATACAAGCTAGGCAAAGGTTTTTAATTAAATATTCAAAAATGTTTCACAGTCCAAAAAAACTACAAATTGTTCAAAAATCCAGATATTTTACATTTTATCCAGGAATCTTCAAAAGATAGGCCTTAGTTACCCTTACTACTAAAAGAATATACCAACACGTCTTGGAATAACCTTACTTCTAACATTGAATTATCTTATTACATATTAAATGTCCAAGAATGTCAAGAAAATCTAAATATTATATATTTTATCTAGGCCTCTTTGAAAGATAGGTCTTAGTTATTCTCAATGCCAAAGTAATATACCAATATGTATCAAAAATACCTTACTACTAACGTTAGATTATCCTTGTGAACCCAAACGAGTCACATATAACTAGGTCTTCATAATAGCCTCACTATTAACATCCTTAATGGTTAAGGCACATACATGATTAGAAAGATAGGTCTTGACTATGCCTCACTACACATCATTAGACTCAACTGCTCAATGTCATGGTCTTGGCTAGTTTCACAACCTTACATGAACTTATGAATCAAAATCCAAGGTTTTAAATCCATCCAAACCTTGGTTCCCATGGGGTGGATTTCACTAAGAAACACTTCACTACTACATGTAGATAATGGCATCTAAGAGATTCACAGCTTTCACTACTAAGTAAACCTAGTCCCATTATATATTATTTTATTATATTCAAAATTCAAAAGATTTTCAAAATAACCAAAAGCCCATAATGGCCAAAACTTCATAAAATTTTCACAAAATCCCATCCATATCAAGGATTATTCCAAAATAATCAAAAATATTTAAGAAGCAAGTTGGAAAAAAATCTCACATAATTCCTAAGTTCATCCAAAGATCAAAAATGATTTGGACAAAATTACAATACAAAGTTCTGTATTAAAACAAGCCCAAGCTAATAAAAATGTCAATAATTAGATATAACAAAGTTATTGGCCAAATTAAAAACCCCTATCTATTGTAGGAAGGTACAAGTTACTCACATCCTAGAGAGCATGACTATTGTTTCTAGTCCATGCTCCTCCCTATGCAAATAGTATCACTATTCTACATTATACTAAGGAGGAAAAGGAGAAAGGTTACTTATTGTGATCTCACTTAAGACTAAGCGATTTCCTAAAGCTATGGGATATCTAAAAATATCAATGGGAGAGCATTCCTATTCATTTTATGATCTTTTTATTTTTATATTTAGAACTTGCCTTCTATATTAATAATGTGATGTGCTTTAATTTTATTATTTTTAAAGTTTGTCACCCCAAATGATAAAAGAAATCCTTACATTAAAAAAAAAGGAAAGAAATTTGAAAGAAATCTTTTTGTTAAAAGAGGGAGAAAACCTGAGAAAAGCTCATTTGATACCCAACAGAAAACAACAAATGCATATGATTGTTGAGAAGAGAAAAAAGAAAAAGTTCTTGATCTTTGGATTGAGGACATGCTTGGCAATTTTTTTTTTTTAGAAAATTATATAAAGAAATATTTTTTGGAGAGAAACTCTCAACTTCCATGTGTAATCAATTGAAAGTGCATATAATTTTTATTTTTAAAAAATTGTAGATATATACTATTGAAATAGATAGATAAAAGGTTCGTCTCTTGCAATGTGCTCATGGGCTGCCCTTAAAATGAAACAACTGCACAATATTCGGTATCACCGTTGAAAGATTGTTTAGATGCTTATACATGAAATGAAATGTAGGATGAGTGATTTGAGGAAATGCACAGAAGTGAAACAGCCCAAGACACCTGCACATCTGAAACATTGGTGAAGTCTACTTACATTTTGAATGAAGGCTATTAAATAAAACTGTTGCAAAATCATGATGAGAGTGTTTCAACGTCCACTCTACATAGCGAAACCAAGAGAATGATTTGTTTTAAACAAAGTGAGTAAGGACAGTTTTTTATTAAGATCAGAAAATGCATGTTAATGGTGTGCATTCACACCAGCATCTTCTCCAGTATATAAAGAATTCAGATACTTCGTAAATAGAAAGACCTCAATTATGTTTTTTATAAGCCGGCAACCAATGACTGGGATGGGAAAAAGCTTAAGGAAACAATTCCATGTCAAAAGGCCTTGAAAGCATGATTGCATCATTTCTTGGAATGAGTGATCCAAAAGAAAATTAGGGAATATGTGGGTGGAAAGTGAATATTTAGTGGCTTGGTGAGTGGCTCGCAGAGGATAAGCATGCATTGTTGCAAATCCTACTGTTTATTATTCACTACTTTGAATCTTTAGGAAAACAGGAGTTGTCTGTCAAATTTAACTTCGTAAAGTTTAAGAGAATAAGAGAGGGTATAACAATCACAGTGTAGAGTTTTGTTTATTTGTATCTCTTGTACTTGATTTGGAAGTGGCTTCTATTTCAAATTAATGATAAAAATCATGTCTTAAATGGTTTGGGCATGTGTAAAGAAGATTAGATTACCAGTCTATAAAACAAAGTTGCTACATCATTGTTCCACGAAAGCCACAAAAAATGGGTAAAAGAAAATACTTGAAGATGATATGAAAAAATTGCAAATAAAAAAAGATCTACCTCTTCATAAAGGTAAATGCCCAAAAAGAACTCATGTAATTGACCTCATTTTATTGAGACAAGACTAGGATGATGATGATGATGCATCTCTTAGGTGTTATAATCAGATGTGTTGTTCAGTTATAAATGATTTTTGAGGATGACACTCTTATTTGTGCTCATAGTTGTGACTATCCAATAATTGTAGTATGCTTTAAATGTTTTAATTTATGCTTTAATTGTAGTGTACCGGTTGGCCATGTTATGGAATGGAAATTATTGACCTTTTCCTTTTTTTATTTTGTTTTGAGTTTCAAATTTTCATGGCTATGCATAGACCATTCTTATTTGTTAAAAAAGAATTTTTGTTTGTTATTATCAAGGTATAGTGGTTTTCATTTATTTATTCTCCTTCTTATTTATGGTATAGAATGCATATCTGCAAGAATCAAGCACCTAAAAGCTACATGAATTCTTACCATCAATGTCTCTATCACAGTTTTCCTTTTGATTAGGATTGGGATTCAAAAAAAAAATGGGTTTACTGGTGTTTTGTTTGTTTTGTTTAAGTGATACTACTACATATGATTAGAATCACAATATTCTTCTTTGAAAACCAATTGATTTCTACAATACCATAAGGTATGATGTGTGTAGGTAATAGGAGATTTATGTTTCGATGCCTTCCATTTTTCCTAAATTAGAAAAGTTTGAGAAATTATATTATAAATGGACATGCAATTATAATGTGTGCCAATCATTGGCAAGATGATTTGACAGTAAGATATTGAAATAAATAATTGTTAATGATCTTAATTTGTACATTATACCTTGTACAAAGCTCACTTGCAATCAAACCTTTATTGTGTAAAAGAATATTCACAACTAATTTTCTCTATAAATACTTGAACATAAAAATTTTATAGTTTGGAATCTTGATATTCTTTCATCTTGCCTTCTTAATAGATTCTTAATACTCAAGTCAAATTTGCATCAACATTATTCAAGTTATACTAATTAGAGTCACTCCAATGTATAGGATAATGATGGTTAGATTTCGGGTTGATTAAGGGATAAATTAGTCATAGGGATCACGTAACAATTATGAATGACCAATGTAGTGAAAGAGGGAAGGAGAGAAGATAACAACAAGAACTAAAGAGATGGCACCCATGGGATAGTCGGCTTATTCATGCTAAAGATGGGATTAGTGGTATAGGTGATTGCACATGATCTTGGTTAAAGATTTGAGATGGTCATTCATGAATAATAAGTTGGCTTGCCGCGTCAACACATATACATTGACATAGTCTCGTCAACATGCATGTGTCAATGTAGCTTTAGATTTATCTATTCATATACATTAATGTTGTCTCTATCCTCGCTTATATAAATACAAGTACCCATCACATTTATGGCATCATTTGGTTACTTAACTAGATTCTTACAGTTTTGCATTGCAAAAGTTAGAATTATTTTTCCTTTCAGTATTTACAATGTTGATTGAATTGATTGCACAAAATTTTATTCAAGTGCACAATGTACGTAAACACACTTGCATGGTGACAATAAAATTGAGATGTGTTCCATCCATTGTAGCACTTGGACTAGCACTTTAATTTACTTTTTTGCAATTTTACTTAACTGTTAAATTACTCTTTCATGCAATTAGTTAAATATTCTATTCTTCTACATTAGAGTAAACACACATTAGTATGACCACTTCAAGCATAACATTCTAATGTTTGGTAATCCTAGTAGTAACACTTGATACACATTGTGTACAAAATGTTGGAAATGAATATTTTATGCTTAGGCTTATTTAAATTTGTTCTCTATATTTAGATTAATTAGTTTAATATTTTAAATAATAATAGAATCCCATCATGTACCCCAATCGCACTTAACCATACCACTTGAGTAAACACAAGCATGAGTGGGAAGACAATGATCAATCATCCAACACCTAGGTATCTAAAACATCCAACTAGTCTAATCCTCAAAATTCAACTAGATTGTGCATGAATGCTTGTGATTCGTATGGTTAGGCATAGGGTTTACTCTACTACTCATCATTGGCACGAGCACTGCTTTGGTATTTTAAATAACTTGAATCATATTAGAATCATTATAGAGTTATAATGATATATCATATAAAAATCTTAGTATTTTATTCAAAGGTACCTTTTTTATCTTAATGTTTTTACAAAAGAATCCTTTGTTAATCATTTTCTTTTAATATAATAATACTGCATCTCAATATTTTTTGTTCTACTATGGAAAGTGGGATTCTTATATATGTAAATTACAATTTGGTTATCACATTCAATATTCACAATCTTTTTATGAATCCTAATTTTTACCATAAATCTCTAAAGCCATGTTGCTTTGTGACTAGCTAGGCTTATAATAGCATATTCTGCTTCACTAGTAAACTAGGCTACACAAAATTGCAATTGACTTTGTGACTAGATTAAACACATACCCACTTGTTGAGTTTCTATTATCTAAATCTCTACCTTAGTTAGCATCCACATAGCCATGTATAAAGGACAAATCATTTTAATAATAAATATCAAAGTTCATACTACTACAAAGATATTAAAAAACTCATTATAATAGTCTAATAGTGTTTCCCTAATTAAACATATACCTACTAAATTCTTCAAAAATGTATATATATCAAGTATGATACCAACCATCACATATATCAAAATGTTGATAGTACTAGCATATGGAATTTGTATCATGAGTTCTTCTTCTTCATATATCTTTGAACATTATTTAACTAAGAGTTTCATCCCAGTTTCACAAGGTTACTGTACTGTCTGAAATCATCCGTGCAAGGCTGAAATGGGATGAGTATCGCTTGATTTACAGACGAGCACAGAAGACCCTACCTTTGCTTGAGGGCAAGCTGGAACGAACGAAGGTAGAGTACCTTGTGTGGTCCGCACGCGGATCAGACAAGGATTTCCCCAACGTATGCTAATATGCAATATGCTAGGTTATATGTAAACAACGTGATTAATGTAAACCCAAAGCGTAAATTTGCGTTAAATTAAGCTAAAGAAATGAACCAGAATAAATGAAAATTGTGACAAATTTTGAGAAAAAACAAAGTAACTTTATTGCCAGATGAGAATTACAGTGCACCGGTCTAGACGCAATCGCAGATTTGACACGAGGCGGACGAAAGGCCCCGGTGGATGCTGGAAGATGATGGTGGGCTGGTTTAAACTACAAGCACAACGTGAAGGCTGTATGCTCAGCGTGCAGGGTCGAAGTCTAGTGTATGGGGGTTCCTGCTCTAATTTGCTTAGTGTTTTCCAAGGTTTCAGTTTTTTTTGTGTCTGTGTCTCAAAATTTCCCACCTCGATCTAGTGAAAAATTGGGGGTTTTATGAGGGTTTTGAATGCTGGATTCAGATCTGGAAGGGTATGAGTGGCTGTGGGTGAGAGAATTTCGAGTTGGATGATAGGTGGCTGCGTTGTCCAGGTGCAAAGAATATTACAATAATGCAACGTGCTGCATGCCAATGTGTGCTGCTGCACGCCAGCGTGTACACGCTGGGCATGTGAACTCAGCGTACAGACTTGATTAAAACAAAAGAATTCATTTTTACACACTACTGTTACAATAGGAAGTATCCAATTCGTCCTTTGGATTTGGGCTCGGATGTTATGAGAATGCTGCTTGCGGATATTTAGCTCAGTTGAACTTGATCTAACACGATCTTGGAAAAGTTCCACTGATATATGTTGTGTTGCACACTGGATGGTGCATGCTGGGCGTACACACTGGGCGTACACGCTTGACATACACGTTGGACGTGCAAGATGTATATGCTCAGTGTGTGAACCCAAAAGCGCATGATTTCGAGGTCAAAACCTAATTTTTTTGAGCCCATGATGATGCCTAACAATTGCCCTATCTCTAAGAGTTGATGCCTTGTGAAAATATTGCTTTGGAGCGCTTGTTTCAAGTAGTCTTTGAAGTCATACAGTGGGCGTGCACGTTGGGTGTATACGTTGGGCGTATACGCTGGTCGTGCACGTTGCATAGTGAAAACCAAGTATCTTGAGCTCAAAATTTGGCAAGGTTCAACACTAGATGTTGCCATAGTCTGTTGTGGGTCCCGGGGAACCATTTCCTGCTCGATTCGACTCCGTTTGAAGCTGTCTATAAGGTCCTCAAGCTTCAGTCATGCTGGGGAGCATCATGACTTAGCTTGATTCTTGTTGGAGAAGTACTAAGCTCAGAATTTTGTGGTGTTTCAGTTACTATCTTGAATATTATATATTTTAAAGATATTTTCACATATGCAAACTATCCAACCCAAAGATTTTTATTAATCTTTTTTTTTTAAATTTCTATGCCAAAACTCTTTTTAGCAGCACCAATATCTTTTATCTCAAATTGAGAAGAAAGAAATTGTTTCAACCTTGTAATGATGGAAAACGTCGGTTGCTAAAAACACCAAGAAGATTTCCATGTACCCAGTTTCAACCCTGGATCCGTGCAAGGTCCGTGTTGGAGAAAACGAATCTGAGGTTCCTTGAACGGTCTTTTCGATCAGACAAGGACTTACTTAGTTAGTAAATTTTGTTAACGGTCATATAAGTCCTCTTAAACACTAAACAAGAGTCTTGTTCCGCAAAAAGACACACATCTCATGTCTTGATTTCGAGTCTGCTAAACAATGGCTATTAACAAGGATCATCATGACCCGTATACACACCAGAGCATCCCCTTTACCATGCACAATCCCTTGATCAGGTCCCAATCCCCACAATTTTCATTTCCCTATCTAGCTACAAAATTCATTTCCCCAATCCCATGTACTACTAAACACGGTGTGATGACATCTGGCCAAGTGTCGAAGGACAATGGTACTAAGTTGCTTGTGGTGTTTTGTACTTCTTTGTCAACACTTCTTGGGTCAATTCCTCCAAGCGTCAACAAAGAGGGGCTAATGAAACACCACAAAATTCTGAGCTTAGTACTTCTCCAACAAGAATCGAGCTAAGTCATGATGCTCCCCAGCATGACTGAAGCTTGAGGGCCTCACAGATAGCTTCAAACAGAGTCAAACTCAACAAGAAATGGTTCCCTGGGATCCACAAAAGACTACAATGACATCTGGCATCAAACCTAGCAAATCTTGAGCTCAAAATACTTGGTTTTCACTAAGTATGCATCATGTACGCTGGCCTATACATGCTCAGCGTACAGCCTAGCGTACAACAACTTTTGGACCCCAAAAATGGGTCAAAACATGCCAGAATTGAGCGTCTAGACCCCCCATGACCTCCCCCAAGGTCCCTAGCAGCTCTCAGGCACTTGAAAATCAAATTTTGGGCTCCAAATGATGGTCTTTCATTCCTGTACGCCCAGTGTGCAGCCAGCGTATAACAACTTTTGGGCCCCAAAAATGAGTTAAAACATGCCAGAATTGAGAGCGTGGACCCCCTAGGACCTTCACCAAGGTCCCCAATAGCTCTCAGGCACCCAAAAATCAAGTTTCAACCTTGAAATGATGCACTTCCATGACCTATACGCTGAGCATACGTACTCTGCACGCCCAGCGTGCAGCCCAGCGTACACCACTAGAAACAGCCTAAAACAAGCATCAAACAACGATATTTTCACCTGAAATTAACTCCCGGAGGTGGGGAAACTATTGGGAATCATCACAAGCACCCGAAAATCAAGTTTTGACTTAAAATGAAGCATTTTCATGTGTGTACGCTGGGTACATTTTTGGTGTACGCTGGCATGCTGTACGCTAGCATCCTGTACGTTGGCATCATGTACGTTGGCATGCTATATGCTGGCATGCTGTACACTAGCATGCTGTATGCTGGCATGCTATACGCTAGCATCCTATATGCTGGCATCCTGTACGCTAGCATGTTGTACGCTGGCATCTTGTACACTGGCATCCTGTATGCTAGCATCCTTTACGTTGGCATGCTATACGCTAGCATGCTGTACGCTGGCATCCTATATGTTGGCATGCTGTACGCTAGCATCCTGTACACTAGCATGCTGTATGCTTGCATCCTGTACGCTCGCATCCTGTACGCTAGCATGCTATACGCTAGCATGTTGTACGTTGGCATGCTGTACGCTGGCATCCTGTACGCTGGCATGCAGCACGCTGTACAGTTGTAACATATCCTGCACTTGGTCAATGCACCACCTATCTCTCGATCCAAATTTTTCTCACCTTACAGCCACTCATCTCCTTCCAGATCTAAATCTAATGCCCAAGATCTCATAAAACCTGAATTTTTCACTAGATCAGGGTTGGCAATTCTTAGCAAACTAGAGACAAAAAGAACTAGAGACACAAACAAAAAAACCTGTACGCTGGACCTTAACCCTGTATGCTAAGCATACAGCCTTCACGATGTGCCTGCAGTTTAAACTAGTACACAATCATCCCTGTGCATCCATCGGGGCTCTTCGTCCGCCTTGTGTCAGATTCACAATTGCGTTAGATCGGTGCATTGTAACTTTCAGTTTCACAATAATATTATCACATCTATTTTGCTAAGATTTGTTACAGTTTTTCATTCATTATTGCATGCTTATTACTTATGTTCATGTACGTTTACGCTCCGTTTTACACTAGTTACGTCGTTTACGTATAACCTAGCGTACAGTATATCGGTGTACGTTCGGGGAAATCCTTGCCTGATCTGTGTGCGGACCACTCAAGGTACTCTGCCTTCATTAATTCCAGCTTGCCCTCAAGCGAAGGTAGGGTCTTCTATGTGTATCCAGGGATCTCCAAGTTTCTGCTTCATTCCAACCAGAGACCGACGATTTCAGACAGTATAGACCTCTTTTTGTCTTCTTCGCCAGCCAGCCAACAAACCAACCCACTAATCGATCCACCAACCCTTTGAGCGTTGTTCGCCGAGGTATTTATAGGATTAGGGTTAGGAGAAGAACACGGTATAGGTGATGCGTGTCCTAGGCCAGTAGAATGTCGTTGACCTGGCGTTCTATAGCTAAAGCTCATGACGCTATGCTGTGCCACACTTTGAAGTGTAGCATAGCATAACCATCATGTGGCCATGCTGTAATACACTGGGAAGCATATCATGGCGTAATGACTGCTAATGTTTGAATTTTGTTATCCTGGTTGTTGCGGCTATTTCAACTGTGCTGCTTACATTATGCTGTGCTACACTGCATAGCATAACATAGTGTAACACGCAAAAAGTTAAGGCTTTGAAGCATGGTTAACTTCCAAAGTTGAAGTGTTGTCATCGTGCATCCCTTGTTTTGTTCTACCCTCCTAAAGTCTGCTATGCTGAGTTGTGTAGCGTAGCGTAGTAGGTCCTCAGCCAGAAAAAGAAAAATTGTTGAGATGTGCAACTATTTTCGGTGCTTCCATCGTTCGGATGTCTTGACATTGTGCTTGTGGAAATCCTTGCCTAAACTTCGAAACTTTGCTGAATCATCGAGGTCTCGAAATTTCACGATGTTTCAATGGCCCCTCTTTGTTGATGTTTGGAGGGCTTGCCCAAGAGACGTCAACAAAGAATGCAAAACACCATAGAGGTAAACACGCCACCACCGTTCATTGGCTGCTGCTCGGATGTTGCTCTATCAAACTTGGAAGTGCAAAGGTTGGGAGCATAAGGAGTAGAAGAGGGGTTTTACAAGTGTGAAGGGGAGAGGTTCAGGAAAGACTCAAGTGTAAGCAAGATACCTCGCAAACATGTTATTAGATAACTTCTTGTTGGTGTTTTCACAAGAGATTACGCTGTTGCATTGTATATGTGGGGCTTTCCTGGGCAAGTTGTGTTATGCCCGTATGGCCTAGACGAGTTGCGTTTCATCCATTATGCTTGGCTTTTCCTACCTTTTTTTGGCTATAGATGCATTCCATGAGGCGAGTTGCATTATGCCAGTTCATGAATGTGATAGTTATCATGTGCGAAAGGCTCCCTCTACGTTTACATCTTGTACAAATGGGAGGAGAAATAAAGGTAGTTGCAAGAATAAAAGAGGAAAAAAGTAAGGTAAGGTGTCTGGAGGGGAAAGGCAAGGTCTGCACTCCCAAGTAATCAGGCTAGTCCAAGCAACCATCTTGGAACACTATGACACCTCGCCCTCCTAGTGAATGCATCTTTGAACGATGCTATTGTAGTAAGTAACCTGCAAAAAGCAACAAAGAACGAAAGAAACTATCCTAACCATTGGGGAGGCTGTTGAAACAAGTGCCATTCAAAGCAAGAAGGGAAGCATGCAATGAAAAGGGGACCATAGCAAAAAAATCATGGATCTCTTTGCTGACACTGCAGCTTAGGAATTCACCATCGATAGCCAAGTTCATCTTATCCATATGACTAGGAAAAAGTCAGATGAATCTGAGAAGCCAGATCCTGACGGTGGTGGTGGCTAGAGGCAACCAAGGCTATGGGTGACCATAGTTTCCTTGGGGCTCCTACTGGTGATGCTGACCTTGGGAGCTATAATTTCTGAGCGACGGTTGTGGTGGCAGCTCTGAGGGGTCAGTAGTATGCCTTTCGACATATTTGAGGAATCAGTAGAATGTCGCATGGGGAGGAGGGGGGAGGGGGGGTAGCAGCATTGCATATATTCCAACGCCCTACCCGTTCTGTCTGATGGGGATGTCATGCAAAAATGGTTAGGCCCACTTGTTTTGTGGATGGTCTGTTGGCAGATCCCAATTTTAGGTCCTGGTAGACCATCGTTGTTGGTTTTAAGTCCCAGCGGACCATGGTCCCGATTTAAAGTCTGGACAGAACAAAGTGCACTAGTTTTATGTCATAGCAAATAGTGGAAGAGCTAGTTTATGGTCCTAGCAGACCGTGCTGTGGGTGTTAGTTTTGTGTTGTGACCTAGGGACAAGTCTATGTTGGTTTAACGTCTCAGCAGATGGATGCTTACCTTGCCAGTTTTACATCATGGCGGACGGTCGAAAGCTTTACCAATTTAGCGTCATGGCGGACACATGCAAAAAATGCCAGTTTCACATCGTAGTGGATGTGTACAACACTGCTAGTTTTACGTCGTAGCGGATGTTTATTATAGCACCAATTTTACATCATAGCGGATGATCGTTACCTTGTGTTCTAGCCGAGCTGACGTCTAAATGTGGTACTACTTCAGGTACATATGATTCATCGGGTTTGCAAGCTCGTTGCCATTGATGTCTGCTAGCCTGAATGATCCGTTGTCATATGCATTGACGACCAGGAAGGGACCTTCCCAACTTGAAGAGAATTTGTTCACTGGTTCATGAACGACCTTAAGGACCAAGTCTCATTTCTTGGTTGGTCACTGACGTAGGTTGTGATGATGCTTCTGCCTTTTCCTGTACTGATATTTTTTGATGCTGTTAAGTGTCTGGATGCTCTTCTCCTCCACTAAGTCTAGATCCACGATCTTGGACTCATTTTGTTGAGTCTCATTTATAACCATGGAGAGGACCATCCGTAGTGAGGGAACCTGTAGTTCAATGGGCAACATTGCTTCAGATCCGTAGACTAGGCTATATGGTGTCTTACCCATAGCTGTTCTACATGTTGTACGATAGGCCCATAGCACGTAGAGGATTTTCTCATGCCATAGTTTCTTGTTGCTACTGACCATCTTTTTCAGTAAATTAATAATCACCTTGTTTGTTGCTTCTACTTGATCATTTGCTTGCAGGTAATATGGTGAGAAAAAAGATTGCTTAATACCAAGGTTATTGCAGAAAGATTTGGTTTCGATACTACTAAATTGTTGTCCATTTTCAATCAAAATAGTCATGGGAAGCCCAGACCTTGTTGCTATGTTATCCAAGATAAAATGACAAACTTGTTGAGATGTAGTCTTTCATAGGGGAATAGCCTCAACCCATTTCGTGAAGTACTCAGTGGCAGTGATAATGAAACTATGTCCTATGGAAGACTTAGGCATGATGGGACATATGATGTCTAGCCCCAATCACTGGAATGGCCAAGTGATTTGTGTGGTATGAAACTTAGTTGGTGACATGTGTATTACAATTGTGTAACATTGACATGTGTCACATGTCTTAACTTTGGTAAGGCAATCTCGTTCCATGTATGGCCAGTAATACCCTAAGCATCTGATTTTAGCGACCATGGCTCGCAAGGCTATGTGTCCTCGACATAGTCCCTCATGGACTTCGTTAACTATCCTTTGCGCTTGGTTGTTATTAACGTAGGTTAACAATATCCCATTAAAGGAGTGCCTACATAGAGTGCTATCCTTGATGATGAAGTATTTCCTGGCATGCTTGCGGATTGCGTCCTTTTGTGCAGATGTCAACTCGTGTGGTGGTTCACCACGTAGAAGGTAGGTTTTAATGTTGTTGTACCATTCTAGCGTTCCTTATGCACTTAAAGAAGAGATTTGCACCGCTTGGATGACAGGATCTATATATTCCATCATTAAAGCGAGCAAGGTGGCGAAAAAATTTTGTGGCACATTTAAAGCTAGCGTAGCTAGCGCATTAGCTATGGTGTTCTCACCACATGGCACATGTTGAACGTTTGTCGTTGTAAATTATTTCAGAAGATCTTTAGCCATATCGCAATAGGATTGCAGATGCATAGCTTTGCAAGCGTATGCTTCTATGATCTGATTGACAACGAGCATTGAATCGCCTTAGATTGCTAGGTGTTGAACGTTCAGTTCTCTGGCTGCTAACAGTCCCCTGAGGAGCCCCTCGTATTCTGCCACATTATTCGTACAGGGAAATGCCAGGTGATAAGCTAATGGGCGAACATCCTTAGGGGAAAGCGTGATGATGGTGGTGGCACTGCTGCCTCTGGTAGTTGAAGCTTCATCAAAGTGTAATGTCTCTTCGAGGCCTGTTGATACAGGGCTTAAACTATGTACATGTTTATCTGAAGATTCAGGCTTTATTGTCGCCTGATCGTTAACAGGTGATGCTAAAATTTGGTCGGCTATCACTTGGCCTGTCGTAGAAGATTAGCCAACGTAGTCTAAGTCAAATTCTGCTATGATGGCTTTCCATCGGGCTATCTTACTACTCTTGTATAAATTGTTCATGATAGCCCGTAGGATGTTGTTCTTGCAAATTATGTTAACCTAGCTGTGAAAAATATAGTGTCTACATTTCTTTAGCACAAAAACCAATTCCAAGCAGTTACGCTCTATTTCATTGTATCTCGTTTCATATGTAAATAGAGTGTGAATTAGATAATAGATAGGGATTTTCGACCTGTCGTCCCTCTTTTGACACAACAACACAGCTATGGACATATTTGAACTTGCTAGGTAGATGTAGAAGGGTTGATCCCTTTGTGGCAGGAAAATGGTTGGCAAATGTAGCAGCTCTTTCATTAAGTCGTCAAAAGCACATTGACAGTCCTTGGTCCATTCGAAGTTAACCCCCTTCTTGAGCAGATGCTGCATGGGGTGTAACTTTTTTGTCAACATCGATATGAACCTTCTGATAAACTGTAACCTACCTTGCAACCCACATAGTTCTTTGAGGTTTGTAGGCGGTGCCAGGTTAACGATGGCCCTAACTTTGTCAGGGTTAACTTATATGCCAGCTTCCGACACTACAAACCCCAACATGCGTTCGGTTTTGACTCCGAACATACATTTTCTTAGGTTGAGTCATAGGTCATTCCTGAGACATCGTTTAAGGATTAACTCTAAATCCTCTGGGTGACCTACCTACTTCCTAGATTTAACAACTATATCGTCTACGTAGTCGTTCAATCTCTCTAAGAGATAATCACTAAAGATATATGTCATGGCACATTGATAAGTTGCTCCAGCATTTTTTAGCCTGAAAGGCATCAAGGTATAATAAAAGGTTCCCCAAGGGGTCATGAAAGTTATAGTTAGTTGATGTTTTGGGTTGATACAAATTTGATTGTATCCCGAAAACCCATCCATAAAGGATATTAAAGCATGTCTAGCTATTGTGTCGATAATTTGGTCAATACTTGGTAATGGGAAATTATCTTTAACGGTTACCTTGTTCAGACCACGGAAGTCTATATAGATGTGTATTTCTCCTGTCTTCTTAGAAATGACAATGATGTTTGACACCCAATTTGAGTAATCAACCGCACGGATGAAACCAGCTTGATATAGCTTAGTGATTTTATCACACACTACCAACGCGATTTTGGGCTTAATCTTCTGTGCTCTCTATCTAACTGCTTTAATACGTGGGTCTAACATGATGTTGTGCTGTATTAGCTGCAAGTCTAAACCCAACATGTCTTCGTACGACCATGCGAACACCGTAACGTTATCTTGAAGAACTTGAGACATGTCGTTCTGCGTTTGTTGGTCAAAGAGAGAACTAACCTTCAAAGTTTTACTTTTTCCTTTATGTGTAACCACAGAGATCTCGGTGAGGGGATCCTCGATCACATCACTAGCCTCCAAGTCTAGGATTTGGGTCAAATGTTCTGGCCAATCTGGGGATATGTTTGAGGCTGCTATGGTTATGTGACAAGAGGAGGCGTTGGCTCCTATCATTGCAAGATTAGGTTGTCTAAGGGTTTTCTCGTGTGGACTTGTTAAGGCTAGGGATGCAAGCAAAGCTTCGTCCATTTGTAAGCCAACCTGCAAAACTTCCAAGGAAGTAGTTAAATTTTTTTTGTTAACATGGTGAAATGATACAAGGCTTTAGAGGTATGTGTCAACAGGCTGCCAGTTTAAGGTCTTAGTGGACTGTTACAATATATAGAGTTTGTAAGAAAATGGCAAGCAAGGTTTCCTAGGTGCTAGCCTAAATTCCTCATGGACTATGGCTAAAAGTATGACGTGGTGTGTCTAATGTGGAAAAATAGCTAATTTAGGGTCTTTGCAGACCATAGTTAATGCGATCGGATTACAAGACGATAAGCTATGCATTAGTTTAGGGTCTTTTCATACCGTAGTTAATGCGATATCTACAAGATTAATGGCACGATCTTTACGCTTCATGTCAAACTAACATTACTGCACTTTAGGAAGGTTCCACACTGATCGGACATGAAAACAACAAGTTTTCACCGTCACGCTTATAAGTAGATGGTTTGTCTTCTAGATAAATTGCAAGCGTAGCGAAGTTAAGTTAGGATAAAGTAGAAGGAAAGCGTAAGTAGACAATTTTGTAAAGGTTATTCAGGCATAACAATGGTACCAAAGACTGAACGCAAACACGCCAATTTGGCCAGGATCAATGAAGTACAAAAAAGTCTGGGATGAATTTCGAAGGCGCGAGTCGAAACTCGGGAGGCTACTCCACTTGCCCAATAAGTCGTTCTTCATCTTCCTTGTGTGATATATGTGTTGGATCATTTTTACTGTCATTGTGCTGTAATTTGTATTTTTTTTTGAAAATTTGCATTGCACTAGGTATCGATACCTGCCTGTGCTAGTTACACTATGGGAGTTTGTAATATTACCCCTATCGCTGTTGTCAGACACAAACCTTACACCTTCGTAAGGGTTTGGATGATCTTCAGTAATATTGTACAAACACAACACGTAACTAGTCAAGAGTCTAGGTGTTTTACCCTTGTGTAGCATAAGCAGGATTCTGTTGTCTTGCTCATAATGGTCGCATCTTACACTAGGGAAATATGTCGTATTACCTTTATCACAGTTGTCATAGATAGACCTTAAACCATCGCAAGGGTTTGGGTGGTTTTGGGTAATGCATCTCTAGTGTAGCATGCAATTTTCTGGGAGTCAAGGTAGCGAGAACATCAATGTTGCGTAATGGATTCTTGTGAGCTTTTTAGATTTTTTTTGGCATTGTTAGCATGTATAAAATGTTTTCTAATGGTAATGTGTTTTATTGTAAAGCATCACACTAAAGCCCATCCTGATCGTTCTAGACATTGTGGGCGTTCTATGTTGTCTAAATGTCCCCGTGGCCAACGTTCCTCCTCCCCATGCTCATGTAGGGGCGCATGGAAGTTCCTACAATTTTTTTTGTGTAAATTTAGCTTAATTTTTTGGTCACATCTATCGGCTGAGATGGACAACACCGTTTTGAAAACACTGCTAGTTGGGTTGACACATAGCATCTTAACATTTCTGGTGGACGGGTCAATTGAGGCCGTAGGTGGGAGGGATTGTGAACAGCACGTCAAGGGTTTGAGGTGCTTATCCTAGATCTGGGAGATGCCCAGGTTTAATTGTTATCATGCCTATAACATGCTATTCGTAGCTCGTCATCTCATCACCTATTTTCAGAACCAACCTGGCACTGTGTATTATGCTGGCGGGTAAGTGTTGTCAAGGTGCTATGATTTGTTAACTGCTATATGATTGTGTGTTAGATGTAAACAGTTTTCTGTATTGTGTGGCATAGGTTCTTTATCGATGTGGGTGGTCTCCAGGGTGATATGGACATGTTATCCATGGTCAAAACAACCATAAAGGAATTCACTTCCATCAGCAATGTGCGTGGTGGTGTCCTGGGACAACTAGGATTTGAAATCCAACACTACCCTATCCGGTATGCCAAATTCTTTATCAAGTGTAGAGACTCTAGATGGCTGAATAGGGAGTGGACTTTAGACCATTCCATCACCATTGAAGATGTGCAAGTGAAGTTCCCACCATTTCCTTTGCCTTTTAGACGTGGTAAGTTTCGCTATGCTGATCAACTGTGTGACCCTACAGGATGAAAACAGTGTTTAAGATTTTATTGTTTTGTTGTTTTGTCTAACTTGTTTTTTTGTATTTTATGTTTATAGTTGAAGAATCATGGGAGGTCACGGTGATAGCCTCTGGGCATGATGTAGCCACCATATTCTTCCGCTATGGTGATATAAATGAGGTGCAACGTTGGCTTTGCCACGGAGCGGTCCCAGCTACCATAACCAATAACCTCTGGGAAGTTGGACTGATGGAGCTATTTCTAGTTGTAACTCTTGATGTCCCGGTAGCCAAAATGTTGGCCCTAGTTGACTCCTTTAGTGAACAAGCTGAGCATTTTCACACGCATGTGCATAACGTGCACGTGAGTTTTGATATTAACGCTCAACTATTCGCTAACTATTTTGGCATTCCTTTTGATGGCCTCCTAGTGGGAGAGAAATCCAAAAAGAGTTCTAAACATCAAAAGAACATGAAGGAGTGGCTAGGGACTAAAAAAAGCCAAAAGGCATCTACGCTGAGAAGATCCAGCTAGAGGTGGTTGGCACCATCTACCCCCTCTTCTGTGCTTGTGCCTTCCCCAAGCTACTCTCCCAAGGAAAAATCCTTGGAAGAGAGTAGGCTTGGATCATGCGGGAGGTTATGGAAGAGGGGACATGATATAACTAGGCCAAGCACCTTGCTGAAGGCTTGCAGGTTGAAATGGTCAAGCTTCACAAGAAGCTTAAGTCTCATTTCAACGTGCATTTTGCCTTCTTCATAGCTTGTTTGCAGCATTTTGCCAAATTCTTGGTGATTCACAAGGATGGATTCTAGGTGTAGCAAGATCATAAACAGATCTCGAAGCCATGGATTTGCTAGGTCTTCTACACCGTATAATCCCAAGATCCTCCTGAAGGTATCAGGGATTCACTTTCAATAATGACCAAGGATAGGGTGGCGTGTGCCCTCTGAGGTCAAGACAGAATGGGTGGGGTGCCCCCTTCTAACATCGGTAGTGCATCGAAAGGGAAGTGCCTGGTAGTAGAAATATTAGCCTCATCGGTTCAATGGAAAAGGTGTCGTTCAGTTGTGGATTCTCCCGGCCTGACCGATGAAGAAGAGAGGAAACTACGCATTAAGTTTCATAGACACCATCCCCCGGCTAGTAAGTAGAGTAATGCGTGATTATGTATATGTATATTATGCTACGTATAGACATTGTTTCATCACGTAGCACTCATGGGAAGTGAGTAAAGTTTTTCTAACTGTAATGCAATCTATAGGAAGAGGGAAAAATGTGGAGTGACTGACCCCTGAAACAGGGGTTATAGTCTTACAGGGTGAAGAAGGGGCCCCAGTTTTGGAAAAGGAGGCCCCTGTTGACAATGTGGGCAATAGGAAGGCTCCTATGCCTGAAGGGAAGACAAGCGTAGAAGATGTTGTGGCCCTTTTGGATGGGGTGGAGAGGGAGGAGTGGTGCATCGCTGGTGAGTTTGACTGCTTACTTGACTTTTCTTCGATGGGAAATCCTCCCAATATTACCCCTAAGGGTTTGCTGGATAGGAACTTTGCATTATTGTAGTGTCTCAAATTTTTTGCCTTTTTCTATTATGTTATGTTTAACTTGTTTTATTTGCGTAGTAGGCACTTCCGATAACAGTGGTGCACCTTCATCAGCAACGCCTACTCAACGTTGGGCTGAGGCGCCTAACAAATTTGCCTTCATGGAGGGAATTGTTAACGATATGATTGGTTGCTTGGAGTGAATAGATCCTGAGATCAGTACGTAACTGTTGTTACACAAGAACTGTTGAAACTATCACATTATGCCATCCTGTCAGGTCTAATTGTCATCTTCATGTTATAGCATCTCACCTCAAATGGGATTCCAAAGAGCTTGTCAATGTAGACATTACCCCTGAACCCTCACTAGAGGTGACCGAAGTGCCATGCCGTGTTTATGATGAGATGCATAAATGTGCCTTGTGCTCGGCCCGTTCTCTATGGGAGAGTCAGAACGTTAACGAAGATCTTTGAAAAATGTTGTGGAAAGCAGAAAAAGAGAAAATTGCCCTAACTACCAAGGTGGAGGACCTTGAGTCCAGGAACAAATTTTTGCAAGCGCAGGATACCAATGATGGGAATTGATGGATGGCTATGATTGACTATGCCTGCTATTGGACAGTCGTCAAGAACAACGTCCAAGCCAGCCATGAGCTCATTGAGCAATGAATGCAAATGGATCTCCTAGCCCAAAAGAACCAAGACTGGAAGGACTATTGTGCAAGGGTCTAGGAATGGGGGCAGGCATAGAAAATCATAAACACATGTATAAGCAAGAATGTGCTGCCTACCATCTACATTACAGAGATTCCGTGGTTGAAGCGTAGTCCCTCTGGCTATTCCTCGATGTCATCGGTGCTTCTTAAGCATATGAAAAGTTCCAGGAACAAGTGGTGCTTGTGAAAGAAAGGTTTTAATTTTGGTGGAGATGAAGAAAGATGCTTTCTCGAAAAGGCTACATGTTTTAGGCCACTACGGGCCAATGATAGTTTAAGGCCATTTCGGGCCAATGATAGTTTAAGGCCATTGTAGGCCGAGCCATCACGCATGGAAGAGAATAAACGGAATTACAAGTTTTAGGCCGTAGTGGGCTGTAACTAGTTTAAGGCCATTTTGGGCTAACAAAGTGAAGAAGTGTAATGGTAGATGATGTAACATGAAACAATAAAGAATGTAAATAGTGTAACAGTGAACAATGTGGACCGATGTAACCTGTTATGCTAACATGTTTGTTTGTTAGTTCCGCAGCTGCTTCTTGATCATTCTTAGATTTGGCAACCCGTATGGACGAGGGGGTTTGTTACACCACTCCTCTAAGCTATCATATCCTCCCTAGAAGGGTAATTCAACCCAAGTTAAGCTTTCATTGGCCACTGTGTTGGCCTATTCAACTGTTGGAACATGGGTTTGATCTTCGAGGATTTCAATCTTCAAACCTTGTTCAATCTCCACATTGTTGACAGCTTGAGGAGTCATCTTATCACCTTGGATGATCACTTCCCCTCTCTCATAGGGAAAGTGGATCTCTTGGTGAATGGATGATGAGACGGCCCTTAGCTGAGCCAACCAAGACCTCCCCAAGATTAGGTTGAAGCTGGGCATCTCCTCGACTACGATGAACACTGCATTTATGGGGAATTGATCCTTTTCTACAAAGTTGATCTGTACAATTTCCTTAACTTGCACTCGTGCCCCATTAAACGACTTAAAGCATGACATCGTCGTGGGATTGATCTAGTTGATCAAATCTAGTTTATCCACTATAGGAAATGGAATGACATTGGTAGCAGCCCCGTCATCTACGTATACTCTTTGGATCCTGTACTAGCCGACCCGGATAATGATGAACATGGATGTTGTTATCACTTGACCCTTTTCTAGGTCATCCTTAGTGGACTCATCATAGAATGTCAGTTGGGAAGGCCGTGGTTGTTTAGTAGCAGGGGGAAACATGATCAAATGGATTGCTTCTTCATCTGCTGGCAAGCTTTCTTCCACCGGTATGGACACTAGCATGCAAACCATGGCTTCACAATGCGATTGAGATTTCATCAGCAAGTCATATAGGCTCAACATTGTATTTTTCTATTTGAGAGCCTACTTAACTTGCGTAAAAGCATCAAGGAGATTATGCCCATGGTCTAGTTGTTTGTTGTCATTTTCTTCTTCCATTCATCCCAGGAGACGGATCTCTCAAGGAGGAACGGTTTCTGGTTGGGGGCTATATTTTCTTGGGCAGGGAGAAGATGGCCGCGTCTATGTAACATCGTTCTTTTTAGAGGAAGAAGGAGCCAAGGGTGTCGAGGCTAGAGGGGTAGGCTTAGGAAACCCCAGCGTAATGCAATCTTTGGCTATTTTATCTACCACATGCCCTTCTCCTCTCTTTGTAGGTTGATGTTGGGGCATTAACTTAGACATTTGCCCCTATGTAGCAGGAGCAACTGACAACTTTGGAACCCTGATGACAAAGGATGCCTTAGGTGTGGGCACGGGCTGGGCCACGGCTTTAATGACAATTGGCTACGGAATAGACGTCTGAGGTGGAACTCAGAGGACAAAGGGTTGTTGCTACACTGTGCCCATCGAGATCGATGGGTCTGTCGCATGAGGTGGGTGAGGAGGCAAGAGTAGCATGAAGGGTTACTGCAGTGGTGCTGGGTCATCGCCATTCATACCCACCACATTGATAGTGTACCCTGCATTATTTGCATTCAATGGGTCTTGGTACATGTGCATAGACTGGTTTTCTGGACAAACTGAACTACTGCTATCAAGGATCAACCTACCTTGGTCGATCATGCATTGAATGTCATCTTTCAATGCCCAACAGTAGTCCATATCATGACCACACAGTTGGTGGTAGTCGCAGAAACGGTCCAGCTTGAAGTTCTTGGGAACTGGTGGTTCAATTGGCAGGGCCAAGGAGGGATTCTTGAGCAGCTCACAATGCTATCTGTGGTATTTTAGAGCCTCCTTGGACACCTTCTTGTGTTGAATGTGACCAGTTCCCAGTAGTTGCTTCAGAAGTTCTGAAGGCTTAACAGGTAGAGCTATATATTTTGAGCAATCTTTACGCTTGAAATTAGGCTTCAGCTAAGGCGATGTCTTAGGAGTCGATGTTGTTTGCTGGTCGACGTTGTTTGAGCTAGCTGTAGCCTCAGCAAGTGTTGTAGCTATCTTTTGTTGTTATTTTTCTTTTTGGCCTCTTCGGCCACGGCTGCTACCATTGTTGCTGCAGCCTTGCCCTTGTCTTTGCTTTTTTTTGTAGGCATTTTTATAGGCCACATATGCAAGGTCTTTGCTAGCCTCTATTGCATATTAGATGCTCTTAGTCTAAGCGAAGGCTTGGCTGAGGGAGCAGGGAGCGAGATAATACAGTTTAAACTTAATAAAGTTGTTGACTGCCCCCTTGAAAATTACCAACAGATGGGCCTCTACGATGGGCTCATGGATTTCATTCAAGGTGGTGCTCCATCGCTGTATAAAATTTTGGACCAGTTTGAGCAGATCCTACTTAACTCCCATTAACTGGTCCATCATGACCTCTAGCTTCAGGTTGTATTTGAAACGGGTCATGAACTAAGTCAGCAGCTCTTCCAAGGTCGAGATGGAAGAGCGTGAAAGTGCACGATACTAATCCAAATCTTTACCCATTAGGGACATAGCAAAAACATAGATAATGGTGTGTGGCCATTGTTGCAGCAACAATGACTCTGACTTGAAAGTAACGAGATGAGTATTGGGATCGCCTTCCCCATTGTATTTTGTGAAATGGGGAAGTGACATCCCAGGAGGTAATGATAAGATGGAAATTGCCAGATTGATAGGATCATCATGGTAGAAATCCATGACTTGTACTAGCATTTAACCTCTTCGGTAAGGGTATGAATAAGTTGGAAGGTTTGATCTAGACTCGAGGACGAAGAGGTTGGCTGTGGAATAATAGGTGGAGCCACAACTAGTGATGAGATAGGAGCAGCAGCATGGCCTATGGGCGATGCTGTCAAAATTATCCCTACAGGCAGTACTGGCTGTGTCATCCACCACCTAGTAGGTGGTGCAGGTGGGGCGACAATCATCGATTATGCCATAGGATATGCTGTTTGCGTAGCCAGTGGCACAGACAATGACCCTGTAGTTGGATTTACTACATGCGGGACCTGGTGTGATGATGAGGAAGATAGGACATCTATGTAGGTTGTGCAATAGGGGGTGACATATTTGGAGTCCACCACGTAGTATGGGCGGGTCCTGCCGCTGCTGGTGGAGCAGGGGCAAAAGGTGGGATGGATGCAAAAGCTGTGTATAATTTTGAAGTGGGTACTATGTGCACGTATGGTAACGTAGACGTAAGTACGTGATGCGATGGATTGGCTGATTGTGACTGTGGAGGAATGGACTGTGAAGGGATAACATCCAGAAAGGGAGCCAGAGAGAAAAAATGCTGATGTGATGGATGCGCATCACGGTTGGCGATAGAAAATGATAAAGGCGTAGTGATCATAAAAAGTAGATTTGATGGGACGCTTTGGAGGGAGTAGCCATAACAAAGCTAGTGTGACTACCTCCCTCGGAGTGGGAATCTAGGTCCTCTTGCCCATAATGGAGCGCTTCATCACGGAACACCTCATCTCATTGTTATGTTGACGTCTTGGCCATTAATAGTTGATCGAAGATCCACTATTGCCAGTCTGTCAAGGGTATGGAAGCGTTAGGTGAAGGAATGAATTCCTTCCCATTATAGTACATGAACTCGTATTTGCGTTTCTCTTCGAGTTCCTGTGGGTACATAGGCATATTCGCCATAAGTTTGGCACAAAGGAAGTTGTAATGTTCCGTGCTTTGAGCATGCCCCTCAGGATCTTTGTTTTGAATCTTGAGAGATCGACATGGCCACACCGGACTGGTTGGTGGCTTGATAGCAGCAGGCATAACCTACGTCGTCAAGGGAATTTTAAGACTAGTGGTGAAAACGGCAGTAGTTGTCGTAGCCATTCTCTATGTAGCTAGAAGGTAATGCTAATGGGGATAAAGATCACAAAGGCAAACATGGGCTTTCTATCCTGCTGGATTCCAGAGGAATCGTTGGAGTGACCGATCTATACCACACGATCACGTAAACAACCATGGAGGTATCGCATTTACGTTAGTCGATAATGGGTACAAACAGCTTACAGGACTACCCGTGAAATGTAGATCGGAGGTTCAGGCCCTCCTTCTAGCACCAGAATACTGTAACAATAGAAAATGTCAGTTGCTGGAAACACCAAGAAGATTTTCATGTACACAGTTTCAACCCTGGATCCGTGCAAGGGCAGTGGTGGAGAAAATGAATTCAAGGTGCCATGAACAGTTTTGTCGATTAGACAGGGACTTACTTGGTTAGTAAATTTTGTTAATGGTCGTATAACGAGATGACGATTTGATATGAGAACGTAATATCAACTGATGGGAAAATGAGATCTACTCTAAGATTGGATCTTGAAGGCAATGAAAATGATATAAACTATGCAACACGACTGTAAAAATCAATGTAAATAGGATGTAATGAATCGAATTTAGAAAATTCATGATCCCGAGATCTGGGATCTGTCTTATGAAAAAATATGATGAATACAACAAGATTTGCAGGCAGACTCTGGTTAGGACAAAGTATCCGCCACCAACAAGAAGCTATTTAGAGATTAAACAAGAAAAAGGCCAATCTACCTTGTTCACTAGCCAATCTAGGCATAAGGGAGTTAGGCTCAAAGCAAGATGTTCGCTAACTTGCAATATCTAGCCAAAAGCTTTTCTCTCTCACCATTGATGCTCTTGCCAACTTTCGTCAACTACCTTAAATTTTTCGATCTCTTTTTGTTTTTTTCGCCAGCTAGCCAACAAACCAACCCACCAATCGATCCACCAACCCTTTGAGCATTATTCACCAAGGTATTTATAGGATTAGGGTTAGGAGAAGAACGTGGTTTAGGTGACACGTGTCCTGGGCCCAAAGAATGTCGTTGACTGGGCGTGCTGTAGTTAAAGCTCGTGATGCTATGCTATGCCACGCTTTGAAGCGTAGCATAGCATAACCACCTTGTGGCCACACTGTAATACGCTAGGAAGCATATCATGGCATAATGACTGCTACTATTTGAATTTTTTTATCCTTGTTGTTGCAGCTATTTCAATTGTGCTACTTACGTTATGCTGCGCTATGTTGCATAACGTAACACGGTGTAACACGCAAAAAGTTAAGGCTTTGAAGCATGGTTAACTTGAAAAGTTGAAGTGTTGTCATCGTGCATTGCTTGTTCTATTCTGCCCTTCTAAAGTCTACTACATTGAGCTGTGTAGCGTAGCGTAGCAAGCTCTCGGCCAAAAAAAGAAAACTTGCTGAGATGTGCAACTATTTTCGGTGCTTCCATCGTTTGGATGTCTTGACACTACGCTTGTGGAAATCCTTGCCTAAACTTCGAGACTTTGCGAAATCATCGAGGTCTTGAAATTTCACAGTGCCTTTAATGTTATTCTTGTTACTTCCTACTATTAACAAGTCATCAACATATAGCAATAAAATTAAACACTTTTCCTTTTATTTTTGACAAATAAATAGGAATCTTCCTAACTTATAATGAAATCAATCCTTAACATATGCTCATTAAATTTTTTATTCAACATTCTTGGTATTTTTTTGAGTCCATACAATGATCTTAACAATCAACACACTATATGCTCTTTCCCTTTCAATTATTATTGTTTATGTTAAAGCATATATATTTCCTCCTCAAGATTTCCATTGAGGAAAAAAAAAATTTACATTCATTTATTTAAGTTCTAGATCATAAGTTATTGCGATTAAACACAATGATTTAATGGATGTTAATTTTACCATAGGGGAGAAGATTCCATGATAATCAATTCTCTTCTTTTGGGAATAACCTTAGTTTGCTACAATATGTGCTTAAAATTGGTCACCAAATGTAATTTTGAATACCTAGTTACATCTAATTGGTTTTCTACTAGATAATAGTTTAACCAATTTCCATGTCTTATTTTTATAAATAGAATGAATTTCACCATTGATTGCTTGCTTTCACTCTTTATGGTAAAGGAATATACACACTTCATCATAAGTAAGTAGTTTAACTTCAATAATTAAAATTTGATCTTCAAATCTAGTGGCTAATTTTCTTATATGACTACACCATGTTAATGGTTGTAAACTTGATATAAGATCGTGATGATACTCTATGTTCTCATATTCACTCAAAGATTCCCTTATACTTAATTCTTGTATATCATTCATACCATCTTGTTGGTTATGAGCAATGTATTCTACTAAAAAGGGAGGATGATTTGCTAAATTTTTTTTATTAATCTAGAAAGATACATGCTTAAGTGTTATATTCGTAGAGAGCTTATTCTTTATATATCCACAACCCTTTCTAAATATTGTATTGTGGCTATAGATAGCCCTCATAGTTTCTAGGTTATACACCTTATAAGCTTTTACCCCATCATCATAGCTAAGGAATATGTACATAAGCTTAACGTCCAAAAACTCAAAGATAATTCAAATTGATAGGCTTACAACTCCATATTTCTTCTAAAACATTTTCAAGTACAAAAGATGATGACTTATTAATGGGATATCAAGTAGTCATCATTGCTTCAACTCAAAAATGTTTTCCAACACCAACTTCACTTAGCATGCATATAATTCATTCCATCAACATTCTATTAAAATGGTCAACTGCTCCATTCTGTTCAAGAGTTCATGGATTTTTCTTTTACCTATATATGTCATGTTATTTACAAAAATTACCAAAAGAATAAGAGCCAAAATCACCACCACTATCTCTTTTAAGAACTTTAATTTTCTTTCTTGAATAATTTTCAACAAGAGCTTTGGACTCTTTAACTTATTTTAAAAACTTAGGCTTATGTTTCATTAAATAGATCCAAGATTTTCCATGAAAAATCATCAATAACTGAGACATAATATGTACCACCTCCTAGTAAACATATTTGGAAGTACTTAACCAGTTCACATACATCATTATGTACTAACTCTAACACTATATTAACTTTAGAATTACTTCTTGGAATTCTTGAATGTATTATTTTACTTTGTAGGTAGTGAGAACAAAAATTTAAAAGAATATTCTATAAAGTTAATTTTACCTTTTTATGTAGTTTCTTTAATCCTCTTTTACTTAGATGTCTGACGCTTCTATGCCAAAGATCAATGTGTGACTATAAGTCAACAATAACTAGCATGCTAAACTTGTATTACAATGTCCTTACTTCTAATCTATACAACCTTCTTAACTATGGCCAAAGGTAAAGATAATTGTAGGATTTGATATTTACAATTTTTAAATATGATAGTTAGACCTATAGTGTCAAATTTGTGAGAAATTTTTTTTGTAAAACATTGATCAAATGTGCATCTAACCAAATTGTACAAAATCACCAAAATGTAAAAAATAAACCGAAACTAACCTCTAGCCATTGATGCTCTCATTTGGATTGTGTGAACATGTTTCAAAGAGTGTTTTAGATTCTTCTATCACACTAATACTCAACAACAATGGTTTATGTAGGCTCTGAGTGTTTGTGATAAGGACCCAAAAATTGTAACATTGCCATGAGTTTGATATCTTCTAGTGCATGTTTGTTCTCCCATCAAGAACATTTTATAGGCCAAAAAATCAATTACCAAGGATTAACTTCTAATTTAAATGGGAAATATGAGACCATTCTTGTGAAAACCATTACAACAAATTTAGTTGGTTTTAAATCTAAAACCATTTGTTTTTAATAACACATAAACAGTTACATTGAAACTTTCCATAATGCGTAAACGATTACATTGAAATCGTTTCTTTTCCATAACACGTAAATGGTTACAAAACTTACTTACAAAGAATAAACTCATTGTATGTTTGGGTACATGATATACACAAGAGATATTTCTTAGAGTTCAATCTTTAGGACTTTACCTCTTCCTTCAATTTTAAATGTCTCCATCTAATATGAATGGAGCCAAAATCATCTAATGTTTCAAATTCAACAAAATCATCAATAATCCGTGTATATTTTTTTAAAGAGTTATCAACTAATAAAGCAAAAATATTTGTAAATCGACCCTCCTTCAGTGTTCTCAATATTAACATCTTGTTTCTTGGGACATTTAGGTTTGAACACATAATTGCAAGGAAAGCCATGTTTGAACCATTATTTTACTTCAATGCCTCATCTTGAAATGAATCATCCTCATTCTTCTTCAATGTTATTATTTTATTTTTTAACATCTATGTTTCCTTATTATTATAGGTGTAGCCACTTGAAAGAGATTAGGGTTTTGCTCATCCACTATCCTCTCAGGACACTACCTTGGTAGGATGAGCATTAAGCCTCTATTTGATGATCTTGTAATTGCTTATTATTATTATTATTGTCATTTATCAAATTTTCAAGGTTTTTAATTTGTGAAGTCAAATCATCAATAATAAATGATTAAAATCCTAACTTTACACAAAATTCCTTTCTTTTTTTAAAGGGACAAGATGGGAGGAGATGGTGTCAAATTAGAACTTTATAACTCAATTTTGCACACCAAAATTGAACCCATAACTTGGAACTTCCAAATTATTAATTGGAGCAACAAATTACAAAAAAGTCAAAGTTGCAAAGATAAACTTGCAAGTTTCTAATGCTACAAAATACAAACCTTCTTATTATTCTGCACAAAAATACCTCAAGGGAGCTATTTTCCATGTACAAATACTTGGTAATTTCCCTAATGATATTTTCAAAACTAATAGCATGTATATGTTCAATAGATCCAAATAGTCTACATACGTAAAAAAATTTAAAGTTTAGTTTCAATTTTAGTATTTTAATATCTATGATCATTATACAAGATAACAACTACCTTTTTGAACTTTTTGGTTTGTGTGAAGCTACATCCATATTTACAAGCATGTCTTAAACAATTGCACCTTCTAACAAAAAATTATTGAATAAATTACTCAATGGGCTCACCTCGTTTGATTTCAAGCTTGCCAAATTAAATTATGAGCAAGTGTTCTTAAATTGGTTAGTTTAGGGTATGCTTTTTCAAGCATGCCATGGTAATGTTAATCATGATGAAGTCTTCCTTTGGAAGATTTCAAAGGACATATTCTTTTTACAATGGGTTGTAAAACATTGAAGATGATCATATTTGCAAATCATTCTTTTCTTCTTCTTTCATATTCCTTCAATTGAGGGATGGTAGGGCTGATATCTTTTTCATCAAATTTAGTTGCAAATATTGTGGGATAGTGATCAAATTCAAATTTTACAATTTCCCAAGAATCTTTAAATTCCTTTCAACATGTTTCTTTTATATTTCATGTTACTTCAATTGAAAGCTATGATAGGGATTTTACAATTTCCCAAGCATAATTAAATTCAAAAAGTCCANATGATGCTCCACAAAGATCTTATATACCATTGAAGACAATTTAATGATATTACAATTTTACAATTTCCCAAGCATAATGAAATTCAAGAAGTCATTTCCTCATGATGCTCTATAAAATCTTATATACCATTGAAGACAATTTAATGCTATTACAATTTAACAATTTCCCAAGCATAATTAAATTCAAGAAGTCCTTTCCTCATGATGGTTCAAATCTTATATACCAAGATAACTCCTAGGTTTTTTGTGGCTAAAGCCCTCCACCCCATGGGTTACAGCCACAATTTGACACTTTGAACCAGTTGTTGGATCAAAAGTTACAATAGGACACTTTGGACAAATTGCTTGAGCCAAAAGCATCAAGTTATTTGAGTCTATAATTCTATTAATTCTTAATCAAAAATCTTCCCTATTGATTATGGTGATGATTTTGTTAGTAAGAATATCCACAAAGTTGGCGAGAATAGAATGACAATATGCAAAGAAATTATTTATCAAATTTCACCAACCATCAAGAGAATTATCAAAATATTTTCAGTTCATCAAAATCATAAAGGTGATATTCACTAAAATATTTTAGCATAATCCATGGAAAAGAGAAATGGAAAAATGGAAACTTCATATAGAAATGGGTAACCACCATTGTAAATTATTTGAAGTCAGTTTCTTTGCCCATTCTTTTGAACTTGCCCATTCTTTTCTTATAGTGCATTTTTAATTGCCTTTCACAAGGATATCGATCTTTCAAATCCTTTATTAAACATGAAATAAAAAATGACTTTTAAGCTTCCACATTCATTTTTCTCATTAAATAAAAATCTTTAAAAATTCATCCCTAGTTTTAATTTGACTTGGAAAATTGTATACTATTAAAGAACTTTGCACTTTCAATGCACCCTCTCTTATAACATGTTTTCCTTGTTCACTGGCTAGTTTAGTATGTCTCTCTACTTCCCTCAATATATATGTACCCAAAATTTATTTAATTGAACATGAATAGAAAATGCAACCAAGCTTAGTTTTCTATTGCATAGTGTCTTGTTTATCATAAAACTTGAAAGAACCTCTTTCCACTAGTTGGTTTTAAAATCCCATTTTTGTCTCATGATTTAGAGAAAATTCAGATGAGCAACATTCTGTATGCTTCATCTATTGGAAGCCTTATGTATGCTCAAGTCTACACAAGACCTAACATTGCATTCGCTATGGGAACATTTAGCATATATTAGAGTAATCCATGTATTGACCACTGGAGGGCTGCAAAGAAAGTGATGAGGTACCTTCAAGGTACACAAGACTACATGCTTATGTATAAGTGAACTAACTCCTTGGAGGTGACTGGCTACTTTGACTCAAACTTTGCTCGTTGTGTTGATTGACGAAAATCAACATCTAGTTATGTTTTTATGCTAGTTGGAGGAGCTATATCTTGGAGGAGTGGAAAGCAAACTTTGGTTGCTACTTCCACCATGGAGGCAAAGTTCGTCTCTTATTTTGAGGATACCTCACATGGTGTATGGCTAAAGAGTTTCATATCAAGGCTTAGAATTTTGGATTCTATATCTAGGCCATTAAGAATGTTTTGTGATAATTCAGCTACTACCTTTATGGCTAAGAATAATAAGAGTGACAGTTGAAGTAAACACATCAACATCAAGTACTTATCCATAAGGGAACACATTAAGAAAAACAAACTAGTCATTGTGCATATAAGCATTGAATTAATGATAGTTGATCCTTTCACAAAACGAATGCCACCAAAGTCATTTAAGGATCATGTAGTTCATATGGGACTTGATTCCATAATGTAATTTATTGTACATACAAATTACAATCTTGATGAAACTCTTATTTAGTTATGCTATTTCTCATATGGTCTATGCATATAGTTATTAGAGAAAATACACATATGGTAGGACCTAGAATGAACATTGGGTTCATTCATAAAGTTAAGTTACCAAATAAGGAATTACGTTTGAAAGATGACGCATTGTAATACATGGAAGATAATACTCACATTAAGAGGAACTATCACGATAATTCATGCATTTATTTCTTGAACTTTGAACCGAATTAAATATGGAGACCAAGTGGGAGATTGTAGCATGTGTTACCCACTAACATGCTTTATGCATTAGTTAATGCAAGAAAGTGACCACCATGCCCACTAATGCATTTTTATGGGTTAGTTAATGCATGAAAGTGGCACCGTACCCACTAATGCATTTTTATGAGTTGGTTAATGCATCAAGGAGCTCTTCATATCTAGTAATGCATTTTTTACGTGTTGGCATTGGATCTCTTATGGCAACCAATTTTGTGGCCTATAAATTTGTTCTTGATGGGAGAATAAAGGTATCAAAAATCACAATAGGATTGCAATTCTGGTCTCTTTCACAGATGCTTGAAGATTGCATACACCATTGTTGTAGAGTGCTTGTGTGAAAGAAGAATTAGAACACCAAATTTAATATAAGACATCAATGGCTGGAGGTCAGTTCCATTTGCTCAAGAATTATGCATTTCTAGTTATTTATGCATGTGAATTTCTTGTGTCATTTGCTTTTGCATTTTGTACTTTGATTACTTGTGCCATCTGGTTTTTTGCACAATTATTTTCTTACACATTTTAGATCAGAAAATGACCTTCTCAGCCTACAACACTATTGCACTGAAATGGACTAATCCTCCAACTATAGCTTCATCTCCTCATTGTCATCACTAGAAAGTTGGACTAGTCCTTTTGTGTAGGGTTTGCATGCAAGGATTTTGGTGAGGGTTTATCTTGTAGTACTTAAGAGCTAAGGTTCATAATGTATAAATTGATGTGTTTGCCTCATTTCAGCTTAATTGTTCCTTACCAAACAACAAATAAATAAATAAATAAATATTTTATTTTATTTTTTTTCTAGAGAGAAGAGGTGCTTGTAAGCCCAAATTGTTTGTTTTTTTACAATATTCACTTAGACATATATCAAATTGAGAGCCTTACTACAAATTCAAAAAATGAATAATAATATTCAAAAAAATTTCACAGTATATTAAAGAGTCTAAAGAAAAAGCTCAATGATTTTGAGATACCTTTTAGGATTTTATCCTTACACCCAATTCTAAAAAATCTCCCCCCTTAGGGTAAGAAAAGGATTATGACTTGCCCTTATGCAAAAGCACCCTCATAAGTTTTCACTTCTTAGTAAAGGGTTTCTTGTAAAGAGAAGGAGAAAATGCTCTTTAAAGATAAAAGAATACATCAATCAAAAAATAAAGAACAAATAACAACAAAAAGTTGAAAGCTTTCCATCATTGAGCTTTCAAAACAAAAAAAATTAATACTGTAGAAAACAAATCAAATTTTCAGCTTTCTCTAGGAGCCTTTTTGCTTAGAGTTGTAGCTAAAAAGTGAATCACCCTTAACACATGTACCATGTGATGAGACGCGATATGCACTGAGCCGCGATATTGCGTACACGATATCGTGTTGTCCCCTGCGATATCGCGTACACGATATCACAGTCCGCTGCCATATCTATAAATAAGAGGCAGCACTCCCTTCATTTCCTAATCCTGGCTAGAAGTAGTGAAGCTCTGGCAGTTTGAACACTCCAGAGTTAGATTAATTTCCCATGTGCCTGTAGTAGGAGTCCTAGAGTGAACGGCTCTTTATTCGAGCAACTTTGTAACCTGAACACAAGTTGTGTATGGCAATAA